>CM042143.1:9939837-9947337 GCA_023376005.1 Doryteuthis pealeii | reverse complement strand
GGCATAACTGCGTGGCTGATATATTACTTAAGCGCTGATTCTTTCTCCGTTCTACTCGCGATCATCGACGAAGGAACCTAGAATCTCTAGCTGAGAGGATTACCAAAGGAACCAAATTGGGGACTCTCTACCTATAATCAACTGGCCAATTATGACATAACAGACTTGTTCCTTCAACAAACCACAAAGAAAATAGTTTGCAGGGTTGTTAATCAGGGCTTCTGGTTGCGCTATTGATACAACCACACTTACCCATCCATCTCCTAGGAAAATGGTGATTCAGCCATTCACGAATAAGAACAAAATGTAATGTAGGAAGCACCATCTTGTATGAAAATCAAGTCTTCGATATTCTTCTCAAATTATTGACAACTGACCAGTTATAAATTATGGGTAATTTAAAATAGGAGTTACTTTTAAATTACCATACATATAAATAATACAAATCATCAAGCCTCATCTCAAAAATTCAAAGAAATAAAAATCGGAACCTTTTAAAGTATTTTCATATATGTACTCAAAGCAGCACCCCACAGAAGTAACTATATGGTCACCTACCCCCCATCTCAACAAACCCTCGGGTGAAGATGGACTAGGATGCATGACACGCGTTGGAGAAGCGGGGGACGGCCTCATAAGCCGACGTTCTCCTGTGGAGGCGCAACACAGTGACATGCTAAACGTGGACGCACCACTAAGGACCTACATTGACCAACTATGCGAGGAATCGGGCGATTGCTGCACGGAGGACCTCCCCAGGGGCCAATGAAGTAATAGCGGCAAGTTGCGGAGAGATGGTCATGGGTATCGTGCTGCTTGCGTGACATGATGATGATTAATGATGGATGAGCTAGTTTTGAGCTTTATTTTTGTTTGTGTTTTTTGGGGAGTTGTTGTTTTTTGTTTTTAGTTTTTTGTTTTTTTAGTTATCTTTAGCCGGTCATCACTTTCAGAAAATATTGGCGCTATAGTATCAAAATTGTCGATAGAAGAACGACATAAAAACTGGACAGTGTAAAACAATTTAAACAATTAAAACCCCGCGTCCTAGACTACAACAAAATTCCGGAAGATGTTAATTAGTTGTCGGAGTATATATATATATTATATTATATATAATATATATATATATTGTATATATCGGTCATTTAAAGGTTTCAAAGTTTATTGATCACAACTTTAAGGAGTATCACATAGTTTAAGGAGCTATAAAAACTTTAAACATTGAGCTCTCAACGGAACCTGAACTCTACAAAAACTACAGTTAGGGAATAGGGAACAGCTAGAATCCGCCTTGTACCAAGCAAACTGGATAACCAAACCAAAGGAAAAGTATATATTATATATATTATATTATATATATATACTATATATATATATATATTATTATTAATTATTAATTATTATTGATTATTATTATTTATATGGACTCTCTCGTCGGATTTTCGACGCATGAGGTCATACCAATATAATTACACTCAACACAGGGATTCTGTTCTATGGTTGGTAAGGCTGCGTGTTAGGACCATCCACACTTTTTAGCACATGTGAAAGCGAAAGAATTAAATGGGGGCGATTGGGTAGTGGTTAGAGTCGTGGAAAAATAGACTCGTCGATTCGATGTCAATTCCCTAGACGAAGCTGTTGCATTCTCACCTACCGCTAATACCCTTGGGAAGGTATGAATCCATATATTTTCTCCCTCCAGCTATAGGAGTAAATAGCTAGGGCAACTGGGCTTTTTAAACTTGGGTAGGTAACCAGTCTAGGAGAGGTGAAAACTCTGAATTCAAAATTCTGACGTCAGTGTTGATTAGGTCTGTGGAATTCTTGATGCACCCAATTACTTTCTATTGCACGTGTCAAAAAGTGTGCGATGGCCAACACAAGACATTCACCACTATAAACAAATCCACTGTGTGGCAGTGTTCATTGATATGTAATGAACCTCATGCGTCGGAAAACGACGAGAGAGTCCATAATATATATATATATGTCAGTGCTTTTGTGTAAGTTTAAATCTGTTCCATAAATTTTATCAATTAGCCTATCCAGAATAACTATCCTTCTAATCTACTTTGCATGTAGTATGTCTATCTAAGTAGGCCTGTTTATTTATCTTCATTCGTAGTTCTCTGCTTCGTATTTAAAAATGTCACACCGTATATATATATATCATATATCATATATTACTAGAATATTATATATGGTGTGTGTGTGTGTGTTTGGTGTGTACTCGATTTTTGTTCTTCTTCATTTCTTATCTTTACTTCGTATTCTTCTCTTCCCTCACCTTGTCTTTCTTTCCTCTTCTTCACCTTCCGTTTTCATTTCTTTTTCCTTTTTCTTCTTTTATTTCTATCTCTCNGGCAAACACCAAAACTATCTTTCTGGTACAAATAATGTTCAATATATGTGAAATAATAATAGAAAAAAATATTTCTCATAGATGCCTGCCATATCGGGATAATAGATCTTGCTATGAAAAAATAAAAAATTATCAATAACTTAAATTTCTTATTGTTATAAAATGCCTTTGATTAAAGGATCAACAAATGACCATTCAACCAATATTCAGTAATTCTAATGCAATTTGTCGATTTTCAGTTTAATTTTTTTAGTATTTGACATTCAAATTGTATGCATAAAAATCTTTTTTTGTTGTTGTTACGTTTTAATTTTTTTATATAATTTAGATGAAAAACTATTTGTTTCAATCCTATTTTCTCAACAAAATCTGATGTTTCAAGTTTATTGTAAGTAAATTTATTGTATTGTAAATTTACAGGTTCATAGTTCTCCCCATCCTTTGAAAAAATATTAAAAACTTGCACATCTTACTGATTTGGCAAATAAAAAATATTTGAAAGGTAATATTTTAATGTTAATCTAACAGAAGATACAAGATATAATGTTCAATATATGTGAAATAATAATAGAAAACAATATTTCTCATAGATGCTGTGCCACATCGGGATATTGATCTTGCTATGAAAAATAAAAAATCATCAATAGATTAAAATTCGTTGACTTTGTTGAATTGGTCCTAGAATGACGTTAAACTCTATCTGATGGTGAGGTTCCAGTTTTGGAGGTTTGTGGAATGTGGAGCACCCTTTCAGGACCATTTCACTCTGGTCCACTCCTAACCCGAATGGTAGTACCTGTTAAGGCCGCGTCTATGGGTTAAATAGATTAACATGAGTTTATAAAAAAGTTGAGTATCCATTAAGAATGAATTTATTTAAAAACTTTGTCTGTACACTGAGTTTGATATGCAGTAAAACAAAACAAAACAAAAACAAACCAATTTGCTTACGGTACCTCATAATTGGTCACAAATTAATTACTGAACAGGCTTATATATCTCTGCGGTAGCACTTAGAAACACTTACTGTATTCTATACTGTGGGGTACTTCCCCCAAAAAGAAATGTTCTGGTATTACTCTATACTTGCATCTGATGCTCCAGTCCTCAAAACCTACGGAATGTGGAGAACCCCTTCATTGCTTACTTCCCAGGTTCACTCTGATTTGAAGCGTAGTACACATTTATTTTCATCGACAGTCATAAAAATAAAAAAAAATCATATATATAATATATATATATATATATATATATATATATATATATATATATCTGTAGTGTGAGATGGTCACTATTTCAGCTTTTGCTGGAATGGTGTACCAAAGGCAGTATTATTTGTAGAGTGCTCAATATAAATAGAGCTGTTATATATATAATAGATAACATATATAGAAGTTACATATCTATTTATTAGTGACAAAGGAACATTCACAACCATATTGGTTTCATCGATGCATTCATCAGGTGAAGATGTTTCAAATGTATTATTATATATATTTCGTGTGTCATCCATCTATTGTTGACAAATATTTCTTTATATATGATATGCAATAAAATATTTAGATGAGGAGTTTATTAACACACACAATATAAAGATATATGTCAACATTGATAATACGATACAAATATTATATATATTTATATATATATTATATATATATATATATAACATTTTTTCAGATTCTTACCCTGAAGAGCACTAAGGAACTTTTTAGTAGATAAATTTGACACATTAGGTTTATCTTTATTATTTGCTCTACTTAGGTATTCAGCACTCTTTATTTTATTAGCTTTATTATATCCTAAGCGGTTTTGGTATGAATATATAAGGGAATGGAGCACTTTGTGACGGCCTTTACACGCAAAGCGATGTGTGTATTAAAACAGTTAAAATCCCCTTCCCATTCTGTAAGTGAAGACAAGCCTAATGGTTACGGTGCCGGACTGACACCCAACCGATCGGATTTCAATTCCGGCTGTAGGTGCTTACAAAATGTCTAGCCACACTGAGGAGACTTGATAAGTCGAAACACGTGTCTGTGGATGACCCTATATATGCTCCCCATCCCCTAGGGTTGAGCACTCTGGGGGGATCTTGCTGACGGCCGCCAACTCAAGCGTAAACGCAACGCTCTTCTAAGGAATGGAGCACTTTGTGACGGCCTTTACACGCAAAGCGATGTGTGTATTAAAACAGTTAAAATCCCCTTCCCATTCTGTAAGTGAAGACAGCCTAATGGTTACGGTGCCGGACTGACACCCAACCGATCGGATTTCAATTCCGGCTGTAGGTAGCTTACAAAATGTCTAGCCACACTGAGGAGACTTGATAAGTCGAAACACGTGTCTGTGGATGACCCTATATATGCTCCCCATCCCCTAGGGTTGAGCACTCTGGGGGGGATCTTGCTGACGGCCGCCAACTCAAGCGTAAACGCAACGCTCTTCTAAGGAATGGAGCACTTTGTGACGGCCTTTACACGCAAAGCGATGTGTGTATTAAAACAGTTAAAATCCCCTTCCCATTCTGTAAGTGAAGACAGCCTAATGGTTACGGTGCCGGACTGACACCCAACCGATCGGATTTCAATTCCGGCTGTAGGTAGCTTACAAAATGTCTAGCCACACTGAGGAGACTTGATAAGTCGAAACACGTGTCTGTGGATGACCCTATATATATATATATATATATATAAAAATTATTTTTTTCTTTTGGCCAAGTATTATAGTATCAACCGATTATTTTCAGTTGGTACGACTATTTTGGTCTTTTCTTTTTTTCTAAATTTTTTTTCTCGCCAGGTAATGTTTAGTAGTATATTTTTACAATCACACTATTTGCCGGTTTTTTTTTCTTACCGCAAGAGTTTACCAACAAGTTTGGTATGTATATATATATATATATATATATATATATATTATATATATATATATATTTGGTATATTATATATATATATATTTGACTATATATATATATATATATATATATATATATATATATATTGGTATATTATATATATATATATTTGGACTATTATATATTATATATATATATATATATATATATATATATATATAATCAATAGTAATGGTATTATGGATGAACTTTAAGATTTGACTCATCTGAGGATTGCATAAGCATGAAACTTTAAGTTATGAGTCCAATTCATCCATAATACCATTACTATTGATTATAAATCTGCTCTGCTTTATTAGAATTGAGCACCTTTTCATGCCCATATTTTTTTCATTTATTCTCTATTCATTATATATATTGAGCCCTTTTTACTTATTAGCACTGGGCTCTTTAACCATGGCAACCGGTCTAGGAGAAGGAAAACTCTGAATTCAAACCTGATAAACTCCGCTTAATAAATTGACCTTGTGTCGCATCCTGCTCGTGTAGAGTGGTTGGTAAATATATATATATATATATATATATATATATATATATATATATATATTATATAGGTGGGGTTTCCTGTATACAGGTGCAATAAAAATGGTGTAATAAACTTTAGTCTAACAGAATTAACTGAATCCCGAATAAGGAATGAGAGTTGTCTTTCAACCTTGTACCAAATAATAATGACTTTGATAAAAACTAGAGCAACAATCTCTCGCTGATAAACATGGAAACTAGCGTTGAACTGACGTCATTCAAAGTTTGATTCCCGAGATAGCGGTCCAGTTGGAAATCTCGTTAAAATCTCATAAGAACGAGAGCAAGTGAAAAAAAAAAAGAAAGAAAGAAAGAAAAAGAGCGAGAAACGTTTTTCACCACACCTATTTTTCTTTTAAAAATTAATTTAGTTCTATTTAATTTATTGTAACGGTGAAAGATACATATCTGCTGTCTGTTTTGATGATATATAAAAGGAATCACTTTTTTTCTTTCGTTTTTTTTTTCTTTCTTTTTTGCTAAAATTTTATAACTATAGTACAGTGTATAAAGTTAGTGAACCGGATCTAATGATATCTTGTGAAAGTTAAGCGGTTAGAGTACTAAACTGGAGATCGTTAGGTCTGTTAATCCTGATATTCACTTACATAGATAATTAATAAAAAAGATCACCAGCGGCTTCATCTTTGACAAGAATTCGTTGTTTTCACCTGAGTCTCATCAGAGGATTACCACAGGAAAGAGAACAACAATAGAGAATATAAGGTAATCCTTAAATTTTGTACATATAAAAATGTTTATAATCAATCAATATTAATCATTATCATCATGTCGCGCAATTAGCACGGTTACCATGACAATCTCTCGCCAACCTTCTCAATAATTCATTGTCTCCGAGGTTCATCAGGGTTTTTTTTGTAGCCTGAAACAATTCTTCAAATATGTTTAATAATAGCTGAACAGTTCACATACCTTGATAGTAATATCTCATCTATAGAAAGCGATGTCGATACACACACACACACACACACACACACACACACACACACACATATATATATATATATATATATATATATATATATATATATATAAACGCTCTGTATAAGCAGGATGCGGCACAAGGTCAATTCCTTAGGTAGAGCTTAACAGGTTTGAATTCAGTTTTTCTTCTCCTGGATTGGTTACCTAGCCATGGTTAAATAGCCTAGTCTACCCTACTATTTACCCATAGTTGTAACTTATAAGTAACACCAAATAATCAAGATTTTGGATGTTTGTTTTAGAAGGATTGTTGAATAAAGTATATATATATATTATTCATATTTTGCTTGAAGGCAATTACAATGCGTATATCGTATAAAATTCGATAATTAGAGAAAATAATCAGGACAAGCGAACTCGCCAAGCAAATGTGCGATGCATAGAACATCGTACAGCCTGTTTCGACTTTAGACTCTACAATGTTCTACGCATCGGAAATTTGTTTGCCGAGTTCGTTTGTCCTGATCATTTTCTATAATTATCGAATTTAATACGATATACGCATTGTAATTGCCTTCAAGCAAAATAATAATAATATATAATATATATTTATTTGTCAATATATGTTTTCTCCGACGATAACCAATACGCCGTGTGCCTCCACATGTGCGTATCCCTAGTCTCACGGTTGTTGTCACGTTTTTTGTCAAATACGCATTAAGATGTTTTCATCAACTGAAGCAA
>CM042143.1:9922337-9934837 GCA_023376005.1 Doryteuthis pealeii | reverse complement strand
ACATTCACTATCACCAGATCTTGCTTTCTGGGCAAAAATGAAGATTTGATTTGTATTCATGAAGATAATTAAAAAATAAAATTTAAATGATAACAGCATTGAATTTTTTTTTACATTTAATATTTTGAATAAAAAATTACTTTTTCTTTTCAGAGTAACTGGATGAATGCAAGGTCTTCTTTAATGCAGGGATTTTTAATGGGGCATTCTTCAAGGGTCCAACTCGAGATTTAACAATAATGGATCTGCGAGTCTACCTTTTTTAACCCCCGACCTCTACCCAGGCGACGCCGGGTAGCTGTTTCTAGTATAATATAAAAGCTCACAGTGAGAGAAGGTGAGAGAAAGGTTAGAGAAAGCGAGCAAAATGGTATTCTTCTTTTTCTAATAGGCTGACACTCCTTGCTAAAATGAAAAAAAATACAGACGACAGGATAATAAAAATTAACCTTCAACATTGTATTTCTGACAAGTTGTCTTAACACAATCGGTTGGAAATAAGTGATACGAGCAGACACAATACCTGAAGAAGAAGAAGAAGAAGAAGAAGAAGAAGAAGAAGAAGAAGAAGAAGAAGAAGAAAGAAGAAGAAGAAGAAGAAGAGAAGAAGAAGAAGAAGAGAAGAAGAAGAAGAAGAAGAAGAAGAAGAAGAAGAAGAAGAAGAAGAAGAAGAAGAAGAAGAAGAAGAAGAAGAAGAAGAAGAAGAAGAAGAAGAAGAAGAAGAAGAAGAAGAAGAAGAAGAAAGAAGAAGAAGAAGAAGAAGAAGAAGAAGAAGAAGAAGAAGAAGAAGAAGAAGAAGAAGAAGAAGAAGAAGAAGAAGAAGAAGAAGAAGAAGAAGAAGAAGAAGAAGAAGAAGAAGAAGAAGAAGAAGAAGAAGAAGAAGAAGAAAGAAGAAGAAGAAGAAGAAGAAGAAGAAGAAGAAGAAGAAGAAGAAGAAGAAGAAGAAGAAGAAGAAGAAGAAGAAGAAGAAGAAGAAGAAGAAGAAGAAGAAGAAGAAGAAGAAGAAGAAGAAGAAGAAGAAGAAGAAGAAGAAGAAGAAGAAGAAGAAGAAGAAGAAGAAGAAGAAGAAGAAGAAGAAGAAGAAGAAGAAGAAGAAGAAGAAGAAGAAGAAGAAGAAGAAGAAGAAGAAGAAGAAGAAGAAGAAGAAGAAGAAGAAGAAGAAGAAGAAGAAGAAGAAGAAGAAGAAGAAGAAGAAGAAGAAGAAGAAGAAGAAGAAGAAGAAGAAGAAGAAGAAGAAGAAGAAGAAGAAGAAGAAGAAGAAGAAGAAGAAGAAGAAGAAGAAGAAGAAGAAGAAGAAGAAGAAGAAGAAGAAGAAGAAGAAGAAGAAGAAGAAGAAGAAGAAGAAGAAGAAGAAGAAGAAGAAGAAGAAGAAGAAGAAGAAGAAGAAGAAGAAGAAGAAGAAGAAGAAGAAGAAGAAGAAGAAGAAGAAGAAGAAGAAGAAGAAGAAGAAGAAGAAGAAGAAGAAGAAGAAGAAGAAGAAGAAGAAGAAGAAGAAGAAGAAGAAGAAGAAGAAGAAGAAGAAGAAGAAGAAGAAGAATAACAAAAACAAAAACAATTTGTCTCGTTTTTTCCTTCTAATGAATGTATCCTATTTATTGTCCAATAGAATGCATTTTCTGTTTTTTGAATAGAAAATCTCGTGCATCATTGCACACACTTGTCTGCAACATTAAAAATGGAAAACTCACGCCCCCCTCTCTCTCTCTCTCTCTCTCTCTATATATATATATAATATATATATATATATGAGAAGTAAACAAACAGACGATGTTTGTGATATGGCTATTTTCAGCCGACAATATTTGGGAGAATATGGGCTTAATTGAAGTCGAACCTAATTTTTGAAAGTTAATTCATTAATAATTAATTAGGCGGGATTACCTATTTTACATGTAAGGCTAAATAAATCGAGAAAAATCAATCTCTGTATGTACATTCCGGCCTATTAGGCCTCATCAGCAGAGCTATATATATATATATATATATATATATAGCAATCTACAGACGCGCGTTTCGGGGTTTCACCCCTCATCAATGCAGCTATACTTATTTTTCAGCAGCTAACTCTGGTCGGGTTCGAGACCCGAACGAACTTTCGCTCGTCAAGTCTCTTACCGATGGGTCCACAAGCAGCTGCTAAGAATAGAAGGCAGAATAATCGCTATATTTCCTAAACCGGAAATAAACTCACCAGAGGTCTCTAACTTATGTAAGCAAGTGAGACTAGCTTTGCGCCGAAGCGGTGAATTTTTGCAATTAGTCCCTTCTAAACAGAGTGCTCAACCGAAAATTGGGAGCGTATATAATATATATATATATATATATATATATATATATATAACGTAATATCTTATTCAATGAACACACGTGTAATCGGCTGCAATTAATCGATACCTCCATTAATTCAGTGGATTTAACCCTGAAGATCCTTATGGTGAAACTCGAGTAGGTTTCTATTGTATCCATTTCTTTAATAAATTTGCTCTACTTTGTATTGAGTACTTTGTATTTGTTTTATCGCGGACTTAACCCCTGGATTTTGTGCACCTCCAGCAATCGTGCCCATATTCACCGGTAAGCCACCTTATATATATATATATATATATATATATATATATATATATATGGAGGCGCGTGGGCTTGTGTTAGAGTCGTAGAAAATGGACTCGTCGATTCAATTTCTAGACGAAGCTGTTGGCATTTCACATAGAGCTAATACCCTTGGGAAAGGTATGAATCCATATATTCTCCTTCCAGCTATGGGTTAAATAGTAGGGCAGACTGGGCCCTTCAGCCTTGGGTAGGTAACCAGTCTAGGAGAGGGATAATCTGAGTTCAAAATTCCTGAGGTCAGTCATTGATTGGGTTTGTGGCAACCTTTGATGCACCAATTCTTTCCTATCGACTGTGCCAAAAAGTGTGGAATGGTCCTACACAAGCCTTCACCACTATAAACAAATCACTGTGTGGATGTTCATTGTAAGAACACTCATACGTCTAAATCGACGGGAGAGTCCATCATATATATACATATATATATATATATATATATATATATATATAAACCGCTAGGATTGTCTGAAGCTAAAATGTAAAAAGTGCTCAGTACCTAAGTTGAGCAAATAATAAAGTTAATCCCAATGAATCAGATATACCTACTAATTGTTTCGCTTAGTAGCTCATTAGGGCAAGAATCTGACTCCGAATCCGAGTCAGATTCTTGTAATGATGAGCTACTAATCGAAACTATTAGTAAGTATATATGATTCATTAGGATTATCTACAGTGCTCTACCAGGGAAATTGTCACACAATAAAACAACACAATTTAGAAAAATAAAATGAAATAAAAACAATTGTATGGATAAATCAAGCTACAAACTGGCGATATTACCCACGAAATGACCTGAACAGGGCGGGTAAGCACTCTGAGGCCTGTATGCTAGACTAAGCAAAGCTTACGAAATAACAATCCCGGACAGAATGAATAATAGAAAGAGCCAACGAAGTGATTGCGTATTTGGCATGAAACCTCTGTCTAAATTAACCAACAGACCAATGCTCTTCCATTGAATTATAACTTTAAGATTTAGCCAGTAATAATAGTAGTCATTATTGTGACATGCAAGCGTTATAACAATCGACGTCCCGCCCTTGAATCTGACCTACCTTGACCCACTCTCGAGAGCAACGCTACCTGATCACCGCTTCTCTCCACCGTCTTCACAAAAGTTATTTATAGAACCGGTAACGCTCATTAACTGACCAAACAGACATATATTTCACCGTCGTTTGTTTTTTTTAACGGGTCATTGATTAATAACTCGGCTAATTACGGTTTGTTCGTTTAGAATCTAAACGAAGAAAACCATAATTAAACTTTAGATGATGATGAATTAGGGTCTGAAAGGGGCGACCACTTGTGAAGACGACAACGACAGCAACTCTCTCTCTCTCCCTCCCCTCTCTCTCCCTCCCTCCTCCCTCCTCTCTCTCTCTCTCTCTCTCCTCTCTCTCTCTCTCTCTCTGTTGTGATATGTAGTTTCGTACTTCTTGTTGCAGTAGTAGTAGTAATTCTATGAGCGTATCGTAGCTCTCTCTCTTTTAGCTTCTCGTAGCTGGTTCGTTTATGTCCTCCAAACTATCTCTATATATCTACCGCTGTAGGAGACATATGCAAATGAGATAACACGCCATTGGCTATCTCACTACACACACACACACACACACACACACTCTCTCTCTATCTCTCTCTCTCTGTCTCTCTTGAGTTGTCGATGTGATATAGGCCAGGGTTTTATTTTAATCTTTACAACTGTAGACGTATTCTACCATAAAACGCGTGTTGGTCTGCGACATATACCACAACTCGTTTGCAAAATTTGATTGCGATTCATTTTTTGTTATATACATAAAAAAAATCCCCGAATTAGCTGCAGCCCTGTCGGCTGGGGCTTTAGAATACACCGACTGCACCTCTGCCGAGAAGAAGACCCCATAATGAGGCCACCTTTTGGCCATGGGTGGTGATACGTGATGCTTAAGTATGGAACCTTGGTAGCTGAGCAGTCCATCACATGCAACACGATCAATCGGGTGGCCACATCAAGCCCTAGCACCTATATGATTTTCCCGACCCAATTGTACTTATTGCAAGCCCCGGCCCTTTTTATCATATATGTGCTAGAAGGCGGTGGCTGAGGGTTTTAATGTCCTCAGTATGACGTTAAATCTAATGATGAAGTTCCAATTCTGGAGCTCTGGAGTACCCCTTCATCACCATTACTCCCATGTCCACTCTAACCCGGAGTGGTAGTACCTGCTAGGGTCCCATTGCTCCGACCGCCCGTCTAGCGTAAGTAAGGGTTAAAGTGGAGTGTCGTATGTCAGGAACTGCTCAGCCATGAGGGTTTCGTCCTTAAGCATCATGGGTCACCACTCACGGCCAACAGGAGGACCCATTGGGGAGATTTGACCTATCTAGGGAGGTGAACTCGGTGTATTCTACATGTATTATACGGTGTAATATTTACATATTGAACTAATTGCAATAGCTCTTAAGTAAACATATCAAACATTGTAATAATTTATTTATCATACCGTGGTATATCCACAGGTCCTGCTAGTATCATTGAAAACGTTATGTTTTGATCTGTTGGGTTCATTTAAAAAAGAAAAAATTCTTGTTTAAATTAAAATAATTTCCTTTACTTTATTTTGCTCTTTTTTCCTATATATCAAAATGTTTTTACTGTCAAAAATATAGCGATACTAAAATAGAGGAAAACTTTATTCTAATATTTTACGTGCGTGAGTCAAAAAACGTAATGCCATTTTGTTTAGGACAGGTATAATTACCAACACAGGGAATAATGTTTGCCTCTCTTCGATCCCATGAAAGACGGTTTGAGAGGTAAACATTATTCCAGTGACGAGGAAGTGAAATCTGTAGTGAAGAAGTGGCTCAAAGAACAGTCAACAGAATTTTACGGGGCAGGGATACGTGCTCTCATTCGAAGGTGGAACATTGCTATTGAGAGAAACGGTGACTATGTAGAGAAGTATGGATGTGATCCACATAGGACCAGCTTCATTTTGATGTATGATACGTGTTCCTGTGTTGGTAATTATACCTGTCCTAAACAAAATGGCATTACGTTTTTACTCACCCTCGTATTTGTACATATATCTATTAATAATGGAGATTCGCTTCCGTTTTTTGTCTGTAACAAAAATTACGTCACTCCTTACGTCACATTACCCAAAATCATCATGACATAGAATAAATACAGTCAAAATTTGAACATCCCACATTAGACAGTCCTCATTGTTTTTTAGAACAAGTTTTAATAAATACATGACTGGTATTATATATCTATATATAGTTTGTTTTATTTTAATACATATTTAAAGTTTACATTTCAAATTGTTTTATTTTTTAATACTTTAATGAATTTGATGATTTTACTTACTTACGGTACAAACTCGCTGACATTGAATTTTTTACTCCGACCCCTCAGGCAATATGTTTCAGAAATATATTTTTACATCGCCCAGAGGGTGTTTTATATTTGGTACTAGTTTAAATAATTTTACGATGAAGAATATTGCAACGCTAAATATCAACAAACAGAATAGGGGGGAATGGCAATAGAAAGAGTAAAGCTTGTAGAGTGGTCTGTTGTCGGTATCAGTGAGGGAGTCTTTCTCCTTTCCCTTTGCGCTAGATCAGGACGATTGTTTTTTTTCTGAGCTGGACAAACACACCCACCCCATCAACTCCCAGATTCTTTACCGCACAGATTATATTACCCAAGCTGAGCTTCTCATGCGCTAGAGTTGGTATGACTGGTATCGAACCCGGAAACTTGGTTTAGTTTGTTTGGTTTGTTTTGTTTTGTTTTACGGCATATCAACCTCGGTGGGTCATTTAATGCCGACAAAGTTGTGAAATAAATTCATTCTTAATGCATAATACAATTTTGTTTATCAACTCATGTTTTTCTATTTAACCCATAGATGGGACCCTAACAGGTACTACCACTCCGCCGGAAATTTGTGATTCCTAGGTGAATGTTCTATCAACCTAGCTACCGGGTCTAATAACTTGCTTAAATTCCTCCCCTACCAAAACCATCTCTAAAGAAATGGTAAATACATTTATGAATGCGTATCTGTTCTAAAGTCAGGCCATGAAACCAAAGATGACTAGGGTGGTGGCTGAGGGTTTTAATGTCCTGGGTATGACATTAAACTCTATTTGATGGTGAAGTTCTAGTTCTGGACCTCTGGGGAATATGGAGTACCCCTTCATCACTATTACTCCCAGGTCCACTCTAACTCGGAGTGGTAGTACCTGTTAGGGTTCCATCTATCGCTTAAATAGAACCAAATGAGTTCAAAAAATGTGTTATAAAAATAGAGTTTTAAAAAATTGAAAACACATCATGAACGAATCCGCCCTGTCGGCTGGGGCGTTATAATGCACAGACTGCACCTCTGTAGAGGGGTAAGACTTGCCCAAATGGGGCCACCTGTTGGCCGTGGGTGGTGAACCGTGATACTTAAGGATGGAGTCTTGGTGGATGAGCAGTCAATGACATGCAACACTCCACTTAGACCCTTACTTACGCTAGACGGGCGGTCGGAGAGGCCCCCTCCGATCAATCGGCTGGTCACGTCAAGCCCTAGCACCTATATGATTTTCCCAACCCTATTGCCCTTATGGCAATCCCCAACCCTTTTTATCATATGGGTGCTAGAAGGCGGTGACTGGGGGTCTACACTTTCTGGGAATGACGTTAAACTCTATCTGATGGTGAAGTTCCAGTTTTGGAGGTTTGGGGAATGTGGAGCACCCCTTCATCACCATTGCTCCCTGGTCCACTCTGACCCGGAGTGGTAGTACCTGTTAGGGTCCCATCTATGGGTTAAATAGAAAACATGAGTTTATAATCAAAATTGTATTATCCATTAAAAATAAAATTATTTAAAAACCTTGTCGGCATTAAACATTTTTGAATACCAAATTACCAATAGAAGTATTCGGCATGAAATAACCCAAGGAGTTGACATGCCGTAAAACCCAACCCACCAACCCACAACCCACCAACCAACCATGAACGAATAAAACTAAACAGTATAAAATTACCCAATGGGTTGACATGCCGTAAAATCTAACCATCCAACCAACCAAAGATGGGGATGGGGAAAAGAATTAAAAATATATCAATATAAAAAATGATTCATTTTAAAATTTAAAAAAATGGCGGGCAGTTTAAATAAAAAAACAAACAAAAAACAAAATGGTTGGCATCTTAAATAAATGTATTCAGCTATCCTTAAACCTGCTTAGGGGAGATAAAACCTGAATAGGCGTTATCAGAGACAAAGAGATAATGTCTTGCTAGATCATAATTTATTAGGATATGAGAAAATGAAACGAAGGGTTATCGAGAGATTAAGCTTTTAAGAAGAAGATATTTTTTAACGTACCGTTCGGAGAAATTTGTCGTGAATTCGGCGTGTTTAACCAGTCATGAACCGTGTTAATCCCCTGTCACGTAATGTCGAAAAAAGTTGGCATTTTCCAAGTTCAGTCAGATTATAAAAAATATCCAATGGAATAATTTTTTTGTGTGTGTGTTTATCGCTATTCAGTAGTAAGGGATCTGCGGGAGTAATTTGTTAACCATTAAACCACGATGGTACGCCGCGGGTAGGATGTGATACAAGGTCGCATGTATGGGGCATCCAGCGAGGATCGAACTCGCTATTCAATGATAATGGATCTGCAGGACTAATTTGCTAACCATTACCACACGATGGTACGCCGCGGGTAGGATTTGACACAAGGTCGCATGTATAGGGTATCCAGCGAGAATCGAACTCGTTATTCAATAATAATGGATCTGCAAGACTATTTTGCTAACCATTACCCCACGATGGTAGGCCGTAGCTAGGATGTGACACAAGTTCATGGGAATGGGGCATCCAGCAAGGAGCATACTCGCTATTTCCTCTTAGATCGGAGCGAATCTTCTCTTAGGGTGGACGTCCTTTCCTGGGGTCGTTATTTGCACCGACTGATTTCTGTGGAAATTTTTTTTACGGTCAACATTATTTGAATTTTGAATTTCCTAAGGAGAGTTGGGAGAAATTAAACAATTTTTTTTTTTATGAACGAGGTAAACACCGTGTTCAAAGGAAATGTTCAATCCAAACAGCAAGTGACTTGTAATGTGTTTGTTGTTGTTTTTGTTTTAATTTTTGTGTTGTTTTTTTCCTTTTCAGATCTTAAAGGAGTCAATGAATTTTAGGGAGTCGTTTGAATCGACATTTTTTTTTCTAATGGTCTTTTGTTTCTTATTCGTTTTTTTTTTTTCTTCTTATTCTATTTAATCTCTTTGGCGTAACTTATTTTCTTTTTTTCTCTTTGGTGTGTGTGTGTGAGTGTATGTCAGTGTGTGTGTGTGTCTGTGTGTGTGTCTGTGTGTGTGTGTGTGTGAGAGAGAGAGAGAGAGAGAGAGAGAGAGAGAAAGAGAGAGGGCTGATACAAATAGATACATACATGTACAAAGAGTAAAAGTATGGAGAGAAAGAGAGACGAATGATATGCTGAGAAAGTGCGAGAGAGAGAGAGAAGAGAGAAGAGAGAGGAGAGAGAGACGAGAGAGAGAGAGAGAGAGAGAGAGAGAGAGAGAGAGAAGTGATACAAAGATACATGCATGTACAAAATGTAAAAGTATGGAGAAAAAAAAGAGACGAATGATATGGCTGTGAGAAAGTGCGCCGCGGAGAGAGAGAGAGAGAGAGAGAGAGAGAGAGAGAGAGAGAGAGAAGAGAGAGAGGGAGAGAGAAGAGGGGGGAATACAGTTAAAAAAAAAGTAGAGAACAAATTAGAAAGCTATTGTTAGAAAAGACGAAGAGGAAAATTCTATTTAAAACACATTTTTTTTTTCGGTTTTCTTTTCTTTCATTTATTTTAAAATTTTTTTTCGGTCCATTTTTTGTCTGTTTTTTTTTCCTGTTCTTATCCCCTATTAATTAGGACTTTGTAAAAAAATGGAGCAGCCTATTTGATAACATAGCCGATTATAAGTGGGCTGGGGAGTGAGTGAGAGCGATAGTATTATTAAGAAGAAAGAAGAAGAAGAGAGAGAGAGAAACAAGAGACAGAAAAGAGGGGATACGAGAAGAAAAACTAGTAGCAGAAAAACAGAATACAGAGAGAGAGAGAGAGAGAGAGAGAGAGAGAGAGAGAGAGAGAGAGAGGAGATACAGAGAGGGAGAGGAAACCAGTAGTAGAAAAACAAGGGTTGTGAAGAAGAGAGAGAAGGGGGAATAAATAACAGAAATTAGAGATTATTACAGAGAGAGACAGTGTGTGTGTGTGTGTGTGTGTGTGAGAGAGAGAGAGAGAAGAGAGAGAAGAGGGAAAGAAAAATACGATTATAAGAAATAACACACAAGTCTATTTATATATATATATATATATATATATATATATAGATAGATAGATAGATAGAGAGAGAGAGAGAAGAGAGAGAGAGAAGAGAGAGAGAGACAGAAGAGAGAGAGAGAGAGAGAGAGAGAGAAGAGGGGGTAGTTGAATAAGTAACAGAAAATTAGAGGTTGTGAGGAAGAAAGTGAGAGAGACAGACAGACAGACAGACAGACAACTGGTAAATCTGTACAGTCAGTTGGTTTGTGGTTGGTTTTACGGCATACCAACCCATTAGGTTATTTTATGCCGAAGACGTTTTTTGTTTTATTCATTTTTTAATGGTACTCAATTCCTTGTAAACTCATTTTTAAACACATTTTTAAAACTAATCTTTTTTTTTATCTATTTAACCCATAGATCGTACCCTAACAGGTACTACCACTCCGGATCAAAATACAGAATTGAAACCTCATCACAAGATGCAGTTTAACGTCATACCTAGGGAGAGAGAGAGAGAGAGAGAGAGAGGGGGGGCGAGAATGGGAGAGGGAGAGGGAGGGAGAAGAGAGAAAAGAAAAAAGAAGAGAAAAAAGAACAAGAGAGAAAAGTAAATGGAATGAAAAACAACGTAAGAGAGAGAGAGAAGAGAGAGAAGAGAGAGAGAGAGAGAGAGGAGAGAGAGAGAGAGAGAGAGAGGAGACTATACTAGACAGATAATGAACTTATTGACACACAGACAATATAGAAATAGACCTTTTCCTTTTATAATTTATCTTACAGGGTGATTCTATTTTAACAAATCTTATAATTTTTTCTGATTCATTATTTTCACAAAAATTAATATGAGAAAAATACATATAATATGGAGTTTTATTTAAAATTCCATATGGGCACAAGCATTCGCCTCCAGCCTCTCAAGCCGTTCGGTAATCGCATCAACTGATCTTTCCAGGAACTCTTGTGGAATGGCAAAAATAAATTCTCGTATTCGTCCTTCAAGTTCGAAACCAAATTCGTTGGTTTCGTAAAGTAGTGCTCCTTCAACTAACCCCAAAGAAAAAAGTCACAGGGTGTTAAATCAGGGCTTCTGACCGGCAACTCATGAAGACCACGTCTACCCATCCATCTCCCAGGAAAATGGTGAGCTAGCCATTCATGAACAATAGAAAATGTGGAGGAGCATCAACAATAACAAGACTGATTTAATTGCTATATATTTAAGGGTTAAATCGAACTTAACGGACCTAAATTCCTTCATCGTGTGTCAACCCGCCGAAAGAAAAAAATACCAAAAATCCGGGAATTGACCGAATTTAATGAAATTTTCAGTGTTGATATATTCATGAATAAAAGATATAATGCACCAGTTGTTCTATTTAAAGATTTTTATATTTTTTCAGGTGAGTTAATTTAAACCATGTATCTTTGAAAATCTGTGTTACACCTCAATAATACGTGGTTCAAAGTTAACTGATCTGAAAAAATGCTTCCCTGAATTTTGGTATTTTTTTTCTTTCAGCGGGGTGACATACGATGAAGGAATTTAGGTCCGTTAAGTTCTAATGAGAATTTTGGGATTGAAAAGAAAACGGTAATCGAATTTCTGGAGAAATAGGTTAAAATTTGGAAGGGTAAACACTCAACGGGTGCCAAAATATGTACACTACGCCATCGTCTTTAGCTGACGGACGGATACCAACAATCTGGGTATGACGTTTAAACTGCCTCTGATGGTGATGTTTCAGTTTCAGACGTGGAGTGGGGTCATCATCGTCTTCTGTAAGTAAAGTACCTAAGTTTTTCAGGTGAGTTAATTTAAACCACGTATCTTTGAAAATCTGTGTTACGCCTCAATAATACGTGGTTCAAAGTTAACTGACCTGAAAAAATGCTTCCAATTACGCTACACGAACAAAACAACCAACCAAATAATAATGTATGACGTTAAACTACCTCTAATGGTGAAGTTTCAGTTTCAGACGTGGAGTGAGGTCATCATCATCGTCTTCTCTAAGTAAAGTACTTAAGTTTGATCCAATCTGGCCATAACTGTCGCCAATCTCGATGGCTCCAAACAAAGAACCCATAATTGTCTTTATCTTATTTTTTTCTTTTCTAGAAGATTTTTCATTTTCCATTCCCTCTGATCCACCCGGAAAGTCAACTTGATAATGTCAAGAGGTGCGTTAAGGAGTAAAGATGTTAACTATCGGTGCGATCTCGAACGAGTCATGTGTGTGTGTGTGTGGGGGGGGGTCGGCTGGGAAGGTAAAAAGAAAGATGGCAGATGAGAAGGGAGATAAATATGAAACAGACATGATGGAATGACAGGTCTGCTGTATCAGTTGAAATGTTAATTTCTCATTCAATATTATATTCCTAAATTATATGATCGACTCTTCTGTCAACGTTGGCGGATGTAGGCTCAACTGTTCAGTTAATGATGTGAACATTTAGACGATCGAAACAGATCATTTGTTTATTGTGGTGAAGGCTTGTATATATATATATATATATATATATATATATATATATATATATATGTATATAACATT
>CM042143.1:9899837-9919837 GCA_023376005.1 Doryteuthis pealeii | reverse complement strand
AGAACAGCTGAATGTTATTGTTTCAGTTTTGTTTTTATATTCAATATTTTCGGTTTTGATGGCTGTGGGAAGCGTGAGAGAGAGAAGAAAAATATATATCATACGGGCATCGGGATATGAGAACAAGAAAATATATGTCAATTAGCCATGATTCTTTCCGTTTCTATCTATCTATCTATCTATCTATCTATGTCAATCTCAATCGGTTCATATCTATCTATCTATCTATCTATCTATCTATCTATCTATCTATCAATCTATCACTATCTCAATCTTTGATATCTATCTATCTATCTATCTATCTCTCTATTGATAATCCGTTGATATTTATCTATTTATTTATCGATTTATCTAACTCAATTCGCTGATTTCTATCTATCTCAGTTGGTTCATATCTATCTATCTATCTATCTATCAATGGTAGATAAATATGAAATCTATCTATCTTAATTGATTCATATCTATCTATCTATCTATCTATCTATCTTAATTGGTTCATATCTATCTATCTATCTATCTATCTATATATCTATCTTAATTGATTCATATCTATCTAAATTTCTATCTATCTATCTTAATTGATTCATACCTATCTATCTATCTAAATTAATTAGTTCATACCTATCTATCTATCTATCTATCTATCTTAATTGATTCATATCTATCTATCTATCTATTTATCTATCTATCTATCTATCTATCTTAATTGGTTCATACCTATCTATCTATTTATCTATCTTAATTGGTTCAGATTTATCTACCTACCTATCTATCCCTCTATGGATATATTACAATATTTTTCTGTTAACCTAGCATCCAGTATGGATCGAACTCGCAATTCATTAGTATAGAATAGGATTGAGTTTGTATTTACCTAATCTGTTCGCTTACTCGGAGGGTGGGGCACAAGGTCTCAATTATGGAGCATCCAATAAGGATCGCGTAACCCTTTTACCACATGTAGGATCTGACATAAAAATCCCGAGTATGTTGCATCCAACGAATATTAAATTCGCTTTTCACTAATAACAGATCTGCGTTACTAGCTTGCAAAACCTTACACCTTGATGTGACGATCTTTCTGTGTGTATATCCACAGGTCCAGCTAATTTTGACTAATTCTATCCAGGGGCGCGAAGAGACCCCATAAAGTCTAGAATAAAAATAGGAAAATTCGGGTAGTAGAATATTAAGTACAATCTAAGCGAAAAGTGGTGTGTCAATTTTTCGCTTGACTGATCCTGTGTCCATTTTAGCCACTCGAGACAAAACTATTTGGTCACTGAAGCAATAACTAAACAATAAGATGGTAACTAGTTTCCATTTTGGAACGAATGCATACTGTCGACGTTACCAAACAATAAAAATAACTAATATGACTATTACAACAACTGCTGCTGCTGCAATTATTATTATTATTATTATTATTATTATTATAATCATTATTATTATTATTTACGCCTTTTGAGTTTTCACATCAGCATTAGCTGATGGTCTTTCACTGGAGTCTGAGTGACAGCAAGTCTCCTCAGATCTCCAGGACTCTTCTGAGTATTCTGGCAGATTGCAAGCAGTGCAGTGTTCTGAATGGTTTCAATCCTTCCTCTGATTTCCAAACTTTCCAAACCCTTTTCCAATCCTTTTTGTGACTATTCCAAGTGCACCTATTGTTCACTCCTTTTGAGTTTTTCACATCAGCGTTAGCTGATGGCCTTTCACTGGAGTCTGATGGCAACAAGTCCCCTCAGGTCTCCTCGGGTCTCCACGACTCTTCTGATTATTCTAGCCGATTGCAGCAGTGCAGCAGTCTGGATGGTCCCAATTCTTCCTCTGATTTCTAGATCCTCCAGTCTTTTTTCCAAGTTTTTTGGTACCGTTCCAAGTGCCCCAACTACAATTGGTATCACTTTCTCTCTCATATTCCACAGCTTTTTCAATTCTCTGGTAAGGTCCAGGTATTTATCTATCTTTTCATTTTCCTTCAGCTTCACCCTGTGATCTGCTGGGACCGCAAAGTCCACCAGTTGACACGTTCTCTCTCTTTTTTTTTGTTAATCAATACTAGGTCTGGCCTCCTGGCTGGGATATGGTGATCCGTCTTTATCTCGAAGTCTCAGAGAATTTTATGCGTTTCATTCTCAAGAACAGAGTCTGATTTATGCATATACCATTTTATTGTATGGTCAAAGTTTAATTTACTATTATTATTATTATTATTATTATTATTATTATTATTATTATTATTATTATTATTATTATTCACTCCTTTTGAGTTTTTCGCACCAGTGTTAGCTGATGGTCTTTCACTGGAGTCTGAGTGACAGCAAGTCTCCTCAGGTCTCCAGGACTCTTCTGATTATTCTGGCAGATTGCAGTAGTGCAGTGTTCTGAACGGTTTCAATCCTTCCTCTGATTCCCAAACTTTCCAGGCCCTTTTCCAATCCTTTTGGGACTGTTCCAAGTGCACCAACTACAATTGGTATTACTTTCACTTTCATATTCCATAATTTTTTCAGTTCTCTGGCAAGGTCCAGATATTTGTCCATTTTTTCATTTTCCTTTAACTTCACCCTGTGATCTGCTGGAACTGCAAAATCCACCAGTTGACAATTTATTATTATTATTATTATTATTATTATTATTATTATTATTATTATTATTATTATTATTATTTAAAAAAAAATGACATTATAAATTGTGTTAATAAGATTAGTAACTAACTAGTTAATAAATGCCTAATATTATTTAACCAGCAGGGCCAGTCGATATACCACAGTATGATAATTTAATTATTACAACGTTTGATGTGTTTAATTAAGAGCTTTTGCAAAAAATTAAATATGTAAAAAGTATAATAATATTGATTTGTTCCTCGGTTAAAAGAGCATCAGCAGGATATACTACAGTTTAAAAAAAAATTATTACAACGTTTGATATGTTGACTTTATAACAAAAAATTAGAATCGGCTACCCAGCGTTGCCTGGGTAGAGAGGGTATAATGAAAAGTTGGTCTCGCAGATCCATTGATTGTTTTGGTCTTACATAAGGGATATATATTTTAACCACGAAAAGATATAAATGAGGTGATTATGTATGACAGCAGGATTCGACCCCCTGCAACACCTCTGAAAAACGTCAAAAATGGTTGTCGGCGAATTTTTAGTCTCATTGTTTGGCCTCCGAACTCCCCAGATCTTAACCCCATGGATTATTATGCACCTGGCACTTTTGGGAAAGACACCAATCGCCGTGCCAGTACTACAAAAGCCCAGTTAATCAACAGAATTAAGGTAGTTTTTGAGACCCTTCCCAGGGAAACTGTAACATCAGCTTGCTCCAGGTTCCGGAGCAGGATTAAGGCTATGACCGACGCTAATGGCGGATATTTTGCGTGAAACTTTTTGACAGTAGTGTAATCCCCGTGCCTTTAAATTTTCTAGTTACCAAGCACTTTTTATTTTTCCTTATGAAACTGTCAAATTTCTCCCGAACACCCTGTATATTTACTTTGTCGGACATACATACATACACACAACTGCCCTTTATATATGTAAAGATAGATAAGATGACTGACTTTATTAATAAGAAAAAAATGAAAAGCACAAATTTGAACAACATTCTATAAAAATTTACAAGACAATACTAACCCTAACCACAAAAAATTGTCAAGGCAATAACAATGTAAATAATAATATAAAATACATTAATATATAACTAGTCGGACCTGTTGATATACCGCAGTATGATAATCTAATAATTACAGATATATTTGATATATTTACTTAAGAGCTATTGCTAAATAGTTCAATCTGTAAAAAGTATAATAATCTTGATTTAACTCTCTCACACTCTTTTTCCTTCTTTCTTTTCTTTTCTTTTCATCTTTTTATTATGTTCGATTGAAACGTATTAGCACTATCGCTTTCACGCGCTCACCCCTTTCTTTATCTCCCCCCGACTCCCTTTCTTTCTTTCTTTCTTTCTTTTTTCTTTCTCGTTATATTTTTTCTGTGTAGCATACAGTATTTAAATATGTACAAAAAAAAAAAATTAAAATACATTTTCCTCTGTTTTAGTAACATTATTTTGACAGTAAAAGAATTTTGATAAATAGGAAAAAATAATAAAAATAATATGATTGAAACTATTTTAATTTGAACAAGAATGTTTGTTTTTAAAATGAACCCAAGTTAACAAAACATAATAGTGTTCATATATTCAATGATACTAGCAGGACCTGTGTATTTACCACGGTATGATAGTTGATTTGAAATTTGAGTTTGAGTTTTGTAAAAATTCAATTGAAATTTGTACAAATTCAATCGAAAAAAATATATTCAAAACGTCGGTTGAAAAATATCTATATTTATTTCCCAACAAAAAGTGATAAAAACACGACTCTGAAAATATCGAGGTTGGGCTGGGAATTCGCCTGATGCTTGCTCGCTAAAACATAGCGTAAATTAGGGCAGGAGGTCGGGACGACATAAAATCAAAATTACGAACATATCTTCCGTAATTCACAGTTTCAGTATTACAAATAAAACACACATGTAACTTCTTCACGTCCATTTCTGATTTTCGTCTCTGATGATAAAGTTTCTTTGAAATCGATAAGACATAAAAAAACATCTTTTTGTTTTTATTATTTTTTATACGCATTGTATTGCCTTTAAATCTTAATATTTTATAACATACTTAACAATGCTTCAAGCAAATTACCAATTACTTTAAAAAAATTAGTTTTAATTTTACGTTGGGCAGTTAAGCGATGCAAGACCATTTAAAATGCTGCATTTTCAAAATTGGGTGAAATAAAATGGGACAAATAAGAAATCTTCGAGTAAGCGACACCAGATAATCTGTATTTGCATTTTTGCATTGCATCTTGGACGGTCTCAGTTTTAATCAGAGGGTGTTGCAGGATGATAACGGACGGAAGATTTGGGAACAACCGTATCATATAAAAAATATAATCCTGAATATCGGAAAGCTCTTAATCGGAAAGGAAAGTGTTAAAATGTGAATTACAAAAATACGGACAGTGAAAATTATTTATGGCATAAGAATGTGTTGATGGGAGGAGGTGAGGTCGTCGCCGCTAAGCTTTTTTAAAAATCTATGAGTCATGACTAAACAAGAAGACAAACTGAAGAGTTAGCTGCGATTGTTGTTGCGTGTCTACAAGTGAATACTCTTGTTAGCTTGTTATTGTCATTTTGACGCCAAATACTGACAACGAACAAAGCAGAACAGCGATTCGACAACTACATTAGCTGACTGATATACAAAAAAAAAAAAAAATGCAAAAAAAAAAAGAGAAAAAAAAAAAACCAAACATAATACACAGAAACCATTTTCTAGTTTCAAGGAAAATGTCTAAGAAAAACGTTCGTTACTTCCTTATCTTTTAGATTAGAAAGAGAGAAAAAATTTCAGATCTCAAGAGAGATTTTATTTTTACGCCTTAAGATTTTAATTGTTTGGCATTGGGTGAGTAAGAACATACTCACTACTTAAATCAACAAGTGCTATTACACCATTTAAGATTAATTTTATTTACTTATTTACTGGGCCATCTAATTAAATTAATCCATTTTATTTTTTTGCAACTGAAAAAAAAAAAGAAGAAAATTAGAGAAAAAAGGGAAAGAAAAAAAAAAAAGCTAAGCATAATAATTTTTCTATGTGACCGTTTTTATTTTGAATTGAACATGGCTACATTGTTGCAATATTCACCGGATGATAAACAGACAATATTGGATACATATACAAGGTAGGATTTAAACATTCGTTCTCAACAAATATTCAAAAAAATAAGAAATTACAGTTATTCGTCCATTTCATTCATAACATAAAGAAGGGGGAAGGGAGGAGAAAAAAAAAAGAAGAGGAAAAGAAAAAGAAGAAAAAAATATATAGCCACGCAAAAAAAACTTAAGCATGTTCATTTCTGATATTCGTCTCTGAAGATAAAGTTTTCTTTGAAATCGATAAGACAAAAATAACATCTTTTTGTTTTTATTTTTATACGCATTGTAATTACCTTCAAATCATTAATATATTATAACATACTTAACAATGCTTCAAGCAAATTACCAATTACTTTCAAGATTAACTGATTTTAATGGCATGTCAACTCGTCTGGGGTTACTTTATATATTTACCAATGTAATGCAATGATAAGTAAAAGTAAAGTCATCGGGGTGGCCTAAAGTCGGTATCAGCCAATCAGCAAAGGAGTCTATCCCCTTTTCACTAGCGATAGACCAAGGATATTGTTTTTGCGTCTGAGGTGGAGCGCCACACCTACCATCAACTCCTTACTTTACCGCACAGATAGCTGTGCTACTCATACGCTGAGTTGGCGAGGACCAGTATCGAACTAGGAACCTTGTAGTTTCTAGTCGAACGCTCTACCGACTGAGCTAACCCGGACTCTCGTATTATTTTTCACGCTGTTTTGTCTTTTTCCAATGGCTTTGAAGATGAGGAATTTAAATTATCAGTGAAAATAAAATAAATTGTGAATGCTAAGGACACTTTGTTCCTAAAAATATATACACACACATATACACACACACACAAACATACACACACAGACACACATATATATTTACCAACCCCTCCTCACGGGCAGGATGCGACACAAGGTCAATTTCTTAAGCGGTCCAGTCTGCCTTGCTATTTACCCATAGCTGGAGGTAGAATTGGATTCATACCTTTCCCAAAGGTATTAGCGCCATGTAAAATGCCAACAGCTTCGTTGAGGAATTGAACTCGGGTCGACGAGTCCATTTCTTACGACTCAAACCATTAGACCACGCGCCTGGGGTTGCTTTATACCTATAGATCAGTTTGGGTTGTTGGATTTTACGGCATGTCAACCCTAGTTGGATTATTTTATGCCGAAGACGTTTGTTCTATTCATGCTTGATGGGTATTCAATTGTTTTTAAAGCTCATTTTTTCTATTTAACCTATAGATGCAACCCTAACAGGTACTACCACTTCTGGTCAGTGGACCTGGGAGTAATGGTGATGAGGTACTTTACATTCCCCAGAGCTCCAGAATTGGAACTTCACCCTCAGATAGAGTTTAATGTCATACCCAGGACATCAAGATCCTCAGCCACCACCTTTTAGCACATACATGATATGGGGCTCGGTAAAAGGGCAATAGGGTAGGGACAATCATATAGGTGCTAGGGCTTGATATGATCTGGCGATTGATCGGAGTTGACCTCTCTGACCTCCCGTCTAGACTAATTAAGGGCCGAAGTGGAATGCTCAGTTACCAGTATTCCGTCCTTGAGCATCATGGGTCATCGCCTACGACCAACAGGTGGTTCCATTGGAGTGGTTTTACCCCTCTGCAGAGGTGCAGTCAGTAACAGTCCTAGTCGATAGGGTGGAATTTAGCTTTGGATTACTCTTATATAGGTGCTAGGGCTTGACATGACCTGGCGATTGTTCAGAGTTGACCTCTTCGACCGCCCGTCTACACTAATTAAAGGCCGGAATGGAATGTTGCAAGTTATGGACTACCTAGCCATCAGGAACCCGTTCTCAAGTAACACGGATCGCCAGCCACGGCCAACAGGTGGTCCCATCGGTGGGGTCTTATCTTGCACCTCTGCAGAGGTGCAGTCGGTGCATTCTAAAGACCCCCTCCCGGCGACAGGGCTGAGATTAGAAAGAAGGAACGATATCACATCGAGTGAGATATTATTTTTACACCAAAAGATTTTAATTATTTGGAATTGGATGTGTAAGAACATATTTACCGTAAATCCTCAAGTATAGTCCGCTCCCTGAATATAATACGCAGGGAAATTTTAGGAGACTGTGCCTGCGAAAAACCTAGACCTTGTGTATAATACGCACCCCTTCTCTAACTTGAGTCAAGGAGGTCTATATAACGTCCTTGGTTTGTAAAAATGTATACGGTAACATCCTTTATTATTATGGTATATATAACATAAAGCAAACGTGTAGCTTTTTTGTGCATTTTGTTTGCAGAAAATAAAGAAATAACATTAATAACGTCAGTGAAAAATAAATATTAAGTAAATTGCCTTTACATATTTATCACTATCAGTTACAAAAGCAAAATCAAAAACATTTATCCAAATCCTTCAAATTCAACATCACTTTCAGCATCAAATAACCGTTCCATTTGTTCCTCCGTAAACATGTCAGCATCATTGTAGGGTAAATCTCCGTCATCGTCAGATCCATAGTCAACATCAAAAGATTCACTTTCATTTATTTCATCTTTCCATTCAACGTCATCCTGAGTATCATCCAGTGCAGAAGATATACAACATTTGATAAAACTTTTCACAATAATCTGGGGATCAAGTTCATTTCCCTCCATACACGATCCATTTGCATATCAAAGTCAAGTCGGGAGCGCGAACCCTTCCATCTTTAGTGAACGACTTTTCTCCAGTCGACATCCATTCAGTCCAAAAAACACGCAGTTTTGTAATACTTAAATCAACAAGCGCTATTACACCATTAAAAATTGGTGAGTTTTAACGGTATGTTAACCCGCCTGGGGTTATTTTATACCTATTGCTTGGGGGATTACGTAAATTGTACATTTATATTTACATTTTTACGTATGTGGTACAAATAAACATAGAGACATATATACAGACAGACAGACATACAGAATCTTTCTTATATGTACAGGGTGTGGCATAAGCAACGCTCTTTTTAATTTAATATCTTATGGGATAAGAGTTAGGGAATGGTTAAATGAAAATTTTGAAAGTAGATGGATAGGACGAAGAGGACCAATTAAATGGCCAACACATTCACCACACCTAACACCACCGGACTTTTTTGTGGGGTGTATTGAAGGATCAGGTTTACAATCTTAAGCCAAAAACAATTCCAGAATTAAAGAATGAAATTTCAGATTAATTTCCTGAAATTACCATTGAAATGTGTCAAAAAGTTTGTAAAAGTGTTGCTGGTAGAGTTCAGAATTGTATGGAACATGAAGGGGAACATTTTGAACATCTCAAATAAATGACTAAATTCTAAAACTTTATATCTTTTATAACTTAAAAAAAAATGGTTTGATTTCATTCGTATTGAACATTATTCAACCGAATAAGCATTATATCAATTTTGTTAATATATCATATTAATCCATTAACCTGTGGCAATACATTCATGTTCGAAAAAATAAAGGATAATCAAAAAGACTTTAATTTTGTTCCACTTAAACAAAGAAAGATACTTTATATATTCTTGTTCAGTGACAGAACCTCCACAAATAATTAGATATAAATTGATTAAGAACATAGGCATATTAACCTGTCTGGGGACTTTATACCTATTGGTTAAGTAAGTGCGTAAATTGTTTGTTTATATTTACATTTTTATATATTTCATGTAAACAAATATACAGACATCCAGACAGACATAGATTCAGACTGACAGAGATACAGAATCTTTTATATATATAATTAGATACTTTATGTATCGTTGCTTAGTAACGGACCCTCCACAAATAATTAGATATAATTTGATTGAGTAAGAGCATATTTAGTAACCAAATCAATAATCTATTACACC
The DNA here is from genome assembly GCA_023376005.1 of Doryteuthis pealeii. NCBI lineage: Eukaryota > Metazoa > Mollusca > Cephalopoda > Myopsida > Loliginidae > Doryteuthis > Doryteuthis pealeii. The sequence continues at coordinate 9,910,243 of CM042143.1, read as the reverse complement.
ATTTAATTGATTTTAACGGCATGTTAACCCATCTCGGGTTATTCTATACATATTGGTTAGGGAGTTGCCTAAATTGTACATTGATATTCATATATGTTGTCCAAAAAACAAATATACCGACAAAAGACCGACAGAATCTTTCTTTATATATAATATATTATATATATATATATATATATATATATATATATATAAAGGGCAGTTGTGTGTATATGTATGTCGGAGGAAATTTCGAAACTAAAACAATTAACGACAAAGTAAATATATATACACATTAAATATCAGCAGGGCTCGGTTTTTGAGCAAAAATAATAGAGATTAGATTTATATTCGGTAAGATAATTAAAAAATAAAATTTAAATAATAACAGCATGGATTTTATTTTCATTTAATATTTATTTTAGATAGTAGACATTAACATTTCTTTTCAAAGTAGCTGATCAATGCAAGGTCTATTTTTTTTACATAGGGATTTAAATGGGGGTATCCCACGAGGATTCAACCCACGATTCAGTAATAATGGATCTGCGGGACTAACTTAAAAAAAACTATCCAGTCGCAGCTATATATATATATATATATATATATATATATATATTATACATGGAGAGAGAAAGTGAGGGAGATGTATTGGACGAAACAAATGAATAGAAATACCGTATAACCAAGGGATTATATATATATTATATATATATATATATATATATATATATATATATATATATAATATGTACACGTTTTTAAAAGCAAATATAATCTTGTAAGCACAGCATACAAGGGTTTTCATTTCCTTTATGTGAAGGTGCCCTCTTTATGATTCTCCACTCTACAAGAGAAACTGAAAATAGCGGAATGCAGAAACCCAGATATGATATTGAACTCGCGATCAGAGTTGATAAATAAAAGTGGACACTCAAACAAACATAAACTGTGCCTGGTAGGTTCAGGCATTACGTAGGGTGGGTGGCACACCCATGTACTTAAGAATGGGTACAACCCGGATACAAATAAAGCTAAATGGCTGGAATAAGCAATAATATTCCCTGAAGATTTGCTACGGCAAGAAACTGCAGTCGGAATATTTTATAACATTCGCTTTTAAAAACGTATATTTAGCTCTTTTTATTGAGCACTTTTTAAATCGATTTTTATTAATCCAGAAGTAAATTTGTTTGCTACGTGGATTGGCAAAGATCCGTGATATATATATATATATATATATATATATATATATATATATATATATATATAGTGAGAGAGAAAGAAGAAAGAAACATATTAAGGGAGGGGTGATAGGCATTAAAAATCTTCGATTCATAGTTCACCATTTGTTTGAGTAACAATAATCGCTTTTGTTGGCCGCAGCGGTGGTGGAGGTGATGTTAGGGGGTGGGGTGGAGGTTGTCCATTTCTTTTAGCAAATGGTGATCACTAAAGTGGATTTTCAGTGGCGCCCAAAACACGATAAGAAGCACGCGACCGGAAGTGACCCGATGCAAATATGCAGGGTCAGGCATCCAACCCTCGTCTTATTTCCTGGCTCTTTTCTTGGTTTCCTATCTGGCCATTCATAATTTCCTCCAAGCCAGAAACTGGGACAGTTTCGCGGTTTCGTTGCCAAAAATATTGTGAAATTTGAAGGGGTTTAATTTAAAAATTTATATTTGATATCATGAATTAATCTGCAAGGCCGCGCTATAAAGTAAGAGGATTCATTGTGATAACAATTCTTTAAATTACGGTAATCATTTTTACTAACAGGATCGGTGAATATGCCTCATGTAATAACAAACGATTACACCGATAGAGTTAGGAAAACTTTATTCTACTTACAATAATTAGTACACTTATTAATGGTTTATATAGTCTAGTATTCCTATTTTAGTAGTCTAGTACTAACCCCCCTCCAAGGATGGGGTAATTATGAACCAGGGGAGGTAACTCTCAATTACTTACTACAACCACAGTATGATAATTTAATTATTACAACGTTTGATATGTTCACTTAAGCGCTATTGCGAAATAGTTCAATATGTAAAAAGTATAATAATATTCATTTAACTCTCACATTCGTTTTCTTTCTTTCCTCCTTTTCTTTATGTTCGATTGAAACAAGTTCAGGTTATCGCTTCTGCGCACTCACATCTCTCTATCTGCCCCTACTTCTTCTTTCTTTTTTTTTTAGTAGATAGATAGATAGAAAAGGAAATATGCATATATACATAAATAGAAAGTCAGAGTGAAAATAAACAGACAGACAGCCAGCAGATAGATAGATAGATAGATAGATAGATAGAAGATATATCGATTGTTAATTTTACTATTTAAAGATTTATAGAAAGAAAGAAAGAAAGAAAAAAAGAAAGAAACTTGGATAGATAGATATATAGATAGATAGATAGATAGAAAAAGGAATATACATATATACATAAATAGAAAGGCAGAGTGAAAAATAAACAGACAGATAGATAGATAGATAGATAGATAGATAGATAGATAGATAGATCAAGAATATATCGATTGTTAATTTTACTCTCTAAGATCTATAGAAAGAAAGAAAGAAAAAAAGAAAGAAACTTGGATAGATAGATAGATAGATAGAAAAAGGAATACGCATATATAAATAAATAGGAAATAAATAGAGAAAAATAAATAGATAGATAGATAGACAGACAGATAGATAGATAGATAAATAGATAGATAGATGGAGAAATGTTGACAAACAGAGGATGTTTCAAAGATGAATATTCATTCTTGGTGGTAATGTCGACGCTATAAAGTTTCGTTCTTTATGATCTTCTTCAAAACATGAACTGAGGTCCTGTGTCGGAAACATAATGTAACCCCCCCTCTAACTACTACTACTACTGCAGGACCCAATTCCTATTGTCCTTACTGACCCCTCCTAATCAACCCCTACCTACTCTTAAACATCCACCCCATATTAGCAGCAGCAGTCTCCCTGGACAACAATGACCACTACCTACCTCCCACTCGCGACCAAGGATACTCATCACTGACAAAACGAGAATTGAACTCTCGTCACGTCTTCATCTCACGCCCTGAAGAAGGTCATAAAGACCGAAACGTTCTAGCGTCGTTACCAAAAATAAAATTCATCCTTTGAAATGAAATGAAAACCATCCCGTGTTTGTCTAAATTTCATATACATACATATATATATATATATGAACCACAAGGTTCCTAGTTCGATACCCGCCCTCGCAACTCAGCATATCATAGCACAGGATCTGTGCGGTAAATAAGGAGCTGATTGTGGTGTGTCGTTCTACTCAGATGCTAAATATTCTCCTTGGATCTAGCGCTAGTGAACAAGGGATAGACTCCCTCGCTGCATTGCTCGATACCGCATTAGGCCGGACCCGACGAATTTTACTTAATTATATATATATATATATATATATATATAATATATATATATATATATATAATATATATTGAAAATGAGGTAAGTATTAATTCTAAGTAAGTGCTATCTCATAATGGATGAAGGAAAATTCTGTTAAATTCCCTGTGAGTTAGTGAATTCGACAGTTCACGAAACGTAAATGGAGGAAAACAACAGCCGAAACGTAAATGGAGAAAACAACAGCCGAAACGTAAATGGGGAAACAACGCCGAAACGTTGTATTCTTGATAAACAACCAAGATAAGAATACTAGTTTGAGTCACAGTGACCTAATATGATGACTCTTCACTACTAAGCACTATTCATTGGTTTATTAAGAGAGAATGAATAACCAGAGGGGGGGGGGGGGGGGGATAAGATAGAAAGGTTTCATTTAACTTATTAAAATTGTCAATAGAGAAAAAAATTATGAGTGAATGATAAAAAAAAAAGTCGTTCAAAGGACTAATATGAAAAGGTATTGATTCTTTTTAAACGCTGTCATGAGATATGAGGCAAGCACATTCCTTTATTCAAAGATCAAATCTATTCCGATACCAAAGTGGTGGAGGAACAAAAAGGAAATGTGCTTTTGCCTTCATATCTCGAGACAGCGTTTAAAAAAGAATCAATACCTTTTCATATTAGTCACTTTTGAACGACTTTTTTTTTATCATTCACTTCATATTTTTTCTGTATTTTGACAATTTTAATACGTTAAATGAAAACCTTTCTATCTTATTCTGGGTATTCATTTTCTCTAATAAAAAATAAATAGTACCTTAGATATGTTGAAGAGTCATCATTATTAGTCAACTTGTTGAGATCAAACTATATTCTTATCTTGGTTGTTATCAAGAATACAACGTTTCGGCTGTTGTTTCCTCCATTTACGTTATCGGCTGTTGTTTCCTCCATTGACGTTTCGGTGTGTTTCCTCCATTTACGTTTCGGACGTCGAATTCACTAACTCACAGGGAATTCTAACAGAATTTTTTCCTTCAATCCATATGATAGCACTATTAGAATTAATACTTACCTCATTTTCATATATTATATATATATATAATATATATATATATATAATATATATATATATATAATTAAGTAAATCGTCGGGTCGCCTAATGTCGGTATCGCAATGCAGCGAGGGAGTCTATCCCTTTTCACTAGCGCTAGACCAAGGAGATTATTTTAGCATCTGGAGGTAGAACGCCACACCTACCATCAGCTCCTTACTTTACGCACAGATCCCTGTGCTACTGATATGCTGAGTTGCTGAGGCGGGTATCGAAACTAGGAAACCTTGTGGTTCATAAATATATATATGCTATTATATGAAATTTAGACAAACACGGATGTTTTCATTTCATTTCAAAGGATGAATATTTATTGAACGACGCTAGAACGGTTTCGGTCTTTATGACCTTCTCAGGAGGCGTGAGATGAAGACGTGACGAGATTCAATTCTCGTTTGTCAGTGATGAGTATCCTTGCGTCGCGAGTGGAGGTAGAGGTAGTGGTCATTGTGTCCAGGGAGGACTGCTGCTGCTAATATGGGGTGGATGTTTAAGAGTAGGTAGGGTTGATTCAGGAGGGGGTCAGTAAGGAACATAGGAATTGGTTTCCTGCAGTAGTGAGTAGTAGTTAGAGGGGGGGTTACATTATGTTTCCGACACAGACCTCATTCATGTTTGAAGAAGATCATTTTAAAGAACGAAACTTTATAGCGTCGACATTACCACCAAGAATGAATATTCATCTTTGAAACATCTCTGTTTGTTCAACATTTCTCCATCTATCTATCTATTTATCTACTATCTATCTGTCTGTCTATCTATCTATCTATTTTTATTTTTCTCTATTTATTTTCCTATTGTATTATATATGCGTATTCCTTTTTCTATCTATCTATCTATCTATCCAGTTTCTTTCTTTTTTTTCTTTCTTTCTTTCTATAGATCTTAAGAGTAAAATTAAAACAATCGATTATATTCTTGATCATATGCTATCTATCTATCTATCTATCTATTATCTATCTATCTGTCGTTTATTTTTTCACTCTGCCTTTCTATTTATGTATATATGTATATTCCTTTTTCTATCTTCTATCTATCTATTAATCTATCTATCCAAGTTTCTTTCTTTTTTTTCTTGGCTTTCTTTCTTTCTATTAATCTTTAATGTAAAATTAAGCAAGCGATATATCTATCTATCTATCGTATCTATCTATCTATCTATCTGGCTGGCCTTCTGTCTGTTTATTTTTCACTCTGACTTTCTATTTATGTATAGTATGCATATTCTTTCTATCTATCTATCTCTATCTAGAAAGAAAGAAAGAATAGTTAGGCAGATTAGAGAGATGTGAGTGCGCAGAAGCGATAACCTGAACTTGTTTCAATCGAACATAAAGAAAAAGAGGAAAGAAAGAAAAACGAATGTTAGAGTTAAATGGAGAAGATGTTGAGGTGGTATACTTTTTACATAATTGAACTATTTCTCAATTACGCTTACGTGAACATATCAAACGTGTGTAATAATTAAATTATCATACTGTGGTTGTAATAAGTAATGAAGAGTTACTCCCTGGTTCATAATTACCCCTCCTGTGGAGCGGGATTAGTACTAGACTACTAAAATAGGAATACTAGACTATATAAACCATTAATAAGTGTTTACTAATTCTATAAGTAGAATAAAGTTTTCCTAACTCTATCGGTGTTGTAAATCGTTTGTTATTACATGAGGAATATTCACCGATCCTTAGGTAAAAAATGATTACCTAATTTAAAGAATTGTTATCACAATGAATCTCTTACTTTATGCGCGGCCTTGCAGATTAATTCATGATATTCAAATATTAAATTTTTAAATTAAAAACTCCTTCAAATTCACAATAGTTTTGCAACGAAGACCGCGAAACTGTCCCATTTCTGGCTTGGAGGAAAGTTATGAATGGCCAGATAGAAACCAAGAAAGAGCCAAGGAAAATAAGACGAGCGGTCGGATGCCTGACCCTGCATATTTGCATTTCGGGTCACTTCCGGTCGCGTCTTCTTATCGTGTTTTGGGGCGCCACTGAAAATTCCACTTTAGTGATCACCATTTGCTAAAAAGGAAATGGGCAACCTCCAACCCCCACGCCCCTAACATCACCTCACCACCGCTGCGCGCCAACAAAACGATTATTGTTACTCAAACAAATGGTGAACTATGAATTCGAAGATTTTAATTGCCTATCACCCCTCCCTAATATGTTTCTTTCTTCTTTCTCTCTCACTATATTATATATATATATATATATATATATATATAATATTATTATATATATCACGGATCTTTGCCAATCCACGTAGCAAACAAATTTTACTTCTGGATTAATAAAATTCGATTTAAAAATGCCTCATAAAAAAGAGCTAAATATACGTTTTTAAAGCGATGTTATAAAATATTCCGACTGCAGTTTCTATTGCCGTAGCAAATCTTCAGGGAATATTATGCTATTTCCAGCCATTAGCTTTATTTGTATTCCGGTTGTACCATTCTTAAGTACATGGGTGTGCCAGCCCACCCTACGTAATGCCTGAACTACAGCACAGTTTATGTTTGTTTTGAGGTCCACTTTATTTATTCAACTCTGATCGCGAGTTCAATTATCATATCTGGGTTTCGCATTCCGCTATTTTTCAGTTCTCTTTGTAGCGTGAGGAATCATAAAGGGCACCTTCAATAAAGGAAATGAAAAACCCTTGTATGCTGTGCTTACAAGATTATATTTGCTTTTAAAAACGTGTACATATTATATATATTATATATATATATATATATATATATATAATATATATATAATATATCCCTTGTTATACGTATTTCTTATTCATTTGTTTCGTCCAATAATCTCCCTCACTTTCTCTCTCCAATGTATATATATATATTATTATATATATATAATATATATAGCCTGCGACTGGATAGTGTTTTTTTTTAATTTAGTCCCGCAGATCCATTATTACTGAATCGTGGGTTGAATTCCTCGGGGATACCCCCATTTAAATCCCTATGTAAAAAAAAAATAGACCTTGCATTGATCCAGCTACTTTGAAAAGAAATGTTAATGTTCTACTATCTAAAATAATATTAAATGAAAATAAAACCATGCTTTAGTATTTAAATTTTATTTTTAATTATCTTACCGAATATAAATCTAATCTCTATTATTTTTGCTCAAAAACGGCCCTGTGTATTTAATGCTTGTATATATATTTACTTTGTCGTGAATTGTTTTAGGTTCGAAATTTCCTGCCGAACTACATATTACACACAACTGCCCTTTATATATATAATATATATATATATATATATATATTATATATATATCATATATAAAAGAAGATTTGCTCGGGCTGTTTAGTCGGTAAATTTGTTTTTGGACACATATTATGAATTCAATGTACAATTTAGGCAACTCCCTAACCAATATGTATAGAATAACCCGAGATGGGTTAACATGCGTTAAAATCAATTAAATGGTGTAATACATATTGATTGGTTACTAATATGCTTCTTACTCATTCAATTATTCTAATTATTTGTGGAGGTCCGTTCTAAGCAACGATAATAAAGTATCTAATATAAATATAAAGATCTGTATCTCGTCAGGTCTGATCTATGTCTGTCTGGATGTCTGTATATTTGTTTACATGAAATATATAAAAATGTAAATATAAACAAACAATTTACGCAACTTACTTAACCAATTAGGGTTAAGGTACCCGCCATCACAGGTTAATATGCTATTGTCTTAATCATTTATATCTCTAATTATTGTGGATGGTTTTTGCTCACTGAACAAGAATATATAAAGTATCTTTCTTTTTGTTAAGTGTGGAACAAAGAGTGTGAAAGTCGTTTTTTGATTATCCTTTATTTTTTCGAACATTGAATGTATGCACAGGTAATGGATTTATATGATATATTTAATCAAACCAAAAGACCTTTGATATAATGACGTAAATAAATTCGCCTTGAAAATAATGTTCAATAACTATTTGCCAAATCAACCACCGTTTTTTTTTATTTATATAAGTATTTTTAATTGTTTTAAGGAATTTAGATTCATATTAATTTAGAGATGTTCAGAAATGTTTCCTCCTTCTCATTCCATACACATAATTGAAGCTCTACCGCTAGGAACACTTTATATACTTTTTGACACATTTCTTAATGTTAATTTCAGGAAATAATCTGATAATTTCTTTTCTTAATTCATGGATTGTTTTTGGCTTATAAGATCTGTAAACTGTTACTTCTCGATTAACTATCCTGACATATAAAATTTTCAAAAGTCATCCCAGGTTGTGTTTAGGTGTGGTGAATGTGTTGCTTCAATTTTACTTGTGTCCTCTTCGTCCTATCCATCATTGACTTTCAAAATAATTTTCTACCTCTAGAACAATTCTCTCTACTCTTGTATCCATAAGATTATTAATTAAAAAGAGCCGTTTGCACTTTCTCGACCTACACTAGAAGAACCTGGGAATATACTATCATAGTAAAGATTCTGTAGTGTCGTGTTTGTCTTTCTGTTTATATATTGTCCTTCTATGTTTATTTGTACAAATTTCACTATAGTGGGTGAGAAAATGTACCATCATAGAGAGAATGTACACAGTATTTACGGTAAATCCCTAAAGCATATAAAATAACCCCATGGGAGGGTTAACATACCGTTAAAACGCACCAATTGTTATGCGTGTAATAGCGCTTGTTGATTTAAGTATTACAAAACTGCGGTGTTTTGTGACAACTGAATGGATGTCTCCGCACATGGAGAAAAGTCGTTTCACTCAATAGTGGATATATTTCGCGCTCCCGATTCTTGAACTATTGATAATGTGTCAAAAATGGTGCAGATGATGATCGAGAAAAATAAACTATAGAACCAGATTATTGTTGAAAGTTTTATGCAAAATGATTATTGTGTATATTTCTTCTGCACTGGATGAATACTCAGGATTGATCGCTTGATGGAAAATGAAATTTTAAATGAAAGTGAATCTATATTTGTATGTGTGGAGTTTTTCAATAGAGATATAAATTTTCTTGACTGATGACGGAGATTTATCGCCTACAATAATGATTAGCTATTTGTTGTGTAGATAATTTACAGATTGCTTTGTATAGAACAAATGGAACGGTTATGATTGCTGAAAGGATGTTGAATTTGAAGATTTGGATAAATGTTTTGAGTTTTGCTTTGTAAACTGTAGTGATAAATTAATTTACCAGGCTTTCATGCTTAATATAATTATTTTTCGACTGACGTTATTAATGTCCCTTATCTGACTTTAAAATTTTTTCTGCTATATACAGAAATGCGACAAAAAATATTGCTACACAGAATTGTGACTTAAATTTATAATATAACCACCATATAATAAAATATATATGAACATGTACCGTATACATTTTTACAAACCATAAGACCTATATAATTTTAGATCTCCAATTTAATTGCTAGTTTTAGAGTCCCAGGTTCAGTTGACGAAGTGTTCCTACACTAATTATGTTTGGTTTTAGTTCTTGTTCGCAGGCATCGTCAAGAGAGTCTTCTGCCGTTATTAAATTTATTAAAAAATATTTTGTACACCCCTCCTCTAAGAATTAACGTTAGTTATATTCATCGGAGTCGTACTATACGTGAGATTTACAGTAATTAATCTGTCTGGTGCTTGTTGAAGATAAAATATGGTTCGTGTCAATACCACATCCAATTCCAAAGTAATTGAGCATTCTTGTCTCCTTGGAAATTAATTGATTTTGGTAAACCAAAATAAAGTAAATCTCAATCTCTATTGTGATATCGTTTCCTTCTTTCTAATCTCAGCTCTTGTCGCCTGGAGTGATGTTGCGTCTTTGAGAATGCATTGACCGACTGCCCCTTCTGCAGCATAGACAAATTGCAATTGGCCTAAGACCCCACCGATGGCTTGCA
>CM042143.1:9891880-9896880 GCA_023376005.1 Doryteuthis pealeii | reverse complement strand
GAGAAGGTGAGAGAAAGGTTTACAGAAAGCGAGCAAAATGGTATTCTTTCTTTTCTAATAGGCTGACACTCCTTGCTAAAAGAAAAAAAAATACAGACGACAGGATAATAAAATTAACCTTCAACATTGTATTTCTGACAAGTTGTCTTAACACAATCGGTAGGAATAAGTGATATGAGCAGACACAATACCTGAAGAAGAAGAAAGAAGAAGAAGAAGAAGAAGAAGAAGAAGAAGAAGAAGAAGAAGAAGAAGAAGAAGAAGAAGAAGAAGAAGAAGAAGAAGAAAGAAGAAGAAGGGCGAGAAGAAGAAGAAGAAGAAGAAGAAGAAGAAGAAGAAGAAGAAAGAAGAAGAAATAGAGAAGAAGAAGAAGAAGAAGAAGAAGAAGAAGAAGAAGAAGAAGAAGAAGAAGAAGAAGAAAAAGAAGAAGAAAATAATAAAACAAAAACAATTTGTCTCGTTTTTTCCTTCTAATGAATGTATCCTATTTATTGTCCAATAGAATGCATTTTCTGTTTTTTGAATAGAATATCTCGTGCATCATTGCACACACTTGTCTGCAACATTAAAAATGGAAAACTATCTCTCTCCCCACCCCTCTCTTCTCTCTCTCTCTCTCTTCTCTTCTCTCTCTCTCTCTCTATATATATATATATATATAATATATATATATATATATAACGTAACATCTTATTCAATGAACACATGTGTAATCGGCTGCATTAACCCTGAAGATCCTTATGGTGAAACTCGTGTAGGTTTCTATTGCATCCATTTCTTTAATAAATTTGCTCTACTTTGTATTGAGCACTTTGTATTTGTTTTATCGCTGACTTAAGACCTGGATTCTGTGCACCTCCAACGATTGTGCCCATATTTACCGGTAAGCCACCTTTTATCTCTCTCTCTTTTCTCTCTTTCTCTCTCTCTCTCTCTCTCTCTCTATATATATATATATATATATATATATATATGGAGGCACGTGGGCTAGTGGTTAGAGTCGTGTAAAATGGACTCGTCGATTCAATTTCTAGACGAAGCGATTGGCATTTACATAGGGCTAATACCGTTGGGAAAGGTATGAATCCATATATTCTCCCTCAAGCTATGGGTTAAATAGTAGGGCAGACTAGGCCCTTTAGCCTTGGGTAGGTAACCAGTCTAGGAGAGGGATAACTCTGAATTCAAAATTCCTGATGTCGGTCGTTGATTGGGTTTGTGGCAACCCTTGATGCACCAATTCTTTCCTATCGACTGTGCCAAAAAGTGTGGATGGTCCAACACAAGCCTTCACCACTATAAACAAATCACTGTGTGGATGTTCATTGTATGAACACTCATACGTCGAAATCGACGGGAGAGTTCATCATATATATATATATATATATATATATATATTATATATATATATATATATATATATTTGTTAATGTATGAGTAGTAGCTTACCGGTGGGTATGAGTACGATCGTTGGAAGCGCACAGTATCCAGGGGTTAAGACTGAGAAAAAACAAATACAAAGTGCTCAAATACAATGTAGAGCAAAAATTTATTTATATAATGGATAAAAGTAACCTACTCGAGTTTCATCGATTGATTCTTCAGGGTTAATCCGTTGAATTAATTTAGTTTTCGATTAATCTCAGTTGGTACAATACATGCCGTTGGAATGGAACTTATCTTTTATAGACGAACCTTTTAACTCATTAACTGGGTTCGTCTATAAAAGATAAGTCCCATTCCAACGGGCATGTATTGTACCAACTGAGATTAATCGAAAACTCGATTAATTCAACGGATGTAACCCTGAAGAATCAATCGATGAAACTCGAGTAGGTTACTTTTATCCATTATATATATATATATATATATATATATATATATATATATATATAAACCGCTAGGATTGTCTGAAGCTAAAATGTAAAAATTGCTCAGTACCTAAGTAGAGCAAATAATAAAGTTAATCCTAATGAATCAGATATAGCTACTAATTGTTTCGCTTAGTAGCTCATTAGGGCAAGAATCTGACTCCGAATCCGAATCAGATTCTTGTAATGATGAGCTACTAATCGAAACTATTAGTAGGTATATATGATTCATTAGGATTATCTACAGTGCAACTACCAGGGAAATTGTCACACAATAAAACAACACAATTTAGAAAAATAAAATGAAATAAAAACAAATGTATGGATAAATCAAGCTACAAACTGGCGATATTACCCACGAAATGACCTGAACAGGGCGGGTAAGCACTCTGAGGCCTGTATGTTAGACTAAGCAAAGCTTTCGAAATAACAATCCCGGACAGAATGAATAATAGAAAGAGCTAACGAAGTGATTGCGTATTTGGCATGAAACCTCTGTCTAAATTAACCAACAGACCAATGCTCTTCTATTGAATTATAACTTTAAGATTTGGCCAGTAATAATAGTAGTCATTATTGTGACATGCAAGCGTTATAACAATCGACGTCCCGCCCTTGAATCTGACCTACCTTGACCCACTCTCGAGAGCAACGCTCCTTTATCACCGCTTCTCTCCACCGTCTTCACAAAAGTTATTTATGGAACCGGTAACGCTCATTAACTGACCAAACAGACATATATTTCACCGTCGTTTGTTTTTTTAACGGGTCATTGATTAATAACTCGGCTAATTACGGTTTGTTCGTTTAGAATCTAAACGAAGAAAACCATAATTAAACTTTAGATGATGATGAATTAGGGTCTGAAAGGGGCGACCACTTGTGAAGACGACAACGACAGTAAAATGAAGTTAGCAACTCTCTCTCTCTCTCTCTCTCTCTCTCTCTCTCTCTCTCTCTCTCTCTCTCTTTGTGATATGTAGTTTCGTACTTCTTGTTGCAGTAGTAGTAGTAATTCTATGAGCGTATCGTAGCTCTCTTTCTCTCTCTCTCTCTCTTAGCTTCTCGTAGCTGGTTCGTTTATGTCCTCAAAACTATCTCTATATATCTATCCACTGTAGGAGACATATGCAAATGAGATAACACGCCATTGGCTATCTCACTACACACACACACACACACACACACACACACTCTCTCTCTCTCTCTCTCTCTCGTTGAAGTTGTCGATGTGATACAGGTCAGGGTTTTAATCTTTACAACTGTAGACGTATTCCACCATAAAACGTGTGTTCGTCTGCGAGATATACTACAGCTCGTTTGCAAAATTTGATTGTGATTCATTTTTTGTTATATATATAAAAAAAATCTTCGAATTAGCTGCAGCCCTGTCGGCTGGGGCTTTAGAATACACCGACTGTACCTCTGCGGAGGGTTAAGTCCCCATAATGAGGCCACCTTTTGGCCATGGGTGGTGATCCGTGATGCTTAAGTATGGAACCTTGGTGGCTGAGCAGTCCATCACATGCAACACGATCAATCGACTGGCCACATCAAGCCCTTGCACCTATATGATTGTCCCGACCCTATTGCTCTTATTGCAAGCCTCAACCCTTCTATCATGTATGTGCTAGAAGGCGGTGGCTGAGGGTTTAAATGTCCTGGTATGACGTTAAACTATCTAATGATGAAGTTTCAATTCTGGATCTCTGGGGAATGTGGAGTACCCCTTCATCACCATTACTCCAATGTCCACTCTGATCTGGAGTGGTAGTACCTGCTAGGGTCCCATTGCTACGACCGCCCGTCTAGCGTAAGTAAGGGCTAAAGTGGAGTATCGTATGTCAGGAACTGCTCAGCCATGAGGGTTTCGTCCTTAAGCATCATGGGTTCACCACTCACGGCTAACAGGAGGACCCATTGGGGAGATTTGACCTCTCTGGGGAGGTGAACTCGGTGTATTCTACATGTATTACAGTGTAATTATTTACATATTGAACTAATAGCAATAGCTCTGAAGTAAACATATCAAACATTGTAATAATTTATTTATCATACCGTGGTATATCCACAGGTCCTGCTAGTATCATTGAATATATGAACATTATGTTTTGTTCAGTTGGGTTCATTTAAAAAAGAAAAATTCTTGTTTAAATTAAAATAATTTCCTTTACTTTATTTTGCTCTTATTTCCTATGTATCAAAATGTTTTTACTGTCAAAAATATAGTGATACTAAAATAGAGGAAAACTTTATTCTAATATTTTACGAGCGTGAGTCAAAAAGTAATGCCATTTTTTAGGACAGGTATAATTACCAACACAGGGAATAATGTTTGCCCCTCTTCGATCCCATATAAGACGGTTTGAGAGGCAAACATTATTCCAGTGACGAGGAAGTGAAATCTGTAGTGAAGAAGTGGCTCAAAGAACAGTCAACAGAATTTTACGGGACAGGGATACGTGCTCTCATTCGAAGGTAGAACTTTACTATTGAGAGAAACGGTGACTGTGTAGAGAAGTAGGGATGTGATCCACAGAGGACCAGCTTCCTTTTGATGTATGATACGTGTTCCTGTGTTGGTAATTATACCTGTCCTAAACAAAATGGCATTACGTTTTTACTCACCCTCGTATTTGTACATATATCTATTAATAATGGTGATTCGCTTCCGTTTTTTTGTCTGTAACAAAAATTATCTCACTGCTTACGTCACATTACCCAAAATTGTCATAACATAGAATAAATACACTCAAAATTTAAACATGCAACATTAGGCAGTCCTCATTGTTTTTTAAAACAAGTTTTAATAAATACATGACTGATATTATATATCTATATATAGTTTGTTTTATTTTAATACATATTTAAAGTTTACATTTCAAATTGTTTTATTTTTTAATCCTTTAATGAATTTGACGATTTTACTTACTTAGGGTACAAACTCGCTGACATTGAATTTTTTACTCCCACCCCTCAGGCAATATGTTTCAAAAATATATTTTTACATCGCCCAGAGGGTGTTTTTTTATTTTGGTACTAGTTTAAATAATTTTACGACGAAGAATATTGCAACGCTAAATATCAACAAACAGAATAGAGGGGGAAAATGGCAATAGAGTAAAGCTT
>CM042143.1:9854380-9879380 GCA_023376005.1 Doryteuthis pealeii | reverse complement strand
GCAAAGTCCACCAGTTGACACGTTCTCTCTCTTTTTTTTTGTTAATCAATACTAGGTCTGGCCTCCTGGCTGGGATATGGTGATCCGTCTTTATCTTGAAGTCTCAGAGAATTTTATGCGTTTCATTCTCAAGAACAGAGTCTGATTTATGCATATACCATTTTACTGTATGGTCAAAGTTTAATTTACTATTATTATTATTATTATTATTATTATTATTATTATTATTATTATTATTATTATTATTATTATTCACTCCTTCTGAGTTTTTCGCACCAGTGTTAGCTGATGGTCTTTCACTGGAGTCTGAGTAACTCCTCAGGTCTCCAGGACTCTTCTGATTATTCTGGCAGATTGCAGTAGTGCAGTGTTCTGAATGGTTTCAATCCTTCCTCTGATTCCCAAACTTTCCAGGCCCTTTTCCAATCCTTTTGGGACTGTTCCAAGTGCACCAACTACAATTGGTATTACTTTCACTTTCATATTCCATAATTTTTTCAGTTCTCTGGCAAGGTCCAGATATTTGTCCATTTTTTCATTTTCCTTTAACTTCACACTGTGATCTGCTGGAACTGCAAAATCCACCAGTTGACAATTTATTATTATTATTATTATTATTATTATTATTATTATTATTTAAAAAAAAATGACATTATAAATTGTGTTAATGAGATTAGTAACTAACTAGTTAATAAATGCCTAATATTATTTAACCAGCAGGGCCAGTCGATATACCACAGTATGATAATTTA
Organism: Doryteuthis pealeii; assembly: GCA_023376005.1. Lineage (NCBI taxonomy): Eukaryota > Metazoa > Mollusca > Cephalopoda > Myopsida > Loliginidae > Doryteuthis > Doryteuthis pealeii. The sequence continues at coordinate 9,878,628 of CM042143.1, read as the reverse complement.
ATTATTACAACGTTTGATGTGTTTAATTAAGAGCTTTTGCAAAAAATTAAATATGTAAAAAGTATAATAATATTGATTTGTTCCTCGGTTAAAAGAGCATCAGCAGGATATACTACAGTTTTTAAAAAAAATTATTACAACGTTTGATATGTTAACAAAAAACTAGAATCGGCTACCCAGCGTTGCCTGGGTAGAGAGGGTATAATGAAAAGTTGGTCTCGCAGATCCATTGATTGTTTTGGTCTTACATAAGGGATATATATTTTAACCACGAAAAGATATAAATGAGGTGATTATGTATGACAGCAGGATTCGACCCCCTGCTACACCTCTGAAAAACGTCAAAAATGGTTGTCGGCGAATTTTTAGTCTCATTGTTTGGCCTCCGAACTCCCCAGATCTTAACCCCATGGATTATTATGCACCTGGCACTTTTGGGAAAGACACCAATCGCCGTGCCAGTACTACAAAAGCCCAGTTAATCAACAGAATTAAGGTAGTTTTTGAGACCCTTCCCAGGGAAACTGTAACATCAGCTTGCTCCAGGTTCCGGAGCAGGATTGAGGCTATGACCGACGCTAATGGCGGATATTTTGCGTGAAACTTTTTGACAGTAGTGTAATCCCCGTGCCTTTAAATTTTCTAGTTACCAAGCACTTTTTATTTTTCCTTATGAAACGCTCAAATTTCTCCCGAACACCCTGTATATTTACTTTGTCGGACATACATACATACACACAACTGCCATTTATATATGTAAAGATAGATAAGATGACTGACTTTATTAATAAGAAAAAATGAAAAGCACAAATTTGAACAACATTCTATAAAAAATTTACAAGACAATCCTAACCCTAACCACAAAAAATTGTCAAGGCAATAACAAATTTAAATAATAATATAAAATACATTAATATATAACTAGTCGGACCTGTTGATATACCACAGTAATCTAATTATTACAGCGTTTGATATATTTACTTAAGAGCTATTGCGAAATAGTTCAATCTGTAAAAAGTATAATAATCTTGATTTAACTCTCTCACACTCTTTTTCCTTCTTTCTTTTCTTTTCTTTTCCTCTTTTTATTATGTTCGATTGAAACATATGAGCACTATCGCTTTCACGCGCTCGTCCCTTTCTTTATCTCCCCTCGACTCCCTTTCTTTCTTTCTTTCTTTGTTTTTTCTTTCTCGTTATATTTTTCTGTGTAGCATACAGTATTTAAATATGTACAAAAAAAATTAAAATACATTTTCCTCTGTTTTAGTAACATTATTTTGACAGTAAAAGAATTTTGATAAATAGGAAAAAATAATAAAAATAATTGAAACTATTTTGATTTGAACAAAAACGTTTGTTTTTAAAATGAACCCAAAACATAATAGCGTCCATATATTCAATGATACTAGCAGGACCTGTGTATTTACCACGGTATGATAGTTGATTTGGAATTTGAGTTTGAGTTTTGTAAAAATTAAATTAAAATTTGTACAAATTCAATCGAAAAAAAATATATTCAAAACGTCGGTTGAAAAATATCTATATTTATTTCCCAACTAAAAGTGATAAAAACACGACTCTGAAAATATCGAGGTTGGGCTGGGAATTCGCCTGACGCTTGCTCGCTAAAACATAGCGTAAATTGGGGCAGGAGGTCGGGACGACATAAAATCAAAATTACGAACATATCTTCCGTAATTCACAGTTTCAGTATTACAAATAAAACACACATGTAACTTCTTCACGTCCATTTCTGATTTTCGTCTCTGATGATAAAGTTTCTTTGAAATCGATAAGACATAAAAAAAACATCTTTTTGTTTTTATTATTTTTTATACGCATTGTATTGCCTTTAAATCTTAATATTTTATAACATACTTAACAATGCTTCAAGCAAATTACCAATTACTTTAAAAAAATTAGTTTTAATTTTACGTTGGGCAGTTAAGCGATGCAAGACCATTTGAAATGTTTCATTTTCAAAATTGGGTGAAATAAAATGAGACAAATAAGAAATCTGCGAGTAAGCGACACCAGATAATCTGTATTCGCATTTTTGCATTGCATCTTGGACGATTTAGACGGTCTCAGTTTTAACCAGAGGGTGTTACAGGATAATAACGGACGGATGATTTAGGAACAACCGTATCATATATAAAAATATAATCATGAATATCGGAAAACTCTTAATCGGAAAGGAAAGTGTTAAAATGTGAATTACAAAAATACGGACAGGGAAAATTATTTATGGCATAAAATTGTGTTGATGGGAGGAGGTGAGGTCGTCGCCGCTAAGCTTTTTAAAAAATCTATGAGTCATGACTAAACAAGAAGACAAACTGAAGAGTTAGCTGCGATTGTTGTTGCGTGTCTACAAGTGAATACTCTTGTTAGCTTGTTATTGTCATTTTGACGCCAAATACTGACAACGAACAAAGCAGAACAGCGATTCGACAACTACATTAGCTGACTGATATACAAAAAAAAAAAAAAAAAAATGCAAAAAAAAGAGAAAAAAAACCCAAACATAATATACAGAAACCATTTTCTAGTTTCAAGGAAATGTCTAAGAAAAACGTTCGTTACTTCCTTATCTTTTAGATTAGAAAGAGAGAAAAATTTCAGATCTCAAGAGAGATTTTATTTTTACGCCTTAAGATTTTAATTGTTTGGCATTGGGTGAGTAAGAACATACTCACTACTTAAATCAACAAGTGCTATTACACCATTTAAGATTAATTTTATTTACTTATTTACTGGGCCATCTAATTAAATTAATACATTTTTTTTTTTACAACTGAAAAAAAAAAGAAGAATTAGAGAAAAAAGGGAAAGAAAAAAAAAGCTAAGCATAATAATTTTTCTATGTGACCGTTTTTATTTTGAATTGAACATGGCTACATTGTTGCAATATTCACCGGATGATAAACAGACAATATTGGATACATATACAAGGTAGGATTTAAACATTCGTTCTCAACAAATATTCAATAAAATAAGAAATTACAGTTATTCGTCCATTTCATTCATAACATACAGAAGGGGGAAGGGAGGAGAAAGAAAAAAGAAGAGGAAAAAAAAGAAGAAGAAAAAAGTATAACCACGCAAAAAAAACTTAAGCACGTTCATTTCTGATATTCGTCTCTGAAGATAAAGTTTCTTTGAAATCGATAAGACAAAAATAACATCTTTTTGTTTTTATTTTTTATACGCATTGTAATTGCCTTCAAATCATTAATATATTATAACATACTTAACAATGCTTCAAGCAAATTACCAATTACTTTCAAGATTAACTGATTTTAATGGCATGTCAACTCGTCTGGGGTTACTTTATATATTTACCAATGTAATGTAATGATAAGTAAAAGTAAAGTCGTCGGGGTGGCCTAAAGTCGGTACCAGCCAATCAACAAAGGAGTCAATCCCCTTTTCACTAGCGCTAGACCAAGGAGATTGTTTTTGCGTCTGAGGTGGAGCGCCACACCTACCATCAACTCTCTACTTTACCGCACAGATAGCTGTGCTACTCATACGCTGAGTTGGCGAGGGCCAGTATCAAACTAGGAACCTTGTAGTTTCTAGTCGAACGCTCTACCGACCGAGCTAACCTGGGCTCTCGTATTATTTTTCACATTGTTTTGTCTTTTTCCAATGACTTTGAAGATGAGGAATTTAAATTATCAGTGAAATTAAAATAAATTGTGAATGCTAAGAACACTTTGCTCCTAAAAATATACACACACACATATACACACAGACACAAACATACACACACAGACACATATATATTTACCAACCCCTCCTCACGGGCAGGATGCGACACAAGGTCAATTTCTAAAGCGGTCCAGTCTGCCTTGCTATTTACCCATAGCTGGAGGTAGAATTGGATTCATACCTTTCCAAAGGTATTAGCGCATGTGAATGCCACAGCTTCGTTGAGGAATTGAACTCGAGTCGCCGAGTCCATTTCTTTACGACTCAAACCATTAGACCACGCGCCTGGGGTTGCTTTATACCTATAGATTAGTTTGGTTTGTTGGATTTTACGGCATGTCAACCCTAGTTGGATTATTTTATGCCGAAGACGTTTGTTCTATTCATGCTTGATGGGTATTCAATTGTTTTTAAAGCTCATTTTTTCTATTTAACCCTAATGTGACCCTAACAGGTATTACCACTTCGGGTCAGAGTGGACCTGGGAGTAATGGTGATGAGGTACTTTACATCCCCAGAGCTTCAGAATTGGAAATTCACCCTCAGATAGAGTTTAATGTCATACACAGGACATCAAGATTCTCAGCCACCCCCTTTTAGCACATATATGATATGGGGCTTGCTGAAAGGGCAATGGGGTTGGGACAACCATATAGGTGCTAGGGCTTGATATGATCAGGCGATTGATCAGAGTTGACCTATACGACCGCCGTCTAGACTAATTAACAGCCGAAGTGGAGTGTTGCATGTCATGGAATGCTCAGTCACCAGTATTCCGTTCTTGAGCATCAGGGGTCACCACCTACGACCAACAGGTGGTTCCATTGGAGTGATTTTACCCCTCTGCAGAGGTGCAGTCAGTAACAGTCCTAGTCGATAGGGTGGAATTTAGCTTTGGATTACTCTTATATAGGTGCTAGGGCTTGACATGACCTGGCGATTGTTCAGAGTTGACCTCTCCGACCGCCCGTCTACACTAATTAAAGGCCGGAATGGAATGTTGCAAGTTATGGACTACCTAGCCATCAGGAACCCGTCTCAGTAACACGGATCGCCAGACACGGCTAACAGGTGGTCCCATCGGTGGGGTCTTATCTTGCACTCTGCAGAGGTGCAGTCGGTGCATTCTAAAGCCCCCTCCCGGCGACAGGGCTGAGATTAGAAGAAGGAACGATATCACATCGAGTGAGATATTATTTTTACACCAAAAGATTTTAATTATTTGGAATTGGATGTGTAAGAACATATTTACCGTAAATCCTCAGTTAGTCCGCTCTGAATATATACGCAGGGAAATTTTAGGAGACTGTGCTCGAAAAACCTAGACCTTGTGTATAATACGCACCCTTCTTTAACTTGAGTCAAGGAGGTCTATATACCGTCTTGGTTTGTAAAATGTATACGGTAACGTCCTTTATTATTATGGTATATATAACATAAAGCAAACGTGTAGCTTTTTTGTGCATTTTGTTTGCAGAAAATAAAGAATAACTGTAATAACATCAGTGAAAAATAAATATTAAGTAAATTGCCTTTACATATTTATCACTATCAGTTACAAAGCAAAAGCAAAAACTTTATCCAAATCCTTCAAATTCAACATCACTTTCAGCATCAATAACGTTCCATTTGTTCCTCCGTAAACATGTCAGCATCATTTTAGGGTAATCTCCGTCATCGTCAGATCCATAGTCAACATCAAAAGATTCACTTCATTTTATTTCATCTTTCCATAAACGTCATCCTGAGTATCATCCAGTGCAGAAGATATACAACATTTGATAAAACTTTTCACAATAATCTGGGGATCAAGTTCATTCCTCCCACGATCCATTTGCATATCAAAGTCAAGTCGGGAGCGCGGAACCCTTCCATCTTTAGTGAACGACTTTTCTCCAGTCGACATCATTCAGTCCAAAAACACGCAGTTTTGTAATACTTAAATCAACAAGCGCTATTACACCATTAAAAATTGGTGAGTTTTTAACGGTATGTTAACCGCCTGGGGTTATTTTATACCTATTGCTTGGGGGATTACGTAATTGTACATTTTATATTTATTTTTTACGTATGTGGTACAAAAACATAGAGACATATATACAGACAGACATACAGAATCTTTCTTATATATACAGGGTGCGGATAAGTAAAAGCCCTTTTATATTATATATTTATGGGATAAGAGTTAGTGATGGTTAAATGAAAATTTTGAAGGTAGAGGATAGGACGAAGAGGACCAATTAAATGGCCAACACATTTCACGCAGACCTAACACCACGGACTTTTTTGTGGGGTGTATTGAAGGATCAGGTTTACAATCTTAAGCCAAAACAATTCTAGAATAAAGAATGAAATTTCAGATAATTTCCTGAAATTACCATTGAAATGTGTCAAAAAGTTTGTAAAGTGTTGCTGGTAGAGTTCAGAATTGTATGGAACATGAAGGGAAATTTTGAACATCTCAAATAATACTAATTCTAAAAATTTATATCTTTATAACTTAAAAAAAATGGTTTGATTTCATTTGTATTGAACATTTTCAACCGAAAAGCATTATATCAATTTTGTTATATATAATATTAATCCATTAACCTGTGGCAAATACATTCATGTTCGAAAAAATAAAGGATAATCAAAAAGACTTTAATTTTGTTCCACTTAAACAAGAAAGATACTTTATATATTCTTGTTCAGTGACAGAACCTCCACAATAATTAGATATAAATTGATTAAGAAATAGGCATATTAACCTGTTGGGGGTACTTTAATACCTATTGGTAAGTAATGCGTAATTGTTTGTTTATATTTACATTTTTATATATTTCATGTAAACAAATATACAGACATAGACAGACATAGATTCAGACTGACAGAGATACAGAATCTTTTTATATATATAAATTAGATACTTTATGTATCGTTGCTTAGTAACGGACCCTCACAAATAATTAGATATAATTTGATTGAGTAAGAGCATATTTAGTAAACCAAATCAATAATCTATTACACCATTTAATTGATTTTAATGGATGTTAACCATCTCGGGTTATTCTATACATATTGGTTAGGAGTTGCCTAAATTGTACATTGATATTCATATATGTTGTCCAAAAAACAATATACCGACAAACAGACCGACAGAATATTATATATATAATATATATATATATATATATATATATATATATATATATATATATATAGAAGGGCAGTTGTGTGTATATGTATGTTCGGAGGAAATTTCGAAACTAAAAATTAACGACAAAGTAATATATATCACATTAAATATCAGCAGAGGGCTCGGTTTTTGAGCAAAAATAATAGAGATTAGATTTATATTCGGTAAGATAATTAAAAAATAAAATTTAAATAATAACAGCATGGATTTTATTTTCATTTAATATTTATATTTTAGATAGTAGACATTAACATTTCTTTTCAAAGTAGCTGGATCAATGCAAGGTCTATTTTTTTTTACATAGGGATTTAAATGGGGGTATCCCACGAGGATTCAACCCACGATTCAGTAATAATGATCTGCGGGACTAACTTAAAAAACACTATCCAGTGGCAGCTATATATATATATATATAATAATAAATATATATAATATATATATGGAGAGAGAAAGTGAGGAGATGTATTGGACGAACAATGAATAAGAAATACGTATACCCAAAGGGATATAATATATATATATATATATATATATATATATATATATATATATATAATAATATATATATATGTAACGTTTTTAAAGCCAAATTAAATCTTGTAAGCCAGCATACAGGTTTTCATTTCTTTTATGTGAAGGTGCCCTCTTTATGATTCTCCACTCTACAAGAAACTGAATAAAGGATAGAGAGAATAAGATATTAACTCGCGATCAGAGTTGATAAATAAAAGTGGACCTCAAACAAACATAAACTGTGCCTGGTAGGTTCAGGATTACGTAGGGTGGGTGGCACACCCATGTACTATAAGAATGGGTACAACCCGGATACAAATAAAGCTAAATGGCTGGAATAAGCAATAATATATAGAGATTTGCTACGGCAAGAAACTGCAGTCGGAATATTTATATAACAGCTTTTAAAAACGTATATTTAGCTCTTTTTATTGAGCACTTTTAAAATCGATTTTTATTATCGAAGTAAATTTGTTTGCTACGTGATTGGGGCAAGATCCGTGATATAATATAATATATATATATATATATTATATATATATAAATATATATATAGTGAGAGAGAAAAGAAGAAAGAAACATATTAAGGGAGGGGTGATAGGCATTAAAAATCTTCGATTCATAGTTCACCATTTGTTTGAGTAACATAATCGTTTTGTTGGCCGCAGCGGTTGGTGGAGGTGATGTTAGGGGGTGGGGTGGAGGTTGTAATTTTTTTTAGCAATGGTGATCACTAAAGTGGATTTTCAGTGGCGCCCGCAACACAGATAAGAGCACGCGACCGGAAGTGACCCGATGCAAATATGCGGGTCAGGCATCAACCCTCGTCTTATTTCCCTGGCTCTTTTTCTTGGTTTCCTATCTGGCCATTCATAATTTCCTCCAAGCCAGAAACTGGGACAGTTTCGCGGTTTCGTTGCCAAAATATTGTGAAATTTGAAAGGAAGTTTAATTTAAAAATTTATATTTTGATATCATGAATTAATCTGCAAAGGCCGCGCTATAAAGTAAGAGGATTCATTGTGATAACAATTCTTTAAATTACGGTAATCATTTTTTACTAACAGGATCGGTGAATATGCTAATGTAATAACAACGATTACACCGATAGAGTTTAGGAAAACTTTATTCTATTACAATAATTAGTCACTTATTAATGGTTTATATAGTCTAGTATTCCTTTTTAGTAGTCTAGTACTAACCCCCCTCCAAGGATGGGGGTAATTATGAACCAGGGGAGGTAACTCTCAATTACTTACTACAACCACAGTATGATAATTTAATTATTACAACGTTTGATATGTTCACTTAAGCGCTATTGCGAAATAGTTCAATATGTAAAAAGTATAATAATATTCATTTAACTCTCACATTCGTTTTTCTTTCTTTCCTCCTTTTCTTTATGTTCGATTGAAACAGTTCAGGTTATCGCTTCTGCGCACTCACCATCTCTCTATCTGCCCCTACTTTCTTTCTTTCTTTCTAGATAGATAGATAGATAGAAAAGGAAATTGCATATATACATAATAGAAAGTCAGAGTGAAAAATAAACAGACAGACAGCCAGCCAGATAGATAGATAGATAGATAGATAGATAGATAGATTATCGATTGTTAATTTTTAACTATTAAGATTTATGAAAGAAAGAAAGAAAGAAAAAGAAGAACTTGGATAGATAGATATATAGATAGATAGATAGATAGAAAAGGAATATACATATATACATATAATAGAAAGGCAGAGTGAAAATCAAACAGACAGATAGATAGATAGATAGATAGATAGATTGATGATAGATAGAGTCAAGAATATATCGATTGTTAATTTTACTCTCTAAGATCTATAGAAAGAAAGAAAGAAAAAAAGAAAGAAACTTGGATAGATAGATAGTTTAGATAGAAAAAAGGAATACCATATATAAATAAATAGGAAATAAATAGAGAAAAATAAATAGATAGATGATAGACAGACAGATGGATAGATAGATAAATAGATAGATAGAAGTAGGAGAAATGTTGACAAACAGAGGATGGTTTCAAAGATGAATATTCATTCTGGTGTAATGTCGACGCTATAAAGTTTCGTTCTTTATGAATCTTCTTCAAAACATGAACTGAGGTCCTGTGTCGGAAACATAATGTAACCCCCCTCTAACTACTACTACCTACTGCAGGACCAATTCCTATTGTCCTTACTGACCCTCCTAATCAACCCCTACCTACTCTTAACATCCACCCCATATTAGCAAGCAGCAGCAAGTCTCCCTGGACAACAATGACCACTACCTACCTCCCACTCGCGACCAAGGATACTCATCAACTGACAAAAACGAGAATTGAACTCTCGTCACGTCTTCATCTCACGCCCTGAAGAAGGTCATAAAGACCGAAACGTTCTAGCGTCGTTACCAAAATAAATATTCATCCTTTGAAATGAAATGAAAACATCCCGTGTTTGTCTAAATTTCATATACATACATATATATATATATATGAACCACAAGGTTCCTAGTTCGATACCCGCCCTCGCCAACTCAGCATATCAGTAGCACAGGGATCTGTGCGGTAAAGTAAGGAGCTGATGGTAGGTGTGGCGTTCTACCTCAGATGCTAAAATAATCTCCTTGGTCTAGCGCTAGTGAAAAGGGGATAGACTCCCTCGCTGCATTGCTGATACCGACATTAGGCCGACCCGACGATTTTACACTTAATTATATATATATATATATATATATATATATATATATATATTATATATATATATATATTGAAAATGAGGTAAGTATTAATTCTAAGTAGTGCTATCTCATATGGATTGAAGGAAAAATTCTGTTAGAAATTCCCTGTGAGTTAGTGAATTCGACAGTCACGAAACGTAAATGGAGGAAACAACAGCCGAAACGTAAATGGAGGAAACAACAGCCGAAACGTAAATGGAGGAAACAACAGCCGAAACGTTGTATTCTTGATAACAACCAAGATAAGAATACTAGTTTGAGTCCAACAGTGACTAATAATGATGACTCTTCACATACTAAGCGTACTATTCTATTTTTATTAAGAGAGAATGAATAACCCAGAATAAGATAGAAAGGTTTTCATTTAACTTATTAAAATTGTCAAAATAGAGAAAAAAATATGAGTGAATGATAAAAAAAAAGTCGTTCAAAGTGACTAATATGAAAAGGTATTGAGTTCTTTTTTAAACGCTGTCATCGAGATATGAGGGCAAGCACATTTCCTTTATTCAAAGATCAGAATCTATGTCCGATACAAAGTGGGTGGAGGAACAAAAAGGGGGTATAACAAAAAATCAAAATCAAAAGAAACGAAGAGGATAAAATGTGTGAGAGAGAGAAGAGAGAGAGAGAGAGAGAGAGAGAGAGAGAGAGAGAGGGGGGAGAAGAAGAAGAAGAAGAAGAAGAAGAAGAAGAAGAAGAAGAAGCTAAATTATACAAAAGGAAGACTCATAAAGTTGATACAATGAAGGATAAAGTGTATGTGAGAGAGAGAGAGAGAGAGAGAGAAGAGAGAGAGAGAGAGAGAGAGAGAGGGGAGAAGAAGAAAGAAGAAGAAGAAGAAGAAGAAGAAGCTAAATTATACAAAAGGAAGACTCATAAAGTTGATACAATGAAGGATAAAGTGTAGTGAGAGAGAGAGAGAGAGAGAGAGAGAGAGAGAGAGAGAGAAGAGAGAGAGAGGGGGGAGAAGAAGAAGAAGAAGAAGAAGAAGAAGAGAAGAATTATACAAAAGGAAGACTCCTAAAGTTGTTTGATGCAATGAAGGAAAAAGAAGAAAAAGGAAAGAAAAAAAAAGAAAAGAAAAAAATTAAAACAAAAACTAAATAAAAGAAGTAACAAAAATACATTTCGAATGTGTCTAGTTAAAGTTAACAAATCGCTTTTAATATTTGATAATCGTAGGGAAATGACAATCTCTAAGTGCCATTAAATCTGAGTCACTATCCTAACTTATATATACTAGCAAATATATGCACCCTCCGGACGAAAGTTTTAAAGTTTTAATGTAATAATATATTATACTAAATTAGAAAGACTAATGAAATTAAATAAGAATGCAGATAAAATGATTTGAAACAGATGCCGGTGTAATAAAAAAAATCAAACTACTGAAACTTACTCTTCCATCACTCCCATCTTTCATTGCGAAATTTTCCTAATTTAGCTATTTAGTTAAAATAGGAAGTAGAGAATAAAATTACAGTTATTTCTTCTTGTTAATGGATTTCTTTTAATATTTATCTCCGAGAATTTTGTTCATATTCATTAAGATAAAATCTAACCATTAGAAATCAACAATACCAAGTATATATTTATTAAAATCAAAATTTTGATATCAATATGCAAATTAGCCATCCCATTCACACTGTAAACTTCTCATTCACACTGTAAACTTCATAGGATTGATTTTAATGATTTGGAGAATAAAACAATAATATTAGAGATTAATAACACCAAGTTATTATTTATTAAACCCAGTTTTTTAAAACCACTATGCAAAGTAATCACACCATATATTATGTAGACTTTTATTCCTAAGTGCTATATAAAACACACCTGCGGCATTTTAGATGCACTAATAACGTGAGCTGTTTTGAATCAAATCTAAATCATAGAGACATCTTCATAGAGACATCGTTTATTGATAAGATTTATTCTGTATATTAATGATTTTGACTATAAATTAAATACTCATTGGTAAACTTATGCAATTCCTGAGGGTACTGTGACGTAGGCAGTGACGTGGTTTCGGTTACAGACTGACAGATACTCTAGTTCATCTCTATCGTCTTTATGGTGTAAAGCTCTGTGAATTGTCATTAATTTTCTAGTCCTTTGGTAAATTATTATTATTATTATTAGTAGTAGTAGTAAATTATTATCATTATTATTATTATCATCATTATTATTATTATCATAATATAATTCTATTATTATTAGTAAATTATTATTATTATTATTATTATTATTATTATTATATAATTCTATCAGAGATATTGAGCAATCACCTAATAAATCAGCAAAATATTGGTGCACCACGAACTCTCAAGTGAAATAATGATAGCCATACACAAACACACACACTGTATATATATATATATATATATATATATATATATATATATATATATATATATATATATGTGTGTATATATATATATATATGTATATATATAATATATATAATGTGTGTGTATATGTGTCTCTATGTCATTGTTTATTTATAAAGGGAGAGAGAGACAGAGACCAAGAAATAGACCCAGTGTGTGTGTGTGTGTGTGTGTGTGTGTGTGAGAGAGAGAGAGAGAAGAGAGAGAGAGAGAGAGAGAGAGAGAGAGAGAGTGTGTGTGTGTGTGTTTACTAATAACAACAGCTTTCAAGATATACAATGCAGTCGATGATTTATTTCGGCAAAGTGTTGTGAATGTCAAAAGATTACAATTGCGCTGCCCTCGTCTCGACTGTTTAACGTAAATGTGTCAAAGTTTTTATTTCATCTTCAAACATCTTCAGTCAGAAGCAGTAAACAAAACATGACTTCCATCATATAACCCACAACCCAACATATATATATATATATATTATATTATATATATCTTATTATAATGGAGATTGTGTGTTTTTCTGTCTGTAACCGAAACTATATTACTACTCAAGTCACAATTCCTTTCGTTATTTACATCACATTCTCCATGATTTTTATTTTTATTTAAACCTCAATTATTAATAAAATTGCTTCACCTTTTTATTAGTGTTGTCCATATCTACATGCAAATAACATGCAATTGTATTTATAATATACAAAAAAATAGCGGTTTACAGTGTGGGAATGGGAAGGCTAATTTGCATATTGATATTAAAAATGTGATTTTATTAAATATGTGCTTAATATTATTGATTTCTAATTGTTTGGTTTTATTTTAATGAATATAAGAGCAAAATCTCTTCAATGAATCTTAAATGAAATCCATTAACAAGAAAAAATAACTGTAATTTTATTCTTTATTTCCTAATTTAACTAAAATACTTAAATTAGGAAAAAATTTACCAATGAAAACGGGAGTAACGTAAAATGATGGAAGAGTTAGTTTCAAAGTTGTTCTATTTTTCAGTCATACCCCTCTGTTCCAAAATCTTTTTATCTGCATTCATATTGCAGATTCATTACCTCTGTGTTTAATTTAATTATGATATTCCTTTTAGTGTTGATATTTAAGTACTAATATTTCTTGCACCAGTCGAAGTATGGTGGCGAGAGGTGCATACTATTGCGCTCGTGCTAGTTATAATATTATTATAGTAGGTATGTTATATTATAGTAAGTATACTTGGGCATATTGATGCGTCTGGCCTCTCTCGTATATTATAGTTCATCTTCTCTCTATATATTATTCATGAGTATAGAATAAGTATTCAGTCTATATTCTGTATATCAGGGGTCAGTCTGTATCAATCGCTCTGAGAGGAGATTGTCATGTAGGGAGTCGTATTATCCAGGGGTTTTAGGAAAAGCAACACCTTTTACTATTTCAAACATGATTCATGAGATATTCATTGAACAATTAATTTTCTATCTCTCATTTGCGCATTTTTATAAATTATTCTGCAATCGATAGCTACGGCAGTGGATTTTGAAAAATCAAATATGAAATGGCTGTATTTTGTTCGAAAACTCAGGAGATGGTGTGTAAACTTCTTGGGACATACCTAGCTGAGTAGTATTTAGTTATATTATATAGTATGTTGTAGAGCTGTAATAAGGGTTGAGGATACCTATGATGATAGCGGCTTATATTATGATTGGGCGTCTTCATGTATGGTGATATATGGGTAGACGGTATGATGGTATTAGATATGATAGTAATATATAGTATATGAAGAAGGAAGGGTGTATGTTCATGGTTCCAGGACAGGAGAAATTGAAATACTTTTATAAAAAATGAGTAGGGTCGCCGCTGAAATTGTATTTATTGTTTATTTTTTATTGAGGTAATATTAATTTAATATTAATATTCATAATTATAATATTATTGTATTTTTTGTTAGTCTTTACAGCTTATGTAGAGATAAAAATAAAATGAAAAAAATGAACATAATCCATTTTGCGGACATCTTTTTTATAATATCTAAGTATAGTGTGTATTGTCACGGCTGCTGGACTCATATAGTAGTTCATCTAGTTCGATATATAGTATGTAAGATGATATATACATTCATTTTTTAGTTATATATATATTATATGGAGTACATTCAGTGCTTTGATCATATAACTACAAATGAATGATGCACCCTCCGGGAGCAAGTATTAAGTTTAATATAGTAAAATATCATATTAAATTAGAAAGGCAAGTGGAAACGGGAATAAGAATGCAGATAAAAAGAATTTGGAACAGAGTGGGTATGATTCGGAAAAATAGAACAGACTTTGACAACTAACTCTTCCAATCAGTTTCCATACTCCGCGCTCTGTCTTTCATGGTGATATTTGCCTAAATTTAAATATGTTAGTTAAAATGGAAATAGAATGGAATTATATATTGACAGTTATTTCTGTTTTGTGAATGATATTCTGTTATATGGTCACGATTGTTTTCGTGCCTCGAGAGTTAGTTTTGTGCTGGCATATTGCAGTGCGCCAGTAGTAGTAGTACAAGTGAAGGAGTAAGCAAGCCAAATTAAGCATTAGAAGACGCGCTGAGTCATTGATACCTATAGGCAAGTAGTGTGTATGTGTAAGAAGTGCTATATTGTTTTGAAGGAGAATTCCAATGAGTGATAATAATGTCCTTGAGCCCAGTTCACATTCGTGGGGGGTAAGTGTGATACGTTGATTTGGCAGAAGTTTGGGTCTGTCGCTAGTTGGAGACTATAGTGGAAGCCGGGCTATTTTGTTGTATATATAATACATATTGGCATGTTATGTATAGGTATGTAGAATATGGTCAAGAGTGCTTAAGTATGGATTGTAAAACAATTTATTAATCATGATCTTGAAGGCGTGAGCTTTGAATCTCTAGGATGAATGAATGTCTCGATAGGTGTGCACATGGTAATAACAAAGGGAATTGTGACTTGTTATAGGTAATATAAAGTGTTCGGTTACCAGAGCACGACAAAGCACCACAAGCAGGGTACGACTTCCCATGTATCCTAATTAGGTTATGTCATAGTATGATATCTTCATCTTGCTCACTACTAGTATTTAAAAAGCTAACAGTATGAGTAGCTCCGAATGGCGGTCGAGTATTCGAATATGGATATTCATTCTTCTGCGATGATCGATGTCTTATAGTAGTATTTATCTCTCTCCGTGAGTCGATCGACCTGCTCTAGTGTTCTAGGGTCGTAAGTGCGGTAGTTGATTAATGCTATATGTGACATGTATATATGTATTCGATGTATACCGCAGCACATTGGGTGTGGTTGTTGTAGGGCGTTGACTGCGACATATACTAGATGGTGGGTGCATCAACCTCTCGGTGAAGGTCTATTACGTAGACGATGTATTAGCTATTTGGGCGACGTAGTACGATGGCATCGACGTATATTAGTGACGGGTTATGATGTATTGTCAGGGTAGTTAATTCATGACTAGTCTATAAGGTGTTTCGTCGTAGTGTATCACCTGGAGTACTTCAATTAGATGGGTTGCAGAGCGTATATCATGAAATATAGATTATAATGATGAGTAGCGTTTATATATGATGTACGTTCTGATACTGGTTGGTTCGTGTGAATGCTATACTAGTGGAGACTAAGTTACTAGAGTAGTAGAATGTCTGAGCGGTCGTAATTTATAGTAAATGTCGTGTAAGAATCAATTGAATTCACGACTTGTCTTTTGGGATGACGTACCTACTCAGTGGACCAACCGGCTTGAAGGCGTTGGCACATGGGCAGGGGTGGAATCTGTGGGCGAGGCGACTAATACATAATGTCACCAGAATCGCGGTGACGATTGTGAAAGTACTGGTTTTCGGAGGGACGAGCTGCTGGGATAAAAACGAGAGAAAGAACGGCGAGCAAGAAAGAAAAAAAAAGAAGAGAAAAAAAGGAAGGGGTTGCGAACTCTCAGACTTGGGGAGGAGAAAAAGGACAAGTCCTCAAAGTTTAACAATAGCCAAGTTCAATAGAACGAAACCGAAAATCGACTGAGAACAAGAAAGAAAGAAAAAAAAAGACTTGGTTTTGTTTTTTATTCAGTTTGTGGCGTATCAGGATTGATTTGGTAATTAAGTCTTTCGTTTTCTTTGCTCTTCTTCTGTCTTTCCATTTTGGTCTTCCGTTTTATTGTCTGATGGGAGTGGCCGCTCCTTCTATCATTAACCAAGAGCACGATAAAAAAAAAACTGGAAGGATAAAAGAGAATTATGAATAGATGCATCTTATAGTGGGCCATAGCTTGGATTTTTACGTGGACAGAATTGGACTGGGATGAAGATGAAATGTAGTGAGCTAAAGGTGTGGGATAGTTTTGTTTTTATCTTTGCCGTTTCTCTTTTCTCGTTAGACTTAGCTATTTAAGGAGAAAGATGAACGCGATAATCAAAGGAGTGCAGTGGCCTAAACGTGCTGACTTGCGAAAATTGTGTGGTAAAGCAGCATGTCGATCTCTGACAGTCGCCTCACTAATTTACGTTTTTGTTCAGGCGTAGTAACGCTCTTTGGTAAGCTATAGGTACTGGCCACATCACCGGTGTCGAGCCTTTATCGCCCGCATGTACAATATTCTTTTATCGAACCGCCGTCTTCCACAAGAGGGATGTTGACATATCACAGGTCAATTTATGTAAGTTACGGACAGTTTTAACAAGGGTTACTGATATTCGGTGCTGTTTCCTTCTCACGCTAGCCTTAGCGAATAGTTAGAGGCCCAGTCGCCTTACTTGTACTGCATGGAATTAGGGTAGATGAGGTGAGTTGGTGGTAGGATTCGGTCCTTGGACATCCGGATGATCCAAGTGGCGTACACACATTATTAGCGGCGAGATCAAACAGTTCAAACCGTATGTAGCAGACAGAACCGTGTGGATCAGGAGGTTTTAATGTAAACTCGAAACGAGTGAGTAGTACCATTGATGATCCTACTAACCTGCTTAGACGGAAAACAGCTAAGTGGAGCACTCCCAGCACAAGTTGTTGCTGCGTATCCTTCTCTACCCATTTAACGACGGTTTAAGTGTTACTTATTAGATCATATAGTGTTATAAGCGAAGAGATCTGGGAGGAGGTCTTGTTCAAAGCTGTGTATGAGAATCATACGCGGTACTGCGACCTCTTCAGAGGGAAATGTGTTGGTCTGAGAGGAGATAGCGACCGTGCAGAAGGTAGCAGGAACTTTTTAGCTCGGCCTGAGCGCTCCCTGCCTGTATCCACTCCATTCTGGCTCTTCCTCTACGGCTTAGACAGCGCGGTCCGGAAGCAGGCCCCTTCTCTGACCTCCTTATTTCGGCACTAGTCACTTCTACGCCTGACGTACTTAGAGTAGCTAGTGTTGATATATGGTAACATCGCATCCCTGTGTGTTCTCATTATGTATCAAAATAGTATTCGTCCCTCGATGTGTGTGGGCAAGGGATAGACGTTGGTTGAGGGTTTCCATAGTGTCTGAGTATTGGTGATAATTCAACTGTATTGTAGGAGCATGGAGATAGATTCACAATGTGGCTCTCTGGGAGTGCTTAGTGACACGTCGATTCGGCATTTTTATCAACTGTAAATGATGCCCTCGGGGAATGTAGGCTAAGTAATTAATATAGGGCGTCATCATTCCTGATGGGTATGTGAATACATAAGGAACAATTAGTTAAAATATGGTTGAAGTAAATGAGTATAAAGGAGTAAGAAAGACGCACTCAGTAATCGTGATAAGTAGAGAGTCAGACACATCTCATAATGGTACTAGTTGCAATTGCGAGCACTAATGCTTCGAGGTCAGGGACACTTCGATCTACATGCAGACCAATTATAGTAGATGTGAACTCACATGATGCTATTTATATACAAACTAGCTGGAGACCTCAAACGGTACGAGATAACACGAATAAGCACACGATAATTATTGTCAGAGTAATCATAAGTATGCTAGTACATCATATAGTTTCCAGTTATATTCCCCAACTCCAACTCCGCAATGATATTATTATTGCTTTTGATTAACAGTCTAGTTTTACTTGTATCATTTATACTACATTTTAAATAAAACGTTTACTGAAATTTAGGATAGAATGTGGTGTTTAAAAAAAATTGTTTTTCTCAATTACATCTTATATTTGTCTCGCTTACTCTCATGGTGATGTGTTCAGTATATGTGTTCTCTTTGAATTGTGTTAGGTGCTATAGTGGGATAGCAGGAGGACTACCGCCATGTCCGGTGATGGGGTTGTCAGCTCAGACGGAGATTTTTGTACTGTCGCTTCGTGAGGACATTTGGTTATTGTCAAAACATACGCACATGCAGAGACTGCATATCCTAAGGATAACCGGTGTGACTTTAAAGAAGAAAGTGGGAGTCACTTCACGCAACTAGTTTTGAACACTATCGAACATATTTTATATAGCTATTATTATTTAGGTAGTATTATGTAACATACTTGGCGCATATACACCATTGAGGTGGAAATTTTTAAGACTATAATTAAGTATATCTCAAAGAATAGGATTCTCTATGTAGTCAGTGATTGATCCTTATCATTTACCCTGCATATGACTTGTCCATAGGAGTGCTACCATTCTCGAAGGTAATTTGGTCAATGAACATTGAGAGATAATCGCACCACGAGTGTGTGGGAGTCTGTCCTCAACTGCCGCAGATCGTCAATGAACTGGAGTCCCCCTTACGCTAGGTATACCTTGTTTAGGTAGCAGCGTACGGGTCTATTGTATCTTCCAGCTGGTCTGCAGTAGGTTATCGTGCACCTCTTCCTCGCTTGTATGCAGTGTATTTGTGATTATATATATTGATTTGTCTGTGTATTGTTTGTTTATCAATAGCATAGATGATTGCATATTGTTGTGATAAGTGATCGGTGATGGATTCATATCGAGCTTGTTATATATCAGTTCTCTTTGGGGTTGGTGGACTATCCAGGATGTACATAAAATTGAGACAAACGATTAATTTGTAGTAATACTTCTACAAATGAAGTTTTCTTGATGTTAACATATGATTTAATATGATTTAATAGCTGCCATACGGCAAAGCATGAGATGTTCTCCTGACTATATATATCCTCTTTCTCGACTCTCTATTAGAAACTTAAAATCTAATAATTATCAACAGAAACACTGACTTTAGGTGATATTCAACTTGGACGCGAGCGGTTCTAATAACTTTTAATCGATGCCGAGGGAAAATTTAGGTTAATTCTAAATTATTCTGGAAAGAATCTTATCGGTCACTGGTAGTTTAATAAAGACGCGACGTATATATCAGCGTATTTTAAAGTATCGATCATATTCTTTCACTAACTATATATTGAATCATCAAAAAGCTAGCCATTCATATCAACATATAGCTAGAAGTCCGGCAGATAAATTTATTTGAATGTATTATTCATATAATATATTAATTAACAAAACGAAGGCGCCGTGTGGGAAGTTTCGTCAACTAAAACGATAATCACTTGCAATCGATTGCCTATTATAAAACATCATTCAGTAATATATATACATGTGTATTTGTATATCTATATTTGTTATAATAATATTTAGCATTTTCGATTTACACTCTTACATCGTTTATCTCGAGTCGACACACACTCTAACGCTTTCGGATTCACACACTATCATTAACCAACACTTATTTAGAATAGGCAATGTATCAATACCGTGAATAATTCACTAATATTAGAAATTAAAATTGGGATTGATATAATTATTTGATGTGTTGTGTATATATTATGAATTCTATATATATATAATACTATGTATTAAGATATAGTACAAGTTTATATACTAGCTAGGTGGGCATTGATAGAAGAGAGATAAACTGTCACTGTATTGAATAGTAAGGCGTAAGAATGATGACGAAATAGATTAAACTATTATACAGAAGATGGCGACTTATGTTCTCGTATGTATGTTTTATTTACATGATTCACAATTTAGCATATTGAATCAGATATGCTCGCCTAGTTAACAATTAAAAAAAATATCAAGCTATATTATATTTCTAAACATAGGTATGACTTGCATTTAAGCACATATTGCTTAACGCCAAAGATTGTCGGGCTATTAGGCCATTCAAAGCAAGACTGTTTACTTTATTACTTTAATAATGTTGAAGACGCAGTTTATGGTTTTCCTGCTTACATTATTATACTGGACCGGAGATTTTCGGGACATTAGAAAAGAATAATAAAAATTTTTCTTTGTTTGTGAAGTGGATGGAACAACGATCGAAAATAATAAGTGTCGAGAAATAATGGAGTTATAAGATTAAAACCTATTTAAAGCGTTCTGATTTGTTCTCACCTGTACTGCGATTAGACCTTTTTCCATGGCAGTCATCTCATTACATATTTCCTACAATATGTTATGCTCATAATAGATTCGTTGATATTAAGTACACGGTGATTTTGTTTATATGTGGTTGTAAGGCTATAGTGTGTCTGCTGACATATACCATCACATATTTTGGCAAAAGTCTGATAGGAAGAATTGGTGGCATTCATAGGTTTGCTCAACACAACACTATAATCAACGTAACGCGAACTCGAGGGAATTTGTGTAGAATTCAGAGTTTACTACCTATCATTCACTAGATCTGAGTACTATGGGATTACCTATCCTCGAAGTGTATCTTTAAAGGGCCCTAGTCGCACCCTGCCTAATATTTAATAACCTAAACAGCTGAGAGGGAGAAAATATGAGTGATGATAATTTATACATAAGGCCTTTGCCCATGGGTATTAGCGCCCTGATAAGATGAGAGGAAGCACGAAGCAGTTACTTGTACTCATATGTGAATTGTATAGAACACGAATTGCCGTATCAGTTAATATAATTCAGAGTACTTTCTAGGAGCTGATTGTTTGTGTGTATTAAATATATATATTAATAATATTGGTACCTATAATGATATAATCATTATATGTTTATTCCTATAATTGAGTATATTTGGGGTGTTTTTTATTCATTCTAATATTATAGTATTATTAGAGCCATAATAACTCCGAGGGATAGTAAATCTAAAATCTAGAAATATGTTCACATAATATCATAAAAATCATATAATATACTGTGTAATATGTTATCCTTCTTGGCATAGTTAATTGTCGCTGCGTTTATTCAGTCACCTATGTCTACTATTGATATTGTCAGCACAGCATAAGAAACGATAATAAATGTCTGATATGATTTACTCTGATCCCTCTAGATCTAGAGGTAAATTTACGTTCAGGTTGTTGTATTCTATTTTTGTGATGTATCAAAATAGCGAATCAAGAGTATAAAAGTGAGAAAATATATGACAGTGTTGCTAGAGGATAGTTTCGAAAGTCGTGATTATCTGAATTTTTGATCAAAAAGTCCGATACCCAAATATCATGTTCCAGAAATTCTTTTGTATACAAGCTTCTATTTACAATAATTCTTCCGTATTATCAGATTTTAGGCAGGCTTGTCATTATATGCTGCCTCAGTTACTGACGTGTCACGTTAGTTATTTCAGACTGGTATTCCAAACTTTGACATTACTCTCCTGTTCTACCGGGGAGGTGCATTGTCGTAACGTCACGTGACCTTGCTGTAAGGTAAATCGAGGTATGCATGATACATCAATGACTAGTATTGAGTGATATATACGTGTATATGCTCACGTGATTACTGTCCATTCTTACTTACTCATGAGGTAATAGGTTGTCGTAGTAAGACCGATCATACGCTTTTCTATTTTAATTAGGTTGTCCCACGGGAGCCCGTACAAGGAATGTAAGTGTTAATAGTATGTAAGTGAACATATACTATAAGGCTTGCTGTTATAGAGATGATAGGTGGAATATGGTCGGGGAGCTACTAGGAATATGGTTAGTTGGATGCTTTTGCTATTGTGTTCGTTGTGAATTTAGTTTTGTAGCTACGTCATTCATCATATCGAGTGCAAGCTGTTTGATGAGCTATCAATATTGAAGTGTGTTGTCATAATACCGAGAGTAATTTTTACTTAAATAATTCGATTGAACTGATTTTCACATCGATTAACCAGATACTAAGCCTACTAGCGCGCCAACAGAACTATGATTATCACAGTTATACACGACGCTCTGATAATGTCACAGTATTGAGTTCTTGCTGACCTATCCCGGCCTGTCCCGCGTTTCTAGCGTACTAAATAGACCCCCGAATGTGCCATGTATTCTTCATTCGTGGTTGGTCAGACGACCCGAAAATTGCCATTCTAATTGTTCATACTTCATTTGAGATTGTTTAAGAGTTGAAGAATTTAGTGGAATAGGTGGTAAATAGTTGGTGATAAAGTATGAAAAGTGGAGGGATCATACAGTGAGAAGTGGTCCCATGTTACATATTAATTGTGATATATAAGATTCTTAATATCATTAAGTGTATTCAGTATATATTATGTAGCTGAAGAGGTGTAATTATGATTATTATATTATAGTATATTTAATAGTATTTAGATATAGTATTAATATATAATCTTAATATTATATTTATATGCTATATATATTCATTCGTATATAATATATGGGTCTTGATCCCACGGCAGTTACACACCTAGTTTCTGTTGGTCGTTTCACACCATGCCGCTATTGTTATTGTTTATTCATGTTATGCGCATGCTTAGAGTACAATTGATGTGCGCACCTTGAGCAGGTAGACATTATTGTGTCGCGTGATGTTGCGGCACTCTACAGTCCTTTGATAGTAGATCTTCGCTTCGATAAAGAGTAAGTAAGTGTGATGTCTTTATTTGTCTAATAACCTGGAAGTAATAGCATAACCATGACTTCTGGCGACACGTCATGTAATATTAAATGATCAGATGATTGATCTTCTATACAGATACTGAGTGCACCCCGAATCACTATATAGAACGGATAGATATATGTAGTTGAAATACTATTGAGTAATATTATAGTGTATGATGGATAGGAGTAAGGAGAAGAAGGGAGAGTGAAATGATAAGCTGATACGTAAGAGATAAGGAGAGAGAGTAGAAGAGAGTACGAATATTAAGTAAGTTATAAAAAGATAGATAGAGGCTACAGCAGAATTGTGGTATGTGATGCGGCGCAGTGAAAACGCCAGGTAGAGGAAGAGGGGGGAGTTGTGTAAAGGTGGTATATTTAATACTAGAAATGTCATTATGTCAGTATATAATTATAAGAGCTTAAGGGATCAAGGGCTAAAAATGTATGGAACAAGGAGCTCTGAGACTGTATAGGATAGGGATCCAAGAATAAAATCAATAGAATAATAGGGGAGAAAAAGGGGCAATGGTATGTGTGTGTGGCTGAAAGAGAGGAGGAGGGGAGAGAAAGATAAGAAGTTGCGGAAAAGAGAATGACAGGAGGAATAAACACATTTGGACTTTAGGGTGTAGGCGAGGTGACCTGCTAAGGCTCTTCATAGTCGTTCATCTATGTGTTTACACGCGTGGTTGACATGTTGAAGAAGACAATTGTAATCCCTGGTCTTTTCCTCACATATTGGTAACAATTTTTGACGTTCCTTTCGGGTCAGTATAGTTTCATTAAGCGCGACTTAGAAAAGTCGCTAAAACTTCCGGGTATAATGTGGATAGATCAACAAGAAAAGGGAGGTCTTGTTTGTTTGTTGAAGTGTATTGTTGTC
>CM042143.1:9846040-9854280 GCA_023376005.1 Doryteuthis pealeii | reverse complement strand
ATAATATAACAAGGCCATGGGGCCCCAGTCGTGGAGTATATTGGTTTCAATTGTCTTCGGATATCCATGCCAACAAACACACAGATACCATACACAACGCCACACAGACTCACAGACACAGACCACAGACACAGGACTACACACACACACACACACCTATAACCTTACTATATCTTATAAGTTCAATATACTAGTATTATAATATATTATGAGTGACACTGCAGCATTATTAAGGAAAAAATTGAAAAACACAAGTTTTAAATGGGTAAGTGAGCAACAGTTTAATTGGCCGATTGCCTGCATGTGCTTTTTCGCATGGCTATTTTATATCAGGTTGACGAAATCACTCTTCAGAGACAGCGCGCAAGCAGGTCAATCCATTGTCTTCGTCTAACAGCAAGAGTGACATAAGTGCTGATGGAAGCAGTAGGTCGATTAGCAGTAATGATCATCATATTACGCATTCTGCCCTACTCTACAAGGATATACGTACGACGCAGACAAAGCCGAAGTGCAGTGGTACTTATATAGTACTGTGCCCTTTATTCAGGTTTAAACCAATTATTTGGAAGGTTGTCTCATAAGATAAGAACTGGTTTTCTGAAAATGTGACGTTAAATGTTACCGGTCATTTTACGCTGCGCGAGTTAGGAGTAACTCCGACGCGGTAGACTCGCAGTGCTGTTGTCATCGTGATTGCGCTTGAACGACTGGATATCGATAAGGAATACAATTTGTGCATTTTTTAATTAGTTAAATGGTTTAATTAGTTAAATTAGTTAAATGGTTGAATTAAAAAAATTTTTTTTTTTAATCTCAACCATTTAACTTACTGTTTTTTAAGATCTTCAACTATTTGACTCATCTGATGATTGTATAACCATGAAACTTTAAGTATGAGTCCAAATCCATAATATTACAATTTGATTAATAAATCTGCTCTGCTTTATTAGCATTAAGCACCTTTTCATGCCAAATACTTCTCATTTTCATCCATTCATTTCCTATTCATTATTATAATATAATACATAATCTATATATATACATATATAGTTATATAGAGAGAGAGAGAGAGAGAGAGAGAGAGAGGAGAGAGAGATGTGAAGTATCCAAAACTTGGTAGTAAGGGATGATTCTATATGTGATATCTAAGACCAACTGTATTATTATTGTTTATGATCAAGTATGTCATAAAAATACAGTGAATCTTATCTTAAATCACTACAGATGAGCTCCAATGTATAATTAATCTTTTTAGATTATTATACAGAGCAATACATAGTTCATCCACTCTACTTACGCTAATTGAGCACTGTTATAATATTTATTTTAACGCTGACTATATCCCGAGTAAACTCTTTATTACCAACCAATATTGAGAGGCAACCCAATTCTTTACCCAGGTACGTCATTCCTTTACACACACACAACCACACACACAACACACACACTACACATACGTATATATTATATATACTATAATATATATATATATCTATATATATTATATATATATATTGAAAGGATAAATAAATAAAGGAATGGAAAATGCTGAATAGGTAAAAAATTGGTTTAATGAAGTACCAACATGTGTTTCAGCCGAGAGTTTGTTCATGTTACATATTGTATTCTATTTAATATTATTTTAAATATGAAATAAAATAATAATAATAATAATAATAATAATAATAATAATAATAATAATAATAGAAAATTATAAAATATTTGGACCATATAATCTTTAGGCACCCCTTCCGGGATCTCGACTCGTGGGGACACTTTTCTCATTTACACCGTCAAAATCCGGTTGTTTGTTAGGGGTTAGGGGTTAGGGGTTCGGATTAGGTGTTAGGGTTAGGGTTAGGGGTTAGTTTTTAAAGTATTAAAATACTCCAGTAATCGTCTGTTAACAATTAACCGGTTTTTGACAGTGTAATTGAGAAAAGTGTCCCCACGAATCGAGATCTCGGAAGGGGTGCCTTAAGGTCATATGGTTTGAATATTTAAGTATACAAAGAAAAACCGAACTTCTTCAGGGAAAAAATGTTATTTATATATTATATATATAATATATATATATATATTTATATAATATATATACACAAATATATATATATATATATATATATATATTTGTTGTGGATTTTGTGTCTCCGTATGCTTCTGGTGCGTATATATATTTGAGGTGAATGTTAGTGTTTGTATCCGTTTTAGGAGATACTTATACTAGGTTTGGGCTGAGGAGTGAAGCATTAACGTACTTATTATGCTAATATTGTTAGCGTAATATGTTAGTTGAGGAATAAATATCTGAAGACTGTGGTTTGTTTTGAGTTGCATTTACCAGTCTAAATAAATAAATGCAACTCAAAACAAACCACAGAGTCTTCAGATATTTATTCCTTACTCCTCTGTAAAGATACAGTTGGTGCATTCTAAAGCCCCAGCTGACATGCCTATTCAGTTGTACGGGAACTGCGAAACTAGCTTGCTAACCATTACGCCACCATGGGACAGCTTTCCTAGAGTATATGGTATTCCTGGGCATTAACCCATCTAAGTACTGCCCAGGTTCATAATTGCTTAACTTCGTGGGTTAGAAAAGGAGCTGTACTTAATTGTAATTGCTATGAATTTGATTTTTTTGTTATTTCACTGCATGCAACATTAAGTAGGTATTTATCCAGCGTATACGGGTGTGAAACGCGTGGTGTAATGGTTAAAGTCATGGGAAATGGACTCGTCGCCCCGAGTTCAAATCATGGATGTGGCAATTGCATTTCACTTAGCGCTAATACCCTTGGGAAATGTATGAATCCTGCTCTCCCTCCAGCTATGGGCAAATAATAGAGCAGACTGGGCTCTTTAACCTTGGTTTGGAAACCGGTCGAGAAGGAAAACTCTGAATTCAAGCCTGTTGATTCCGCTTAATAAATTGACCTTGTGTCACATCTTGCACGTGCGGAGGGGTTGGTAAATATATATACGGGTGTGACACAAGGACATTTTTATGTAGGCCCATCTACTAGCCGAGACTCATGGGTGGTAGGTGAAAAATATGCGTTAATCCCGTCGGCATTGTCCCTCAAGAAGGCGCCTCAGGCACTGGGCAATAAACCTAGCCCTGTCCGTTTAAATCAAGGGGGCAGGTATTGCCTGGAGGGAGACCTCCAGGAATCAATGCTGTTAATTACTTTATCGTTCCAGCGGCCGAAGCTCCCTGGACCCCCGGATAAACCAGGTACTGCACGCAACATTAACTATTTTATGTATTTATTTTCTTAGGTTTGGTTTGTTTTGTTTTACGGCATATCAACCTCAGTGGGTAATTTAATGCCGATAAAGTTTTGAAATAAATCAATTCTTAATGGATAATACAATTTTTTTATAAATACATTTTTCTATTTAACCCATAGAGTGGACCCTAACAGGTACTACCACTCCGGGTCAGAGTGGACCAGGGAGCAATGGTGATGAAGGGTTGCTCCACATTCTCTAAACCTCCCAAACTGGAACCTCACCATCAGATAGAGTTTAACGTCATTCCCAGGACATGTAGACCCGCAGCCACCGCCTTCTAGCACCCATATGATAAAAAGGGGTTGGGGCTTGCCATAAAGGCAATAGGGTTGGGAAAATCATATAGGTGCTAGGGCTTGACGTGACCAGCCGATTGATCAGAGGGGGCCTCTCCGACCGCCCGTCTAGCCCAAGATAGAGCCAAAGTGGAGTATTGCATGTCATGAACTGCTCATCCACCCGGGCTCTATCCTTAAGCATCACGGGTCGCCACCCACGGTCAACAGGTGGCCCCATTGGGGGAGTCTTACCTCTCTGCAGAGGTGCAGTTGGTACATTCTAACGCCTCAGCCGACAGGGCTGTTAATTTTCTTATTATCTGAAACAGTTTCTATTAGATTTGTGATTAAGCTACGCTTGATTTTCTTTTAACTGTTTTGTTTTTCAATATGCTTTTGAAAATTTGCGATAAAAAAATCTTTTAAATCTAAAATCAGTTTGATCATCAAATACGTACAGATTAGTTCAGCCACAAATGTATATTTGTGAAGTCTGGATTCTCAAAGGTGTAGGCATCCATTAGAACCAATCTAGGAAAACAGTTTGCCTTAATTGAAATCATCGCCTCAAAGATGAAGATCAGTTTGACATAATGATATTAAAATTTAATGTTGACCAGTATAATGTTTTTAGCGCCAAAATGTTGTGTTTATATATATTAATCATTTAAGTAAACAGTTCTTTACGCATGTATAATAATTTTACCGGATACTTTATCATGAAAGTTATTTATTTGAGAGTGTCGAATTAGGCACATGGAAATTTAAACAATAACTTAATAGTCACGGATTTTGTAAGATTATTTACTGTCTTGGTTTAAACAACCTGGCTTTCCTTTGCTTAGAAGAAGAAAGGCATATTAATATAGCTCTTCGGTTTTTGAGATAGAAAAATAACTACTAATCCTTGGGGATTGTTTTTAATCTACTCACTTGAAGACCGCGTTCTGTGGATATTACGTTTGCTGTCAAGTTAAATCCTATTTAAAGAATTTATATTATTATTATTATTGGTTGGTTGATTGGTTTTACGGCATGTCAACCTTTATTGGGTTATTTTATGCCGAATATATTTATTCCATTCATTCTTGATGGGTACTGAAAATTCCTTTTTTAACGCAATTTTTTAGACACATCTTTAAAACTCATTTTTCTATTTAACCCATAGATGTGACCCTAACAGGTACTACCATTCTGGGTCTGGGTGGACCTGGAAGGAATAGCGATGAAGGGGTACTCTACACTCAGTAAACCTCGCTCAGCGGGTTAGCTCAGTCGGTAGAGCGTTCGGCTAGAAACCACAAGGTTCCTAGTTCGATACCGGCCCTCGCCAACTCAGCGTATGAGTAGCACACGGATCTGTGCGGTAGAGTAAGGAGCTGATGGTAGGTGTGGCGCCCCAACTCAGACACAAACACAATCTCCTTAGTCTAGCGCTTGTGAAAAGGGATAGACTCCCTCGCTGATTGGCTGATACCGACTTTAGGCCACCCCGACGACTTTACTTTATTTATTGTAACACGCCTTATATCACCAAAATATTCCAAAGCGCACAATGGTGTCAGTTACTGAGATACAATTTCTCCGCGCGTCATTGTTCTTGTGTTTTTTTCAAAATAAATAAAGACATCTAAAAATAAAGATAAAGTCTTGTGTTCGTTAATAAAAATATACTTCAACAATGAATCGAAAGAAACAATAAATTCCTGACTAAACGAGATAATTTTTTAAAAATCAGATTAACAGATTATATGTTTGCATTTCATCTTGGACGCTTTTGATGGTCTCATTATTAAGCAGCTTGTGTTGCAAGGTGATAACGGTCGGAAGATTAAGGAACAAGAATAATGATATATATAATATATATATAATATAATATAATATAATATAATAAGTCATCCACAGACACCGTGTTTCAACGTTTCACGTCTCTTACGTGTGGTTAGACACAGCAACTACCTTTGACCAGGTGCGAAACCTGACTGACTTTTCCTCAGCCCGATTCATTAGCTTCTCGTCCATTTGGCAGCTGCCGTTAAGGGGCGTTGTTTAAACTATTAAATACATGCATTTGTTTATATATATTAAGATCACCAGAGAGATATAGTCTGTAAACAACAGACGATCATTGCTTTCAGCTGGTTGCGAAAATTAATTTAAGTCACCCCTAGAGAGCTCTACCGGGTTTTGGAAGATGTAGATAATGGTTCATTTTTCTTTTGTTTTTTTTACATGATTTTTACTGTATTTACTTATTTATAACCTGTTGAATATTTAAAATTTTGTATAGACTTCGGCTAGATTTGGTCACAAGTAATGATATTTTCATATCATATTAGCTGTGTCGTCATTCAACCTATGAATCTAAGAATTGGTTTGTATAAATTTATAGTTTCATGTATTGTTATCTAATACTAATAATTAGCACACAATTCATAGAATTATCTTCCCAACCCTATTGCCCTTATGGCAAGCGCCAACCCCTTTTTATCATATGGGTGCTAGAAGGCGGTGGCTGCAGGTCTACATGTCCTGGGAATGACGTTAAACTCTATCTGATGGTGAGGTTCCAGATTTGGAGGTTTGGGGAATGTGGAGCACCCCTTCATCACCATTGCTCCCTGGTCCACTCTGACCCGGAGTGGTAGTACCTGTTAGGGTCCCATCTATGGGTTAAATAGAAAAATGTATTTATAAAAAAATTGTATTATCCATTAAGAATTGATTTATTTCAAAACTTTATCGGCATTAAATGGCCCACTGAGGTTGATATGCCGTAAAACAAAACAAACCAAACCAAACCAATAGAATTATCATACTTACATTCATCAGCTCTGTTTGGACACTGGGTGCCGTCTAGAGAACTTACCAAGAGCGATGGCCAATAGGGGCGTAATGTGTGTGTGTGTGTGTGTGTGTGTGTGTGTGTGTGTGTGTACGAAGAGGCGAGAGAGAGAGAGAGAGAGAGAGAGAGAGAGAAAGAGAAAGAGAGAGAATGATATATAGAGAGAGTAAGAAAAATCCATGCTGTTTTGCACACCCTGATGCTGCTGCTCTGTTTGGACACTGGGTGCCGTCTAGAGAACTTACCAAGAGCGATGGCCAATAGGAACGTATTGTGTGTGCGAAGAAAGAAAGAGAAAGAGAGAGAGAGAGGATATATAGAGAGTAAGAGAAATCTGTGCTGTTTGGACACCTTGATGCTGCAGATGATGATGATGGTGATGATGATGTGAACCTAAAAGATACTGATAAAAAATAATAATGAAAGTTAATAAACTTAAAAATAAAACTTTTTAAAAAATCTTGACTTTTACACGAGTATTCACGGAACATTGACGTTTTGTTTTTGTTTTTGTTTTTTTAGGGTTTTTATTTTTTCGATTTAATTTTGACAAAAAAAGTGAAAGACCCAAAAGATACTGATATAAAAAAAGTAATAACGAAAATTAATAATCCTCAAAAATGAAATTGAAATTCTCGACTTGTACACGAGTATACGGGGACGTTAGGGTTATTTGTTTTGTTTTTGTTGTTTTTTTTTTGTTGTTTCTCGATTTTATTTTAAAAGATGATGATATAAAAAAAAGTAAATATGAAAATTAATAATCCTAAAAAAAATTTAAAATCTCAACTTTTACACGAGTATACAACGGACGTTGAAGTCTTTTTTATTTATTTTTTTTTTGTTGTTGTTTTTGTTGCTTGATCGTTATTTTATTATCTATTTAGACAGAGAAACTGTAAAAACTAAAAGATACTAATGAAAAAAAATCAATAATGAAAATCAATAATCCTAAAACTAAAATTGAAAATCTCGACTTTTATACGAGTATACACGGGACGTAGAGGCTTTTGTTTTTTTGGGTTTTCTTTTTGGGATTTTCTTTTGTTTTTTTACGATTTTATTCTGGCAATAAAACTGAAAGATCTAAAAGATTCTGATATAATGAAAATTATTAATCCTAAAAATAAAATTGAAAATCACGACTTTTACACGAGTATACACGGAACGTTGATTTTTTTTCTTTTTGATTTTATTTTGACAGAAAAAATAAAAATCTAAAAGATACTGATATAAAGAAAAAGTAATTAAAAAAATTAGTAATCCCAAGAAATAAAATTGAAAACCTCAACTTTTACACGAGTAAAGATGGATCGTTGATTTTTTTCTTGTTTTTTTCTGAGGGTTTTTTTTTTAATTTTATTTTGATAGAAAAAGAAAAATCTAAAAGATATTGATAAAAAAATTAATTAAAAAAATTAATAATCCTAAAGAATAAAATTGAAAACCTCGATTTTTACACGAGTATACACGGGAGGTTGTTTTTTGTTTTTTTCGATTTTATTTTGACAGAAAAAATAAAGATCTAAAAGATACTGATATAAAAAAAAAGAATTAAAAAATTTGATAATCCTAAAAAATATAATTGAAAACTTCGACTTTTACACGAGTAAACATGGATCGTTGATTTTTTTTTTTCTTTTATTTATTTTTTCAATTTTATTTTTGACAGAAAAAATCAAAATCTAAAAGATACTTATATAAAAAAAAAAGAATTAAAATTAATAATCCTAAAAAATAAAATTGAAAACTCGACTTTTACACGAGTAAACACGAATCGTTGATTTCTTTTTTTTTCTTTTTTTTTCTTTTTTTCA
>CM042143.1:9836040-9841040 GCA_023376005.1 Doryteuthis pealeii | reverse complement strand
TATCAAGTAGGTATTTACTCAACCCGTTGGTCACATATATGATATGACACAAGGTCGCAATTAAGGAGCATCCAGCAATAATAGAACTCACTGGCCGGGTTAGCTCAGTCGGTAGAGCGTTCGGCTAGAAACCACAAGGTTCCTAGTTCGATACCGGTTCCCGCCAACTCAGCGTATGAGTAGCACAGGGATCTGTGCGGTAAAGTAAGGAGCTGATGGTAGGTGTAGCGCTCCACCTCAGATGCTAAAAAACAATCTCCTTGGTCTAGCGCTATTGAAAAGGGGATAGACTCCCTCGCTGACTGGCTGATACCGACTTTAGGTCGCCCCGTTGACTTTACTTTACTTTACTTATTCGGTTGTAATGGATCTGCGAGACAAGCTTGCTAACCATTACACCACGATGGAACGTCAGTATATAGTGCCATGAACTCATAATAATAATTTGTATTTGATTACGGTCAAGTCACGCTGAAAGCAGCGGTTCCTGCTAGATCACCGAAGTTAAGCAACGATGAGCCTCTTAATTGGGTGACCATTTAAGCAACAGCAGGTACTATAAGCAACCTGGGTCCTTTGTTTATCAAAAATGAATTTATTCGACATTAAGTAAAAAGTAAAGTTGGCGGAGTGACTTATTGTCGGTATCAGCCGAACAGCGAGATCAAGGAGATTCTTCTTGCTAAGGTGGAGTGCCACACCAACTACCAGCTCCCCACTTTACCGCAAAGATCAGATTATCAATCTGTGCTACTCAAATTGGCGGAGTGACCTATTGTCGGTATCAATCGGACAGCGAAGGAGTCTATACCCTTTTCGCTAGCGCTAGACCTGGGAGATTCTTTTTTTCTGAGGTGGAGTGCCACACCTACTCTAAGCTCCCCACGTTACCGCACAGATCATATTATCTAATGTGTGCTACTCATACGCTGAGTTGGCGGAGACCGGTACTGAACCAGGAATCTTGCGATTCCTAAAAAAAAGTAAAGTTAGCGGAGTAGCCTATTGTTGGTATCAGCCAGACAGTGAGGGAGTCTATACCCTTTTCGCCAGCGCTAGACCAGGGAGGTTATTTTTGCTGAGGTGAAGCGCCACACCCACCGCCAGCTCCCCACTTTACCGCACAGATCATATTACCCAATCTGTGCTACTCATGCGCTGAGTTGGCGGGGACCGGTATCGAACTAGGAATCTTGTGATTTCTAGGCAGGTGCTTAACCGACTGGGCTAAACCGCTCCCTTTTGCAATTCCTAAATTACCCCAAAAAGGGTTGATATGCCGTAAAACAAAACAACCAACCAATCATTTGTATTTGAAAATTAAGTAATTTTCGCCTTTAGTTGTTAAAATTCCTAGCAAATTAGGCAATTAGAGTAACATCCCTTGACTTTCACTTTGAACTAAGCCGGTAGCTATTTTGAAAGTCTCCATGCGAAATACACAAATCTTAGAAACTTTTTCGAAAACAATACAACTGCATGCTTTAACATAAAAAAATATCATAAAATGTGTTCTTAATAACAATTAAGTTCATTTCAGATAATTTTATGCTAGGAATTTAGCCAACTGAATTTCACTTTGAAACAAGACGGTAGCCATTTTAAATGTGTCCGTGCGAAAGACGCAAATCTTAGAATCGTTTCGAAAACAATACAACTGCGTGATTTAACACAAAAACATCATAAAATGTGTTCTTAATAACAATTAAGTTCATTTCAGATAATGCGCACGCACAATTTTATGCTAGGAATTTTAATAACTAAAGTTGAAAATTACCGAAAATTATTCGTATCAGTTTTCTCATTTTACACAACTGGTGTGTGTGGTGGGGGGGGGGGTCCGGGGTGAAACTTGAAAATTGAATCATTGAGCAGTTTTAAAAATCTGCCCCTCCTCTCACCCCGACAGGAACATTCCCGAAAATGAAAATTTATGAACACAAAATAATGAAAGGCCCGCACTAGGTCAGTGGTGACATATTCAGGTCAAGTGGCGGGAAACAGGTGACCACGTGACATCATTTAGAATAACAACAACAAAAACAAAAACAACAACAAAAACAAAAAAGAGTGCAGAACAAAATTGGGGAAATAAAGAACAAAGACGTCCATTGTTTTTGTGTCAGAGTAAAAAAATCTTCCACCCAAAAAATGCTGCATTTGGGGTAATTTACTTACTGTATTATCTATTATATATATATATATATATATATATATATATATATATGTGTGTGTGTGTGTGTGTGTGTGTGTGTAAGTTGTGTGTGTGTGTGTGAGTGAGTGAGTGTATGTTGTTATATATGTGTGCATGTGATATATATAATATATATATATATGTGTGTGTGTGTGTGTGTGTGTGTGTGTGTGTGTGTGTGTGTGTGTGTTTGTGTGTGTGTAATTCTGTGAGATTCACACACACACATATATATGTGTGTGTGTGTATGTGAATCTTTGTGTGTAAGTGAGTGTATGTGTGTGTGTGAGTAAGTGAGTGTGTATGTATGTGTGAGTGAGTTTATATATGTGTGTATGTGATATATGTATATATATATATATATATATATATATATGTGTGTGTGTGTGTGTGTGTGTGTGTGTAAGTGTGTTTGTGCATGTGTGTTTATGTGTAACTATATTAAGCATATTAATAGTTGTTAAAATTCTTGTTGCTATTATAAGGTTTCACTTGTTCTGTTGTTCACAGAATCCAGTTGGTAATCCCAGTCTGCAGTGAGATGGTAATATATATTATATTGTATACATTAAGTAGTTAACCAACCACGTATTCGAGCTGTTGATTGGCTGAGGTTTAAACTCCGTGACCTCGCTTAGTCTATAAATGTAAGCGGTGTATTGCAGCACTCCTTATATACAAAAGCGCGTGGTGTAATGGTTAAAGTCATGGGAAATGGACTCGTCGCCCCGAGTTCAAATCCTGGACGTTGTAATTGCATTTCACTTAGCGCTAATACCCTTGGGAAAGGTATTGCATCCTACTCTCCCTCCAGCTATGGGGAAATAGTAGGGCAGACTGGGCTCTTTAATCATGGCTAGGTAACCAGTCTAGAAGAAGGAAAACTCTGAATTCAAACCTGTTAAACTCCGCTTAAGAAATTGACCTTGTGTCGCATCCTGCTCGTGCGAAGGGGTTTGGTAAATATATATATACAAAAACATTCCAACAAATGAGGAACACAAGGATCGTGGGTTCAATATACACGGACCAACGGGAAAGCATTATTGGATAGTACACAACACGGGTCAAACTTTATGCCACGAGGGATCTCCACTGTAAAATGCTTTCACCTGCGGTCTAAGAATTGCCATCAAAGAAAATCCTTGCATTCCTGGGCACATAACCTGTTAAAATTCGTGTGGTGAGAGCACTTTACAATGGAGATCCTTTGTGGCATAAAGTTTGATCCGTGTTATTTAGTATCAAATAACGCTTTTCCATTGGTTCATCTATCTTGAATCCTATGATCCTTGCGTTCCTTAGCAAGTAAACGCCTTTTCATGGAGGCCTTTAAATAGTTAACCAACCACGTATTCGAGCGTGTTGATTAGTCGATTGAATCCACGCGGTCACAGAGAGTCCATAAATTTAAGTTGTGACCCCCAGCACACCTTATATACGCAAAATAATCCAACACTTCGCTTAGAAATTGATCTTGTTTTGCAGAGGCGGAGGGGTTGGGTAAATACATATGTTGCATCGTACTCGAGTGGAGGGGTTGGTAAATGCATAATATTCATCCTTTTATTTTTATGCTCAGTTATTCTAACCTGAAAACGTTTAAGGTGGGTTCTGCTTGGTCCTGACATATCACTGTTAAATAAGTATGTGGGTCTATTTTAAGCAGAATAGAACTCATCGATACTGGAAAACGTGATATGACGGGGAAATGAACGTTATTTTCAGATTCAGTGTTTAAAAAAATAGCCTAAAAACATGTATCCATTGCCTAGCAACATTTTTGTCGAAAACAAATGTCGACTGGTCTTATCCTTAAACTCTTTAAATGTAAGTTGAAATATTAATGCAATACTTGAATATTAAATACTAGAAGCGACTATCCGGCATCACCTGAGTAGAGGAGAAAAAAAAAAAAAAAAAAAAAGTGGTATAGTGGTTAGTAAGCTAGTCTTACAGATCCGTTACTCTTGAATAGTGAGTTTAACCCTTTTGCTGGATGCCCCCCCCCCAAAAAAAATACCCATATAAAATACCTTATGTTAATCCGGTCTGAAAAAAAAAATGATTGTTTCACGCTTCCCTATTGATTTGTTTAAATTTGAGATTCACGGACATTTTTAAGTCGAATTTTAATACTATTTTATTTTTACTAGCAAATATATGCACCCTCCGGGTGCAAGTATTTAAGTTTTGATATAATAAAATATCATATTAAATTAGAAAGGCTAATGAAACTGACTAAGAATGCAG
This sequence comes from Doryteuthis pealeii, assembly GCA_023376005.1. Lineage (NCBI taxonomy): Eukaryota > Metazoa > Mollusca > Cephalopoda > Myopsida > Loliginidae > Doryteuthis > Doryteuthis pealeii. The sequence goes on along the minus strand of CM042143.1, from coordinate 9,836,593 downwards.
ATAAAAAGATCTGCAACAGAGGGGGTATAATCGAAAAATAGAACAACTTTGAAACTAACCATTCCATCATTTTCCATTACTCCCCTCTTTCATTGGTAAATTTTCCTAATTTAAATATTTAGTTAAAATAGGAAGTAAAGAATAATATTACAGTTATTTCTTCTTGTAAATAAATTTCTTTTAAGATTTATCTACGAGATTGTTGTTTAGATTTCTTAAGATAAAACCAAACAATTAGAAATCAATAATACCAAGCACATATTTATTAAAATAAAATTTTAAATATCAATATGCAAATTAGCCTTCTCGTTCAAACTGTAAACCGCTATTTTGTTGTATATATAAATACAATTGCATATTATTAGTACGTAGATATGGTCAACAGTATTAATAATGTAAAGCAATTTTTATTAATAACTGAAGGTTTAAAAGAATGAACTCATGGAGAATTTGACGTAAATAATTAAGGGAATTGTGACTTGAGTAGTAATATAGTTTCGGTTACAGAGAGAAAAACACACAATCTCCATTATAATAAGATTTTATCTTTTCG
>CM042143.1:9828540-9831040 GCA_023376005.1 Doryteuthis pealeii | reverse complement strand
GATAGTCAAATCCACTTCCTACAATAATAACCATAATGCCACAAACGCCCCCACTCTAAAAAATATAAGCCATCACGTTTACAAATACGGTATCGGGTATATATTAAAGTTTATTTTCAGTATACCATGTAGGTATATTAACCCTTTCACGGTTCAAGGTAAATTAGAAACGTCTACACATAAGTAATTACAAGATTTCAACCTTGATTTTAAATGTGGTTTGAGAGCCACATATGGACCGCAAACGTTTCACATGAAACATTGAGAGCTACATGTGGCTCTCAAAACAGTCATAGGGTTAAACTGCCTCTCGTGGAGAAGTTTCACTTCTGGAGCTCTGGGGAGTGTGGAGTACTCTCTCATCGTTATTACTCCCAGGTCTACCCTGATCCGGTGTGGTAGTACCTGTTAGTGTTCAATGAGTTAAAAATGTGTTTTAAAAATTGAATACCTATCAAGAATGAATAAACAAAACGTTTTTGATATTAAATAACCCGACAAGCGTTGACATGCCTTAAAACCCAACCAACCAACCAAAGGGTTAATACAGGGTGTTTCGAAATGTATTGATCCGACTTAATTCTATGTAAACAAGTTTAATTTCTAAAAAAAAAGTTATATGAAAACCAATCTGTGAATATAACTTTCTACAATATTATCTACCAAAAATTTCGTTAATTAAAAGTCTAACATCTATGTATATATCTACAATAATCTTATTATAACAGAGATTATTTGTTTTTGTGTCGGTACCAAAACTATGTTACTACCCAAGTCACAATTCCCTTAGTTATTTACGTAACATTCTCCATGAATCTATTTTTATTTAAACCTCAATTATTAATAAAATTGTTTTACATTATTAATACTGTTGATCATATCCATAGGTATTTACCTCTCATCCCACTTATGAGGGCGCGACACAGGGACATTTTTATGTGGGCCCAACCACAAGCCGAAGCTCGTGGGTGAGCAGGTGGAAAAAATTGCGTCGATCCCGTCGGCATTCCCCCTCAAGGGTGGGGGGGGGCATCTCAGGCGCTGGGTAATAAACCCAGCCCTGCCCCTTTAAATCAAGGGGGCAGGCATTGCCTGGGGGATATTAACTAAGTAAAGATCCAGGGCCGAAGCCACTGGATCCCCGACGTTGGTTGGATCTACCTGCTCACAACATACGCTTGTATTTATATATACGACAAAATACCGGTTTACAGTGTGAACGGGAAGGCTAATTTGCATATTGATATTAAAACGTTGATTTTAATAGATATGTGCTTATTATTATTGATTTCTCATTGTTTGGTTTTATCTTAACGAATATGAGCAAAAACCACGGGATACATCTTAAAAGAAATCGATTAACAAAAAAGAAATAACTGTAATTTTATTCTTTACATCTTATTTTAACTAAATAGTTAAATTAGGAAAATATAGCAATGAAAGATGGGAGTGATGGAAGAGTAAGTTTCAGTTGTTCTATTTTTCGATTACACCAGCATCTGTTTCAAATCATTTTACCTGCATTCTTATTTAGTTTCATTAGGCTTCCTAATTTAATATAATATATTATTACATTAAAACTACTTGCACTCGGAGGGTGCATATATTTGCTAGTAATAATAATATCTAGTAGGGCCTGTGTATATACCACAATATGATAATTTGATTATTACATTTGATATGTTTACTTAAGAGCTATTGTAAAACAGTCAATATGCAAAAAGTATAATAATCTTAGCTTAACCCTCTCTCACTCTTTTTTATTTATTTATTTGCATCTTTTCATCTGTTCATTATGTTCGATTGAAAGAGATTAGCGTTATCGCTTCCGCGCGCTCACCCTATCTCTCTATATTTCCCTTACACTCTTTCTTATTATATTTTCCTTTTCTTTTTTTCTATGGATAAGCAACACCAGATAGTCAGAATTTACATTTTTGCATTTCATCTTTAAAACGATTTGGACGGTCTCATTTTTGACCAGAGGGTGTGGCACTATGATAACTGTCGTAATTTTTAGGAACACCAGTATTATTATATGAATAATAATGATAATAATAAAGCGAATGAAGCAAACTAGCACAGTTAGAGTACAAGACGAGACACGATTGGGTAGGAAAGGTGATCAACTAGGAATTGTGCAAGAAATGTTCACCGTGCTACTAAATGGTATATGCACAAATCGGAACGTCTTAGAGAATGAGACGCATAAAATCCTCTAAGACTATGAGATACAGATGGGTCAACTAATCCAGGCTAGGAGACCTGACCTAGTGTTGATTGACAATAAGAAAAGAACTTGTCATCTCGTAGATTCTGATACAGTGCAAGAAATTCAATTTTCACCTTACAACTAAATGGTATATGCACAAGCCTGAAACCTGTCCCGGTGAATGAGACGCATAAAATTCTGTGTTGGACTTCGAGGTACAAACGGATCATCTAATTAATCCCTATCAGGAGACCGGACCTAGTATTGTTCGACAAGAAGAAGAGAACC
>CM042143.1:9803147-9828440 GCA_023376005.1 Doryteuthis pealeii | reverse complement strand
GGAGAGAGATGGCGTTAGAACAGTAGCCGTTAGATCTCAAGCTTGGATTTCACAATGGAGAGAGAGAGAGAGAGAGAAAAAAAGAAGAATTTGACCCACGAAAGTGTCGAGTGTCCAATAACATTTAACAATTTACAACTAATAACTAGTAATTTAAAAAAAGTATATGGATAAAAAAATAATTTAAAAACTAGTCAGAGAGAGAGAGAGAGAGAGAGAGAGAAGAGAGAGAGAGAGAGAGAGAGAGAGAGAGAGAGAGAGAGAGAGAGAAGAGATTTTACTATTAAAATGCATTGGCCAATGATTTTTACTATTAAAATGCATGGACAATGATTTTTACTATTAAAATGATGGCCAATGATTTTTTACTATTAAAATGCATTGGACAATGATTTTTACTAATTAAAATGCATTGGCCAATGATTTTTACTATTAAAGCATTGGACAATGATTTAACTATTAAAATGCATTTTTTACTATTAAAAATGCATTGGCAATGATTTTTACTACATGATTTTACTATTAAATGCATTGGACAATGATTTTTTACTATTAAAATGCATTGCCAATGATTTTTACTATTAAAAATGCATTGGACAGTGATTTTTTACTATTAAAATGCATTGGACAATGATTTTTACTATTAAAATGCATTGGCCAATGATTTTTTACTATTAAAATCCATTGACAAATGATTTTACTATTAAAATGCATTGGACAATGATTTTTACTATTAAAATGCATTGGACAATGATTTTTACTATTAAAATGCATTGGACAATGATTTTTACAATAAGAATGCATTGCATAATGGTTTTTATTATAAAAATGAATTATAGAAATTATTAATTTAGATACTGGACATGTATGCCGAAAAGGGGGGTTCCTTTGTAATATTGTAAAAAGTATATGGTACATTCCTGAAATGAGATAACCAAGCGAGTACCCGGTACTATTGATATTTTTGTAATTTAACCATTGTAGTTTCTTTTGACAATAAAAAAAATAATAAAATTATTCTAATCATTTATTATTCTGATAACTTCATTTTAATCTATTAGATAACCATATTCCACAGTTGAATACGCTGTGCAAAGTAATAAGGCTTAAGCTTTCGGTGAGAATTGAACTCATGTATCCTCAGGTAAATCTGGTTATTACTATCAGCTGCTCTACTAAGTGAGCTATGTTGGTTTGGAGAAGCCTATATCAAACCTTTAAATTCATTCATTACTTTATGATCGATCTCTGTTGGTACTAGCAAGTGTCGTTGTTGTGTAAAAAACACATGGTTATTACCATAATTTACCATGGTATTACCATTACCATTGGTTTTCTTGTGTTCTTTGAGCCTATCTTTTGTTACCAATCTCTATAGTAAAGTGACCAATGTCTTTTTAAAAATGCACTGAGAATAATATTTGCTATAAAAATACATTAAATGATTTTTACAATAAAAAAGAATTATGAAAGTTTTATTATGAAAATGCATAAAAATGATTTTCATTACTACTCTCGACAAAATGTATGGAATTAGCATACCTAGATGATGTACATTTTGTTTTTATATTTTTATAATAAAAATACACTGGAAATGATTTTTAATATAAAAATGCAATGGGAATGATTTTTACTATAAAAATGCATTACAATTTTTTTTACTATAACATTGTATTAAAAATGATCTTTTACTCCAATCTCGGTAAAAAATATAGAATTATCACAATTAGAGGATGTTCACCTTGTTTTTTTAATTTCCACTCTAAAAATGCATGGGAAATTTTTTTTTCTATTAGAATGCATTAAAAATAATTTTTACAATAAAATTCATAAGGAATGATTTTTTCACTAAAGATGCAATGAAAATCATGGAATTAGCTCACTTATAATTATTCACCATGTTTTATTTTAATTAGCAGTAAATAAATTAATAAAAATTAGATGTAAAACACTTACTTGAATAGCTGAACATCTGACTTCATAAAATTACCTGAAACAGAATCGACTAAACTGGAGAGAGAGAGAGAGAGAGAGAGAGAGAGAGAGAGAGAGAGAGAGAGAGAGAGAGAGAGAGAGATTGGTGGTGGATTTCAACTCCTTAGAAAGAAATTTTAGCAAAATCACATTTAGTTGCACTAAACACTATAATAATATAGATAATCTTTATAATTCTTATAAATTATAAAGCAATAATATAAACAGGATTTCTCATAATGTTTATATTTTGATCCTTTGGAAAAATATCACTTCCGCTCATTTTCAAATTTTAGACCCGGCGTTCTTTGACTGCGAGCCTGTCCCTAAAATCATTGACAAAAAATACACACGTGCAACCGCTTGTAATTAATCAATATCTTGATTAATTCAGTGGATTTAACCCTGAAGATCCTTATGGTGAAACTCGAGTAGGTTATTACTGTGTACCATTATAATAATATATATATATATTATGTAAGTTGAAAATGGAAATGAATCCAACGGTATGTTGAAAGGAAAAATAAAGGAAAGAAAATTCTGAATGGATAAAATAGATTTTATTTTTATTTTTATTTTGTTTTACTGACACGCGTTTCGGCCAGGAATTTATCCATGTACATGTGTGTTCTATCTATTATTATTTTAAATACAAATAAAATACCAATAGTAGAAAACTATTAACATTTTTAGTATACAGGGAATAACGGCCTTCGTCAGAGTAAATTCTAAAACATATATAATATAATATAATATATATATATATATATATATAATATATATATATATATATATATATGGGGTGTGAAGCATGGGTGGGAAATAAATGAGAAACTCCGTTAGATGCTATGTGTTAAGTTTCATTTTATTTCATTCAATATTTCGAAGGTATGAGCCTCCTTTATCAAAAATGTCTAGACAATAATAATAATAATAATAATAAAGTAACCCAAGGGTTGACATGCTGTAAAATCCCACCAACCAATCAAACCCACCAACCATAAGTACAGAGAACTATAGCATTGATTCACTACGAGTCTATTTTACTAACCCCTGTTCCACGGCGAGGCACATACCAAGGATTCAGATAATTACCAGTTTATAACACACTGATCACTTAACTTTTCCAGCCTCTTTCCAAATATTTACATCCTATCAAAAACTGCAGGTCTCCCTCTCACCCACAGATGGCCACCTTGTTAGATTGTCTTCGAATTAACCTATGAATATTCGGTCTCGTCTATCCCCCCCCACAGGTCTATTGTCTGTGCACGCCATTTGACTAGCCAAAGTGTTGGTCTCAATGCTCCGTACTTATCTCTCTTGTTCACTTGTCACCCTAGCATCTTTTCAAATCTATCACGTGTTCACTGGGGTCGATAATCGATTTCATTGCACTGATTGTGGGGTTGACACTTTAGCTATTGTCACAAGAAGAGTTGTCAAATAAACTTTGTTTACTGTTCATTGTTGTTTTTATTGTAATATAATTGACGGGTAGTCTTGTGTTAGTGCCCGAGGGGGTAGAATAGGTACGAGGGGTGACATTGAGGGATTCAATATAATTATGGTTATTAGAGATGAGAAGAAAGGTAATATGATAGATAGAAGGTAATAGGAAAATAGAAAAAGAAAGAAGGGGGAGGGTGGGAAGAGAAAAGAGAGGGAGAGAGAGAGAGAGAGAGAGAGAGAGAGAGAAGAGAGAGAAGAGGGGGTGAGAGAGAGAGGAAAGAGAGATAGGGGGAGGAGGAAATCGGCTGAATTGAGCGTAAGTGAAATCGAGAATGAAATAAAGGAGATGAAAGAAAGAAAAAAAAACTGAATTGATGGAACGAAACAAAAATAAACAATGGAATTAAAAGGATAATTAAAAATAATTGAAAGTAGAAGTTGAAAAAAAAAAAGAAAGAAAGAAAGAAAAGAAAGAAAGAAAGAAAGAAACGAGAGGAACAAGAAAGTGACGAAAGAAAGAAAGTAGATAGAAGAACTAAAGAGATACATTGGGAAATAAAGAACGAAGAAAGAAGAAAGAAAGAGTGTGATAGAAAAAAAGAAAGGGTGAGAAAGAGAGACATAACTGAAAGTAGAAAAAAGAAAGTAGAAAGAAGAAAGAAAGAAAGAAAGAGAGAAACAAAAAAAAAAAAAAGGACAAACAGAAGTAGATAGAAAGAACTAAAGAGATACTTTTTGAAAGAAAGAAAGAAAGAAAGTGATAGAAAAAAAGTAGACAGAGAGAGAAACAAACAACAAAGGATAATCACATAGAAAAGAAAGAAAAATGGAAAGTGTGTCCACGAAGAAATAAAGGAAAGATGAAAAAAGAAAAAAAAAGGAAAAAGAATGAGGGCTGTAAGGATGCGGAAAATGAAAAAAGGTGAAAGGATGATAAAGAAAAAAAAAATGAGAAAAATGGAGGTAAATTAAAAAAAAAGAATAATGAATGTGAGGAAAATGAAGAAAAATAAGAATAGAGGTTTCAAAAAGAAAGAAAGAATAAGAAGATTTAAAAAGAAAGAAAGAAAAAAGTAAAAAAAACAAAAAAAAAAACAAACAAAAAACAAAAACAAAAACAAAACCAAATAAACAAGAGGAATTAAAAGAAAGAAAGAAAGAATAAGCGATAATAAAAATTAGAATGAAAGAAAGAAACACTACGAAGAATTAAAGGAAAAAAAGAAGAAAAAAACCCAAAACAACGAAAGAAAACAAGAGGAACTAAAAAAAGGAAGGAAGAAAGAAAGAAAGAAAGTAAAAAAAAACTAAATAAACAAGAGGAATTAGAAGAAAGAAAGAAAGAAAGAATAAGAGGAGTTAAAGGAAAGAAAGAAACGCTAAGAGGAATTAAAAGAAAGAAAGACCGAATAAGCGATAATAAAATTAGAGTGAAAGAGAAAGACTACGAAAAATGAAAGGAAAAAAGAAAAACGAAACAACGAAAGAAAACAGAAGAACTAAAAGAAGAAAGAAAAGAAGAAAAAAGAAAGAAAGGAATAAGCAAACAAAGTTGGTGGTTTGAAATCATAAGTTAAATTGAAAAAAGAAGACAAATGGACAAACACGAATACCGTTAAAAAAAAAACCAAAAGAACAAAACCAAATCAAAAAAGAAAAAAGATCTAGCAACACAAACACCCATTGTAAGAAAAAGTATAAAATGCAAAAAGAAAAAAGAAAAAAAAAGAAAAAAAAAGAAAAGAAAAGAAAAGAAATCCCCCAAAAACACAATAAAAAAAAACAAAAAAAGAACAAAAGAATAAGATACACAATAAATCTCATTGCTTTCTTCATCATCTTCTTGTCTTCTTTTCGCGCCTCTCGCTCCAACCCCCTACCCTCACCCACACAGCCCACCATCCTATGACCACAACCCAAATCCAAAGTTTGTTGTCTTGTGTGTTCGTCTCTCTCTCTCTCTCTCTCTCTCTCTCTCTCTTCTCTCTTCTTCTTCTCTTCTTCTTCTTCTTCTTCTTCTTCTTGCTCTTGTTGTTGTAAGGCGAAGAATAGTCCCGCTGCTACGACTCAAAGGATCTTGCCTTAACATGTCCATCGAAAAAGACTTATTTACGCCGTTCCAACGGATCTAATTGGTTCTTTATCAATTTCACAATCGCACGCTTTCGTGTGGATTACAGCAAAGCGACAAATTTGGGCCGAGGCATTGGTCTTGTCATTAGTTGAGACAGGTATTATTTGTTAATAGTCATTTGATATTTGCCAAGAGGAAAGATGAATAAAGAAAGAAAGGGAAGAGAAGAGAATAACTGATAGATACCTTTATTTATGAATTGTTGTGAACAGAATTAGATATATAAAGACAGATTGAGATAGATAAATAGATAGATAGATGAATAGATAGAGAGATGAATGAATAGAGAGATATTGGGACAGGCTGAGGTAGATAGATAAATGGAACTAAAAATGAACTGAATTAGGTGAATAGATAAGACACCGATTGCGATAGATAGATATATAAATAGTTATACATGATCATACTGAGATATATAGATAGATAAATAGATAGATGTACGGACTGAGATAGATAGATAGATAGATAGATAGATAGACAAATCGATAGATAGATAGATGAATAAACAGACTGAGATAGATAGATATATAGATAGATGGATAAACGGAGTGAGATAGATAGATAGATGATAGACAAATCGATAGATAGATAGATAGATGAATAAACAGACTGAGATAGATAGATATATAGATAGATAGATAAACGGAGTAAGATAGATAGATAGATAGATAGATAGACAAATCGATAGATAGATAGATAGATGAATAAACAGACTGATATAGATAGATAGATAGATAGATAGATAAACGGAGTGAGATAGATAGAGAGATAGATAGATGAATAGACTGAGATAGATAGATAGATGAACAGACTGAGATAGATAGATAGATAGATAGATAGATGAACGAACAGAATCAGGTGGATTGATAGATAAGAAACTGACTGCGAAAGATCAATAAATAGTTATACATGATCAGACTGAAATAGATAAATAGATAGATGAAACAAACTGATATATATATAATATATATATATATATATATAATATATATATATATATATAGATAGATAGATAGATAGATAGATAGATAGATAGATAGATAGATAGATGAAGAGAATCAGATTGATACATGAAGAGATAAGAAACAAAGACTGACAGATAGTTAGATATACATGACCAGACTTAGATAGATAGATGGATATATATATATAGATAAATAGATAGATAGAGGAACAGACTGAGATAGAGACATTATTAGATGTAGTTTAATGTCATACCCAGGACACCGTTTGGCTGAAAACATAGTGAGAAATCTGGTAATTTATGAGGAAGTGCGTCCCGGTCTCCTGCCTCAAAAATTACTACCCGGTGACTATTAAAATAACGACCCAGCTCAGTCTATTAAAAACTATCCATCTTCATATCTATCTATCTATCTATCTATCTATCTCAATTTATTCATATTTATCTATATTACTTTAAATACTAGGATTTTTTTATTCGTGTTTGTTTAATGTCTTGTTTTTAGTTTAAATAAACAAGAATTACGACAAAAAAAGAAGCGACCCCCCCCAAATACATTTACTTGTCGAAAATATCTATCTATCTATCTTCATTTGTTCGTATCTATCTATATTATTTTGTTTGTTTATCTATCTATCTATCTATCTATCTATCTATCTCAGTCTATTCAAAACTATATATCCATCTTCATATCTAAACAAGAATTACGACAAATTACGATAAATAAACAAGAATTACGACGAGCTGGGGTTGTTATTTTGATAGTCACCGGGTAGCAATTTTTGAGGCAGGAGACCGGGACGCACTTCCTCATAAATTACAAGAAATGTGACTTTATTTATCAAATTTAAACAGTGAATACATCTTTATTGTGTCTAAACACAACGTTCAGGCCACAGTAACATCTTGCTTTTTTCAGATGTTTTCTTTTAAATCACCTTAAAATAAGTCATCCTCAGACAATTACCCATGAATTCAATCGTGGTTTCGGAGCTCAAATCGTTACCTTCACCCCAGGGCGCTCTAAGCAGCATAAATGCCACTTTACAATCTGACCAGAGACATGAAACGAGAAGACCCAAAATGCAGTATAGCATCGTACTACCCCTAGTTAAGGCAATTCCATGAACGTTAGCCGTTAAAAACATCTGAACAGAGCCCGAGGTTACTGTGGCATGAACGTTGTGTTTATAAACAATAAAGATGAGGACAACAATCCGAAATATAAAGATTATTCATATCAAACCTCATCTGATAAATACATATATTTCTCTGTTAGGTTTAAAGTTCCGTGATGGTCCCCCGATTACGACAAGAAGGTTCTGAGTCCGAGAAGGTTCCCGAATCCGACAAGAAATACCTGAAGAAGGCTGGAGGACACATCATCCGAAACGTTGTACAGATAACAATGAAGATGAGGACAATAGTCCGAATAATACAAATAATACTAAATACATATAAGTATAAGTATATAAATTTAAACAAGTTGAAGAATTTACCACGTACGCACGCTCACCTCCTCTCTCTCTATATTTCCTCTATTCTCTTTCTTTTTTCTTTGTTATATTTTTTCTGAGCAGCATGTACTTTTTCTCCCCTTTCTTTCTTTATAATAAAACGGAATGGCCTATTATAGCTGAGGTGACAACACTCATAAGAAATAAGAATTCGGCGGATAATCAACACCAGATAATCAGGATTTACATTTTTGCATTTCATCTTAGATGATTTGGACGGTCTTATTTTTAACCAGAGGGTATTGCAAGATGATAACTGTCGTATTATTAAGGAACACGAGTATTAATATATAGATTTTAAGCTTCGATTGCAATCCTATTTTAATAATATTTTTTTGGTATTTGTTAATAACTAGTGGCGCAATGGATATCTGTATCTCTTTGATATACCGTTAAAGTGAAAAGAAAGGGAAACAAAAGAAAGGCAAACGTGGATGGAGTTACACAAATTTACAAAATGTTAATATAGATGTACAAAGGATATAATGCCCTGACCTCTAAACGGCTGAACTTGCACAACGGTCGGAAAATTAAAACGGAAAGTTTTTTGGAGGTTCCCCATGACAGTTTAACTACAGTTTATGAATGAACTTGTTGCGAATTGGGTTACGGTTTAGGGGTTTGGGGATTAAGGTGTTTTTTAATTACGTATTGCTTTAAAAAAATTACTATACATTTATTTAACCATTGAAATTAATTATTGAACTCAACGGTAGACACATTAGTCTAAGTTGTTTGTGTTAGTATAGCAATGTATAATTTCAATTAAACTTGGTTTAAAAAAACATTTTTCAACATTAAATGTATAGTAATTTGTTTTTTTAAATTCTTTTTAAGCAATACTTAATTAAAAAAAACAACCTTAATCCCCAAACCCCTAAACTGTAACCCAATTCGCAAAAAGTTCATCCATAGACTGTAGTTAAACTGTCATGGGGGACCTCCAAAAACTTACCGTTTTAATTTTCTGACCGTTGTGCAAGTTCACCCTCTAAACATACAATAACCCAAGTCGGGTTGAAATGCCGTTAAAATCAATTAATCACTCATCTTATTATAATGGAGATTGTGTGTTTTTCTGTCTGTAACCGAAACTATATTACTACTCAAGTCACAATTCCCTTAGTTATCTACATCACATTCTCCATGATTTTATTTATAGTTAAACCTCAATTATTAATAAAATTGTTTTACATTATTAATACTGTTGACCATATCTACATACTAATAACATGCAATTGTATTTATATATACAAAAAATAGTGGTTTGCAGTTTGAACGGGAAGGCTAATTTGCATATTGATATAAAAAAATGTGATTTTAATAAATATGTGCTTAGTATTATTGATTTCTAATTGTTTGGTTTATCTTAATGAATATGAGCAAAAGTCTCTTCAATAAATCTTAAAAGAAATCTATTAACAATATTAACAGTAATTCTATTCTTTACTTCCTAATTTAACTAAATAGTTAGATTAAGAAAATTTAGCAATGAAAGACTGGAGTGAAGAAAAAGCAAGTTTTAGTTGTTTCCCCTCTGTTTCAAATCTTTTTATCGGCATTTTTATTTAGTTTCATAAGTTAACATAACATTTTATTACAATAAAACTTAAATGCTTGCACCCGGAGGGTGCATATATTTGCTAGTATAAATAAATACAATGCCGATGTATTTGATTTAGAAGAAAATTAACTTTTAATTAAAAAAAATTAAAGTGATAGGGATAGTAGAGGTGTACTTATTTTATTTTATTTGTAAAACCCAGGATTTCGAATGCAGATTTTCACGGCAGTTAGACGTTACTTACTTTTAATTTAGTAGCCACTTCGTCCCATTATCACACCCGAAATGGAAGTGTGAAACTATTTGACAAACAATTGGGGTCAAAGGTTATTTTCAATTGATGCAAGTGGAAGTTAGCGTTTGGGAATCGAATTTCAGGTGCGCTGAAGAGTGGCTGTGTGTGTGTTTTGAGTTTAACTATTTAGACCCCCTCCTCTTTTAAGAGTCCGGCTTGGGTCAGTCGGTAGAGAACCCGCCTTGGAATACAAGGTTCCTGGTTCGATACCGGTCCCCGCCAACTCAGCGCATGAGTAGCACAGATTGTATCATCTGATCTGTGAGGTAAAGTAGGAAACTGACGGTAGGTGTGAGGCTTCACCTAAACAAAAACAATCTCCCTGGTGTAACACTAGCGAAAAGGGAATAGACCTGGGCATGTATATATATATATATATATATATATATATAAAGAAAAACCTACTGAGTCAAATATACCTACTAAAAGTTTCGCTTAGTGCTCTTCAGGGCTAATATATTATATATATATATATATATATATATATATATAGGGGGGGGGAGAGATAGATAGATAGATAGATAGATAGATAGACAGCCAAGTAAAAAGAATGAAATATATATATATATATATATATATATATATATATATACATACACACATATATATATATATATATATATATATATATATATATTATATATATATATATTGATAAATAGATAGATATATTGATAGATAAATAGATAGGCAGACAGAGAGACAGCTAGATAGATGGATAGATAGATAGATAAAGAGAGAGAATGAGAGAGAGATAGAGAGAGAGATAGAGAGAGAGAGATGAGAGAAGAGAGAGATGTAAGTGGATTAAGATATTAGAAAAAGAAAATATGTATAAACACATACACGTACACATGCACACATATATAGGTAATGAGAGAGAGAGAGTGGGGGAGTGTGGGAGAGAGACTGGGAGAGAGAGAGAGTAGAAGAGAGAGTAGGAGAGAGAGAGGGGAGAGAGAGAGAGAGGGGGGAGAGAGAGAGAATGGGGAGTAATTGAGAGCAGGAGAAGGAAATGAGGAAGCCAAAGAAAGAAACAAAGGAAACGTAAGAGGAAGAGAGGAGAGTGCGTGAGAGAGAGAGAGAGAGAGAGAGAGAGAGAGAGAGAGAGAGAGAGAGGGAGAGGGAGAGAGAGATAGAGATAGAGATAGAGAGAGAGTGGAAGATAGAGAGGAAAATGGAAATCATAGGTGGCCTGGTCTTTGCTAGTAATTTGCTACACTCGCTTGAATAGGCGAGGAAATAAAAAAAAAGGAATATATTTTTGTTAATGAAAAAGTTGGTAGAGAGCTAGTTAAAGCATAGCAATTCGTAGAGAGTAGTAGTGAGAGGATGCATATACGACGAAGGGGGAGGGGAAAGACAAAGTATGAGTAAGAGGTGAAGTAGGAGGCGTGGGCGTATTTTTGAAAGGGAGATGGGTAGGGGGTGCGCATGGTAAACCTTTAAAACACACCTACGGAAGAGACAGATAAGTGACGGACGGAACAATATTCTCATATTTCAAACCGGCACTTTAGCTATTTTCTCACTTTTTCTTTTTCTTTTTTTCTATTATTTGAATAAAAACCAAATTTTGGGCCTGGGGTATCGGGTTCCATCACGAGCGAAAGCCATCAAATCGTGAAGATGGTCGCACGTCATCCAATTCGTGTGTATCTCTGTTAACCTTTATGTATTGTGATCACATATGTTAGGTCAGCCCGCTAAACTGTTAGCGTACGGGCTTGCCATGTAGGTGCGAACTCATCTGTTTATGTGTGTGCGTGCGTGCGTTTGTGTGTGTGTATGTGTGTGTGTGTGTGTGTGTGTGGTGCGTGTGTGTGTGTGTGTGTGTGTATGTGCGTGCGTTTGTGTGTGTGTGTGTGCGTGCGTTTTGGTCTGTGTGTGTGAGTATGTGCGGTGTGTTTGGGTGGGTGTGAGTGTGTGTGTGCGTGTATGTGCGTATGTTTGTGTGGCGTGTGTGTGTGTATGTGCGTGTGTTTGGGTGTGTGTTTATGTATTTGTGCGTGTGTGTGTGTATGTACGTGCGTTTGTGTGTGTGTGGGCGTGTGTGTGTATGTGCATGTGTTTGTGTGTATGTGGGGCGTGTGTGTGTATGTGTATGTGTGTGTGTGTGTGTTGTGTGTGTGTGTGTGTGCCGGTATGCTCTCTAATGTAAATGCAAAATCATTGCTAGCCGGCTCACTCTGGTGTGTCCATGAGTATGTGTCCACGGGAGAGTTATGAGTTTGTCTTTCCATTCCCTGAAGTCTTATTTGTCTTACATGGACGGTTTGTGTGATAGGAGGTGGGTGGCCGTACAGCTGCTTTTTCTGTAGAGTGCTGTTTACAGTACACAGTATCCAAGTGTAATTCCCATCAGGCTTTTTTCTCTAAGTGTTTCGTTAATGCAGGGTTGCCATACAATAGCACTGACACGGTTACAGCTTGGAAGAATTCTTGCTTTATCTTATATAAGAGATCAGATTTCCATATAATCGATAATCTGTCTATGGTTGTCCAAACTTTTCCGTATATATATATTTACCAACTCCTCCGCACGAGCATACGACACAAGGTCAATTTCTTAAGCGGAGTTCAACAGGTTTGAATTCAGAGTTTTCCTTCTCCTAGACTGGTTAAGTAACCATGGTTAAATAATCCAGTCTGCCCTGCTATTCTAGCCGATCTTAACAATGCTGTTGACTGGATGGATTCAGATTTCGCATTCCTCCAATCTGTTTGCCAAACATTTGTAAATGTTTCCAAGAGCACTAACCACAACTGGTATCACTTTTACTCTGATGTTCAACTTTTTTTTTGTTCTCTGGCAAGGTCCATGTATTTGTCTCTCTTTTATCTTTCTTCCATTTTCATTTTGAGATCTGCAGCAACGGCAAAATTATTATTATCATCATCATTATGAGGTTTTCACATCTGTCGTAGCCGGTGGTTCACTGGAGGCTGAGTGACAGCAAGTCTCCTCATGTCTCCAGGACTCTTCTGAATATTCTAGCCTATCTTAATAGTGCTGTAGTTTGGACAGTCTCGATTCTTCCTTTGATTTTCAATTCACCCAAATTCTTTTCCAAAGCTTTGGGGACCGTTCCAAGCGCACCAATTACAATTGGTACGACATTTTCTCAGTTCTCTGGCAAGGTCCAAGTATTTGTTTATCTTTTCGCTTTCTTTCATTTTCACTCGGTGGTCGGCCGGGACGGCAAAATTAACGAGATGACAGGTTCTCTTCTTCTTGTCGAACAATACTAGGTCCGGTCTCCTGACAGGGATTAATTAAATGATCCGTCTGTACCTCGAAGTCACAGAGAATTTTATGCGTCTCATTCCCCGGGACAGGTTCAGGTTTGTGCATATACCATTTAGTAGTAAGGTAAAAATTGAATTTCTTGCACTGTAATCCACCGGAACGTCAAAATCTACGAGATGACAAGTTCTCTTCTTCTTGTTAATTAACACTAGGTCAGGTCTCCTAGCCGGGATTAGTTGACCCATCTATATCTCATAGTCTTAGAGGATTTTATGCGTCTAATTCTCTAAGACAAGTTCCGATTTGTGCATATACCATTTAGTAGCACGGTGAACATTTCTTGCACAATTCCTAGTTGATCACCTTTCCTACCCAATCGTGTCTCGTCTTGTACTCTAATTGTGCTAGTTTGCTTCATTCGCTTTATTATTATCATTATTATTTATATAATAATACTGGTGTTCCTAAAAATTACGACAGTTATCATAGTGCCACACCCTCTGGTAAAAAATGAGACCGTCCAAATCGTTTTAAAGATGAAATGTAAAAATGTAAATTCTGATTATCTGGTGTTGCTTATCCATAGAAAAAAAGAAAAAGAAAATATAATAAGAAAGAGTGTAAGGGAAGTATAGAGAGATAGGGTGAGCGCGCGGAAGCGATAACGCTAATCTCTTTCAATCGAACATAATGAACAGATGAAAAGATGCAAAGAAATAAATAAAAAAGAGTTACAGAGGGTTAAACCAAGATTATTATACTTTTTGCATATTGAATGTTTTACAATAGCTCTTAAACATATCAAATGTTGTAATAATTAAATTATCATATTGTGGTATATCCACAGGCCCTACTAGATATTATTATTACTAGCAAATATATGCACCCTCCGAGTGCAAGTAGTTTTAATGTAATAATATATTATATTAAATTAGGAAGGCTAATGAAACTAAATAAGAATGCAGGTAAAATGATTTGAAACAGATGCTGGTGTAATCGAAAAATAGAACAACTGAAACTTACTCTTCCATCACTCCCATCTTTCATTGCTATATTTTCCTAATTTAACTATTTAGTTAAAATAGGATGTAAAGAATAAAATTACAGTTATTTCTTCTTGTTAATCGATTTCTTTTAAGATTTATCCCTGAGGCTTTTGCTCATATTCAATAAGATAAAACCAAACAGTTAGAAATCAATAATACTAAGCATATATTTATTAAAATCAACGTTTTAATATCAATATGCAAATTGGCCTTCCCGTTCACACTGTAAACCGCTATTTTGTCGTATATATAAATACAAGTGTATGTTGTGAGCATGTTGATGAGCCCGCCCCTCGTGGTGGGGGTCCAGTGTCTTCTGCCCTGAATCTTTACAAATTCATAGCGTCGATCCCAGGGGTGCTATACCCCCAGGCAATACCTGTCCCCTTGATTTAAAGGGGCAGGGCTGGGTTTATTGCCCAGCGCCTGAGGTGCCCCCTTGAGGGGGGATGCCGACGGGATCGACGCAATTTTTTCCACCTGCCACCCATGAGTCTCGGCTTGTGGGTGGTTCCACGTAAATAGGGCCTTTGTGCCTAACCCGTACAAGTGGGGTACGCGGTAAATAGAATGTAGATATGGTCAACAGTATTAATAATGTAAAACAATTTTATTAATAATTGAGGTTTAAATAAAAATAGATTTATGGAAAATGTGACGTAAATAACTAAGGAAATTGTGACTTGGGTAGTAATATAGTTTTTGGTACAGACAAAAAGCAAATAATATCCGTTGTAATAAGATTATTGTAAATATATACATAGATGTTAGACTTTTAATTAACGAAGTCTTTGCTCGAGAATATTTTAGAAAGTTATATTCACAAATTGGCGTTCATGTAACATTTTGTTTTCAGAAATTAAACTAGTTTGCATAGAATTAATCATAAAGTCGGATCAATACATTTCGAAACACCCTGTATTAACCCTTTGGTTGGTTGGTTGGATTTTAAGGCATGTCAACCCTTGTCGGGTTATTTAATATCAAAGATGTTTTGTTTATTCATTCTTGATAGGTATTCAATTTTTAAAACACATTTTTAGCTCATTCTTTATCTATTTAACCCACAGATTGGACCCTAACAGGTACTACCACTCCGGATCAGGGTAGACCTGGGAGTAATAACGATGAGAGAGTACTCCACACTCTCCAGAGCTCCAGAATTGAAACTTCACCATGAGAGGCAGTTTAACCCCATGACTGTTTTGAGAGCCACATGTGGCTCTCAATGTTTCCTGTGAAACGTTTGCGGTCCATATGTGGCTCTCAAACCACATTTAAAATCAAGGTTGAAATCTTTGAAAAAACTTATGTGTAGACGTTTCTAATTTACCTTGAACCGTGAAAGGGTTAATATACCTAAATGGTAAACTGAAAATAAACTTTAATATATACCCGATACCATATTTGTAAACGTGATGGCTTATATTTCTTATCGTGGCATTATGGTTATTATTGTAGGAAATGGATTTGACTATCCGAGTTCAAATCCTGAACGACCGCCCTGTCAGCTGGGGCGTTAGAATGCACCGACTGCACCTCTGCAGAGGGGTAAGACTCACCCAATGGGGCCACCTGTTGGTCGTGGGTGGCGACCCGTGATGCTTAAGGATAGAGCCCAGGTGGATGAGCAGTTCATGACATGCAATACTCCACTTTGGCCCTATCTTGGGCTAGACGGGCGGTCGGAGAGGCCCCCTCCGATCAATCGGCTGGTCGCGTCAAGCCCTAGCACATATATGATTTTCCCAACCCTATTGCCCTTATGGCAAGCCCCAACCTCTTTTTGTCATATGGGTGCTAGAAGGCGGTGGCTGAGGGTCTACATGTCCTGGGAATGACGTTAAACTCTATCTGATGGTGAGTTTCCAGTTTCGGAGGTTTGGGGAATGTGGAGCACCCCTTCATCACCATTCCTCCCTGGTCCACTCTGACCCGGAGTGGTAGTACCTGTTAGGGTCCCATCTATGGGTTAAATAGAAAAATGTATTTATAAAAAAATTGTATTATCCATTAAGAATTGATTTATTTCAAAACTTTATCGGCATTAAATGACCCACTGAGGTTGATATGCCGTAAAACAAAACAAACCAAACCAAACCAAAATCCTGAACGAAATTGTTAACTTTTCACATAGCGCTAATATCATTGAGAAAGGTTGTCTAGCAAATCCATTACTACTGAATAGCGAGTTCGATCCTCGCTGGATGTTCCATACTTACAACCTTGTGTCACATCCTAACCATGGCTCACGGGTTGGGTAAATATCTACCATTGGGAAAGGAATTTCAATAGGTAAATAGTGGGGCAGATTGGGCTATTTAACCCTTGTATGTCATCCGGTCTAGGATAAGGAAAATTATGTTCAAACCAGACCTGGAGAGGGATGGGCTCTGCCAATCCGTATCTGCGCAAGACACGCTACAGAATAGCACCCCTCACCCATGACTAAACCCGGTTACGGGATACGTCTTTAAGTTTACGTCCTGTTTGTTCATTGAGAATGTGTTTAAGGTAATTTATGGAGCAGTATGTCAAATTATCTATTAATTTATACGCCATTCGCCCTACCAATCAGTCATGTCACTATATTCGTCTACATGCACACATACATACGAACAGAAAGAACATGGGAGGGGAGAGAAAGTATGAGGAAGGAGGAGAATAAGAGAGAGAGAGAGAGAGAGAGAGAGAGAGAGATGTGAGAGAGAGATACGAGAGAGAGAGATGTGAAAGAAACAGATAAATACAGATGTATACGTACAAAAACTAAGTGTATGAGGAGAGAAGGGAAAAGAAAATGGATGGTATATAGATAGATAGATAGATAGATAGATAGATAGGGACAGGCAGACAGAGAGAGAGAGTGTGTGAGAGAGAGGGGAGGGAGAGCGAGAGACAGGTATGTACACATGCATATGTACAAAACTAAGAGTATGGGGAGAGAAGGGAGAAGAACGAAATGGATGGTAAAGAGATAGATAGATAGAGAGAGACAGGTAGACAAAAAACTATATACATATATATATATATATATATATATAGAGAGAGAGATGAGAAATAGATAGATAGATAGATAGATAGAGAGAGAGAGAGAGAGAGAGATGAGAAAAGGAGAGACACACATACATGTACAAAGAGTCAGTGCATTGAGAGAGAAAAGAGAAGAACAATATAGGTTAGAGAGAGAGAGAGAGAGAGAGAGAGAGAGAGAGAGAGAGAGAGAGAGAGAGAGAGGAAAGAAAGAAAGAAAGAAAGAAAGAGATAGATAGATAGATTGATAGATAGATAAAGAGAAAGAGGTGAGAAAAAGAGATAGTGTTTGTCTTTGTGCGTGTTAATTTGAGTGTTAACACCTGTTCGTATTCACATTACATATTAGCACGAGCCTGCAGCGAAGCTGTTGAAATAAATATCTTACTGACAAGAAGAAGAAGAAGAAGAAGAAGAAGAAGAAGAAGAAATCGCAGTTAAGCAATGCAGTTAAAACTCTAACAATACATAATATCGCCTTCAGTTGTCTGAATTTACTTGATGAACCATTTTCATTATTATTAATACAAAACTTCAGTCGACCCCCCCCACATTCCCTGGTGTTAGAGGCGAACGGACCTCCCGCAAAAGTTGAAAAACCACCATTGTCTCTTAATACATTATATATACTAGCAAATATATGCACCCTCCGGTTGCAAGTATTTAAGTTTTAATATAATAAAATATCATATTAAATTAGAAAGGCTAATGAAACTGAATAAGAATGTAGATAAAAAGATTTGGAACAGAGGGGGTATGATTGAAAAATAGAACAACTTTGAAACAACTCTTCCATCATTTTCCGTTACTCCCGTCTTTCATTGGTAAATTTTCCTAATTTAACTATTTAGTTAAATTAGGAAATAAAGAATAAAATGACAGTTATTTTTTCTTGTTAATGGATTTCATTTAAGATTCATTGAAGAGATTTTTGCTTATATTCATTAAAATAAAACCAAACAATTAGAAATCAATAATACTAAGCACATATTTAATAAAATCACATTTTTAATATCAATATGCAAATTAGCCTTCCCATTCACACTGTAAACCGCTATTTTTTGTATATATAAATACAATTGCATGTTATTTGTATGTTGATATGGTCAACAGTGGCTTCGGCCTCTGGACCATTGATATAATTAACAGCGTCGATCCCAGGGGACCATTCCCCCCCAGGCAACACCTGCCCCCTCGATTTAAAGGGGCAGGGCTGGGTTTATTGCCCAGTGCCTGAGGCGCCCCCTTGAGGGGGAATGCCGACGGGATCGACGCAATTTTTCACCTGCCACTCCATGAGCTTCGGCTTGTGGGTGGTCCCACGTTAATAGGGACTTTGTGCCTGACCCGTACAAGTGGGGTACGCGGCAAATACAGTATGTAGATATGGACAACACTAATAAAAAGATGAAGCAATTTTATTAATAATTGAGGTTTAAATAAAAATAAGATCATGGAAAATGTGATGTAAATAACGAAGGGAATTGTGACTTGAGTAGGAATATAGTTTCGGTTACAGACAGAAAAACACACAATCTCCATTATAATAAGATTTGTTTATATATACATATATATGTATGATCGAATATATATATATATATATATATGAATGTACATATATATATATCAACATAAAAATATATTCTAACCCTTACCACTGTTATATATATATATATATATATATATATAATTCTTCTTTTTAATATCATCATCATCATCCTCAAGTCGCACTGTTGGCACGGATATCCAAGACAATCTCTCTCCATCCGTCTCTATCGCTCATCATTCTCGGGAAGTCATCTGTGCAGCATCCTGTATCCGCTCAGAGCTGATCAATGTACGCCTTTGCTGGTCGTCCCACACTGGCGTGCCCCTGTGCTGGCTTCTACAGGAGAACGTCGCTTATGAGTTCGTCCTTGCTTCTCCAGCAGTGTCCAACGTGTCTTGTCCGACTTACTCGGATGGTTTGGGTGATATGTGGGAAGTAGCCGTACAGCTGCTTTCTCGTAGGGTGCTCTTTTCCACGTCTTGATCAGGTTCACCCGCAGCATTCTTGTGCAGCTCCCATCTAGTTTATTCTTTAGTCGCTTAGTTAGGGTCCAGGTGGTGCAGCCATACAGCAGCACTAATACGACAACGGCCTGGAAGAACTATATCTTTAACTTGTCTGATATATATATATATATATATATATATATATATATATATATATATATATATATATATATATATCCACCTCCCCCGAAATTAGAAAAATTTTAAACGAAACGCCTACAGATCCTAGAAGCCATATGCATTAAAAATAAAAAACCTAACATTAATAAAATAGCCTTTAAAGTCGGAGACAACGTATTAAATATCTTCAATAACTAACACTTACCTAACCCCTCCTCTTAGAAATAATAGACTCTCTGAATTTGATAAAAGCATAGATAACAGAACTAAAAATTAACTAAAAACCAAATTACGTAACCCCATGAAGACGACTGGAGAAACTGTCGAAAGCGCTCGGGAAATTAGTATGAAAAATATCATGAATCAACTCGATCCAGATTCAAAAAGGATAGACAGAAGACTGGAAAAAATATCCATACAAAAAATGAAAAAAGAATACTCCGTGTTGTTCAATAACACATGTCTTAAGAATATATATATATATATATATAATATATATATATATATATATATATATATATATATATATATATATATATATTAGCTTAAAAGCCACCCTATTGGTCCTCTTCCCTCATACCCAACAATGACATTTCATGCATTGAGTACATATTAGATTTTATCAAAGTTGAATAATCTATATATATATATATATATATATATATATATATATATATATATATATATATAAAGGGCAGTTGTGTTTATGTATGTATGTATGTATGTATGTATGTCCGGAGGAAATTACGAAAATAAAACTGTTAAAGACAAAGTAAATACATATACACATTAACTGTTACTAAGTCTAGCTTTTTATGCAAAAATTATGAAGATTTCATTTATATTCGAAAAGATAAAATCTTATTATAATGGAGATTGTGTGTTTTTCTCTCTGTAACCGAAACTATATTACTACTCAAGTCACAATTCCCTTAATTATTTACGTCAAATTCTCCATGAGTTCATTCTTTTAAACCTTCAGTTATTAATAAAAATTGCTTTACATTATTAATACTGTTGACCATATCTACGTACTAATAATATGCAATTGTATTTATATATACAACAAAATAGCGGTTTACAGTTTGAATGAGAAGGCTAATTTGCATATTGATATTTAAAATTTTATTTTAATAAATATGTGCTTGGTATTATTGATTTCTAATTGTTTGGTTTTATCTTAAGAAATATAAACAACAATCTCGTGGATAAATCTTAAAAGAAATTTATTTACAAGAAGAAATAACTGTAATATTATTCTTTACTTCCTATTTTAACTAAATAGTTAAATAGGAAAATTTACCAATGAAAGAGGGGAGTAATGGAAAATGATGGAATGGTTAGTTTCAAAGTTGTTCTATTTTTCGATTATACCCCCTCTGTTGCAGATCTTTTTATCTGCATTCTTAGTCAGTTTCATTAGCCTTTCTAATTTAATATGATATTTTATTATATCAAAACTTAAATACTTGCACCCGGAGGGTGCATATATTTGCTAGTAAAAATAAAATAGTATTAAAATTCGACTTAAAAATGTCCGTGAATCTTAAATTTAAACTAATCAATAGGGAAGCGTGAAACAATCATTTTTTTTCAGACCGGATTAACATAAGGTATTTTATATGGGCATTTTTGGGGGGCATCCAGCAAAAGGGTTAAACTCACTATTCAAGAGTAACGGATCTGCAAGACTAGCTTACTAACCACTATATACCACTTTGTTTTTTTTTTTTTTTTTTTTTTCCTTTTTTCTCCTCTACTCAGGTGATGCCGGATAGTCGCTTCTAGTATTTAATATTTAAGTATTGCATTAATATTTCAACTTACATTTTAAGAGTTTAAGGATAAGACCAGTCGACATTTTTTTTCGACAAAAATGTTGTTAGACATTGGATACATGTTTCTAGGCTATTTTTTTAAACACTAAATCTGAAAATAACGTCCATTTTCCTGTCATATCACGTTTTCCCAGTATTGATAAGTTTTATTCTGCTTAAAATAGGCCCACATACTTATTTAACAGTGATATGTCAGGACCAAGCAGAACCCACCTTAAACGTTTTCAGGTTAGAATAACTGATCATAAAAATAAAAGGATGAATATTATGCATTTACCAACCCCTCCACTCGAGGACGATGCAACAAATGTATTTACCCAACCCCTCCGCCTCTGCAAAACAAGATCAATTTCTAAGCGAAGTGTTGGATTATTTTGCGTATATAAGGTGTGCTGGGGGTCACAACTTAAATTTATGGACTCTCTGTGACCGCGTGGATTCAATCGACTAATCACCACGCTCGAATACGTGGTTGGTTAACTATTTAAAGGCCTCCATGAAAAGGCGTTTACTTGCTAAGGAACGCAAGGATCATAGGATTCAAGATACATGGACCAATGGAAAAGCGTTATTTGATACTAAATAACACGGATCAAACTTTATGCCACAAGGGATTTTCATTGTAAAGTGCTCTTACTTGCAGCCTAAAAATGGCCACACGAATCTTAACAGGTTATGTGCCCAGGAATGCAAGGATTTTCTTTGATGGCAATTTTTAGACCGCAGGTGAAAGCATTTTACAGTGGAGATCCCTCGTGGCATAAAGTTTGACCCGTGTTGTGTACTATCCAATAATGCTTTCCCGTTGGTCCGTGTATATTGAACCCACGATCCTTGTGTTCCTCATTTGTTGGAATGTTTTTGTATATATATATTTACCAACCCCTTCGCACGAGCAGGATGCGACACAAGGTCAATTTCTTAAGCGGAGTTTAACAGGTTTGAATTCAGAGTTTTCCTTCTTCTAGACTGGTTACCTAGCCATGATTAAAGAGCCCAGTCTGCCCTACTATTTCTCCATAGCTGGAGGGAGAGTAGGATGCATACCTTTCCCAAGGGTATTAGCGCTAAGTGAAATGCAATTACAACGTCCAGGATTTGAACTCGGGGCGACGAGTCCATTTCCCATGACTTTAACCATTACACCACGCGCTTTTGTATATAAGGTGTGCTGCAATACACCGCTTACATTTATAGACTAAGCGAGGTCACGGAGTTTAAACCTCAGCCAATCAACAGCTCGAATACGTGGTTGGTTAACTACTTAATGTATACAATATAATATATATTACCATCTCACTGCAGACTGGGATTACCAACTGGATTCTGTGAACAACAGAACAAGTGAAACTTATAATAGCAACAAGAATTTTAACAACTATTAATATGCTTAATATAGTTACACATAAACACACATGCACACACACACACACACACACACACACATATATATATATATATATATATATACATATATCACATACACACATATATAAACTCACTCACACATACATACACACTCACTGACTCACACACACACACACATACACTCACTTACACACAAAGATTCACATACACACACACACATATATATGTGTGTGTGTGTGAATCTCACAGAATTACACACACACAAACACACACACACACACACACACACAAACACACACACACACACACACACACATATATATATATATATATATATATCACATGCACACATATATAAACTCACTCGCACATTCATACAATCTCACTCACTCACACACACACATACACTCACTTACACACACACACACACACACACACACACACATATATATATATATATATATATATATATATATATAATAGATAATACAGTAAGTAAATTACCCCCAAATGCAGCATTTTTTAAATATTGGGTGGAAGATTTTTTTACTCTGACACAAAAACAATGAATGTCTTTGTTCTTTATTTCCCCAATTTTGTTCTGCACTCTTTTTTGTTTTTGTTTTTGTTTTTGTTGTTGTTATTCTAAATGATGTCACGTGGTCACCTGTTTCCCGCCACTTGACCTGAATATGTCACCACTGACCTAGTGCGGGCCTTTCATTATTTTGTGTTCATAAATTTTCATTTTCGGGAATGTTCCTGTCGGGGTGAGAGGAGGGGGCAGATTTTTAAACTGCTCAATGATTCAATTTTCAAGTTTCACCCCGGACCCCCCCCCACCACACACACCAGTTGTGTAAAATGAGAAACTGATACGAATAATTTTCGGTAATTTTCAACTTTAGTTGTTAAAATTCCTAGCATAAAATGGTGCGTGCGCATTATCTGAAATGAACTTAATTGTTATTAAGAACACATTTTATGATGTTTTTGTGTTAAATCATGCAGTTGTATTGTTTTCGAAACGATTCTAAGATTTGTATATTTCGCACGGACACATTTAAAATGGCTACCGTCTTGTTTCAAAGTGAAATTCAGTTGGCTAAATTCCTAGCATAAAATTATCTGAAATGAACTTAATTGTTATTAAGAACACATTTTATGATATTTTTTGTGTTAAAGCATGCAGTTGTATTGTTTTCGAAAAGTTTCTAAGATTTGTTTATTTCGCACGGAGACTTTCAAAATAGCTACCGGCTTAGCTAAAAGTGAAAGTCAAGGGAGGTTACTCTAATTGCCTTATTTGCTAGGAATTTTAACAACTAAAGGCGAAAATTATCTAATTTTCAAATACAAATGATTGGTTGGTTGTTTTTTTTTACGGCATATCAACCCTTTTTGGGGTAATTTAGGAATTGCAAAAGGGAGCGGTTTAGCCCAGTCGGTTAAGCACCTGCCTAGAAATCACAAGATTCCTAGTTCGATACCGGTCCCCGCCAACTCAGCGCATGAGTAGCACAGATTGGGTAATATGATCTGTGTGGTAAAGTGGGGAGCTGGCGGTGGGTGTGGCGCTTCACGTCAGCAAAAATAACCTCCCTGGTCTAGCGCTGGCGAAAAGGGTATAGACTCCCTCACTGTCTGGCTGATACCAACAATAGGCTACTCCGCTAACTTTACTTTTTTTTAGGAATCGCAAGATTCCTGGTTCAGTACCGGTCTCCGCCAACTCAGCGCATGAGTAGCACACATTAGATAATCTGATCTGTGCGGTAAAGTGGGGAGCTTAGAGTAGGTGTGGCACTCCACCTCAGCAAAAAGAATCTCCTTGGTCTAGCGCTAGGGAAAAGGGTATAGACTCCCTCACTGTCCGGCTGATACCGACAATAGGTCACTCCGACAACTTGAGTAGCACAGATTGATGATCTGATCTTTGCGGTAAAGTGGGGAGCTGGCAGTTGGTGTGGCACTCCACCTTAGCAAGAAGAATCTCCTTGATATCGCGCTAGCGAAAAGAGTTTAGATTTCCTCGCTGTTCGGCTGATACCGACAATAAGTCACTCCGCCAACTTTACTTTTTACTTAATGTCGAATAAATTCATTTTTGATAAACAAAGGACCCAGGTTGCTTACAGTACCTGCTGTTGCTTAAGTGGTCACCCAATTAAGAGGCTCACCGTTGCTTAACTTCGGTGATCTAGCAGGAACCGCTGCTTTCAGCGTGACTTGACCGTAATCAAATACAAATTATTATTATGAGTTTATGGCACTATATACTGACGTCCCATCGTGGTGTAATGGTTAGCAAGCTTGTCTCGCAGATCCATTACAACCGAATAGTGAGTTCTATCATTGCTGGATGCCCCTTAATTGCGACCTTGTGTCATATCATATATGTGACCAACGGGTTGAGTAAATACCTACTTGATACCACCGCCCTGTCGACTGGGGCGTTAGAATGCACCGACTGCACCTCTGCAGAGGGGTAAGACTCCCCCAATGGGGCCACCTGTTGGCCGTGGGTGGCGACCCGTGATGCTTAAGGATAGAGCCCAGGTGGATGAGCAGTTCATGACATGCAATACTCCACTTTGGCCCTATCTTGGGCTAGACGGGCGGTCGGAGAGACCCCTCCGATCAATCGGCTGGTCACGTCAAGCCCTAGTACCTATATGATTTT
>CM042143.1:9773147-9798147 GCA_023376005.1 Doryteuthis pealeii | reverse complement strand
CATGTTACTCGTGTAAAAGTCGAGGTTTTCAATTTTATTTTTAGGATTATTAATTTTAATTCTTTTTTTTTATATAAGTATCTTTTAGATTTTGATTTTTTCTGTCAAAATAAATTGAAAAAAATAAATAAATAAAAAGAAAAGAAAAATCAACGATCCATGTTTACTCGTGTAAAAGTCGAAGTTTTCAATTATATTTTTTAGGATTATCAAATTTTTTAATTCTTTTTTTTTATATCAGTATCTTTTAGATCTTTATTTTTTTTGTCAAAATAAAATCGAAAAAAAAAAAAAACCTCCCGTGTATACTCGTGTAAAGTCGAGGTTTTCAATTTTATTCTTTAGGATTATTAATTTTTTTAATTAATTTTTTTTATCGATATCTTTTAGATTTTTCTTTTTCTATCAAAATAAAATTTAAAAAAAACCCTCAGAAAAAAACAAGAAAAAATCAACTATCCATCTTTACTCGTGTAAAAGTTGAGGTTTTCAATTTTATTTCTTGGGATTACTAATTTTTTTAATTACTTTTTCTTTATATCAGTATCTTTTAGATTTTTATTTTTTCTGTCAAAATAAAATCAAAAAGAAAAAAATCAACATTCCGTGTATACTCGTGTAAAAGTCGTGATTTTCAATTTTATTTTTAGGAGTAATAATTTTCATTATATCAGAATCTTTTAGATCTTTCAGTTTTATTGTCAGAATAAAATCGTAAAAAAACAAAAGAAAATCCCCAAAAGAAAATCCCAAAAAACAAAAGCCTCTACGTCCCGTGTATACTCGTATAAAAGTCGAGATTTTCAATTTTAGTTTTAGGATTATTGATTTTCATTATTGATTTTTTTTCATTAGTATCTTTTAGTTTTTGCAGTTTTTCTGTCTAAATAGATTAAAAAAAAACAATAAAAAAGAGACTTCAACGTCCGTTGTATACTCGTGTAAAAGTTGAGATTTTCAATTTTTTTTTTGATTATTAATTTTCATATTTACTTTTTTTATATCATCATCTTTTAAAATAAAATCGAGAAACAACACCAAAAACAAAAAACAAAAACAAAACAAAAAAATTAACGTCCCTGTATACTCGTGTAAAAGTCGAGAATATCCATTTCATTTTAAGGATTATTAATTTTCATTATTACTTTTTTTATATCAGTATAATTTGGGTTTTTCACATTTTTTTGTCAAAATTAAATCGAAAAAAAAAAACCCAAACAAAAACAAAACGTCAATGTTCCGTGTATACTCGTGTAAAAGTCAAGATTTTTAAAGTTTTATCTTTAAGCTTATTAACTTTCATTATTATTTTTTTTTTATCAGTATCTTTTAGGTTCACATCATCATCACCATCATCATCATCTACAGCATCAAGGTTGCAAACAGCACGGATTTCTCTTACTGTCTATATATCTTCTCTCTCTCTCTCCTCTCTCTCTCTCTCTCTCTCTCTCTCTCTCTCTCTCATCGCAAACCACATACGTCCCTATTGGCCATTGCACTTGGTAAGTTCTCTAGACGGCACCCAGTGTCTAAACAGAGTTGATGAATGTAAGCATGATACTCCTATGAATTGTTTGATTTGGTTTGTTTTGTTTTCGGCATATCAACCTCAGTGGCCATTTAATGTCGACAAAGTTTGAAATAAATCAATTCTTAATGGATAATACAATTTTTTTATAAATACATTTTCCTATTTAACCCATAGATGGGACCTAACAGGTACTACCACTCCGGGTCAGAGTGGACCAGGGAGCAATGGTGATGAGGGTGCTCCACATTCCCAAACCTCCAAACTGGAACCTCACCATCAGATAGAGTTTAACGTCATTTCCAGGACATGTAGACCCGCAGCCGCCGCCTTCTAGCACCCATATGATAAAAAGGGGTTGGGGCTTGTCATAAGGGAAATAGGGTTGGGAAGATGATTCTATGAATTGTGTGCTAATTATTAGTATTAGATAACAATACATGAAACTATAAATTTATACAAACCAATTCTTAGATTCATAGGTTGAATGACGACACAGCTATAATACAGATAATACGATATGAAAATATCATTACTTATGACCAAATCTAGCCGAAGTCTATACAAAATTTTGAATATTCAACGGGTTATAAATAAGTAAATACAGTAAAAATCATACAAACAAAAGAAAAATGAACCATTATCTACATCTTCCAAAACCCGGTAGAGCTCTCTAAGGGTGATTTAAATTAATTTTCACTACTAGCTGAAAGCAATGATCGTCTGTTGTTTACAGACTATATCTCTCTGGTGATCTTAACATATATAAACAAATGCATGTATTTAATAGTTTAAACACCGCCCCTTAACGGCAGCTGCCAAATGGACGAGAGGTTAATGATTCGGGCTGAGGAAAAGTCAGTCAAGTTTCGCTCCTGGTCAAAGGTAGTTGCTGTGTCTAGCCACACGTAAGAGACGTGAAATGTCGAAACACGGTGTCTGTGGATGACTTATTATATTATATTATATTATATTATATTATATTATATATATTAATACTCTTGTTCCTTAATCTTCCGACCGTTATCACCTTGCAACACAAGCTGCTTGATAATGAGACCATCAAAATCGTCCAAGATGAAATGCAAAAATATAATCTGTTAATCTCTGTTCTCGTTTAGTCAGAAATTTTTTGTTTCTTTCGATTCATTGTTGAAGAATTCTTACTTGCTTTTATTAACGAACACAAGACTTTATGTTTCTTTTCAGATGTCATTATTTATTTTGAAAAAAAAACAAAAAACACAAGAACAATGACGCGCGGAGAAATTGTATCTCAGTAACAGACACCATTGTGCGCGTTGGAATATTTTGGTGATATAAGGCGTATTACAATAAGTAAAGTAAAGTCGTCGGGGTGGCCTAAAGTCGGTATCAGCCAATCAGCGCGGGAGTCTATCCCCTTTTCACAAGCGCTAGACTAGGAGATTGTTTTTTGCGTCTGAGGTGGGGCGCCACACCTACCATAAGTTCCTTACTTTACCGCACAGATCCGTGTGCTACTCATACGCTGAGTTGGCGAGGGCCGGTATCGAACTAGGAACCTTGTGGTTTCTAGCCGAACGCTCTACCGACTGAGCTAACCCGCTGAGCGAGGTTTACTGAGTGTAGAGTACCCCATCATCGCTATTCCTTCCAGGTCCACCCAGACCCAAAATGGTAGTACCTGTTAGGGTCACATCTATGGGTTAAATAGAAAAATGAGTTTTAAAGATGTGTCTAAAAAATTGCGTTAAAAATGGAATTTTTAGTACCCATCAAGAATGAATGAAATAAATATATTCGGCATAAAATAACCCAATAAAGGTTGACATGCCGTAAAACCAATCAACCAACCACCCAACCAATAATAATAATAATATAAATTCTTTAAATATGATTTAACTTGACAGAAAACGTAATAGCCACATAAGGTGGGCATTCAAGCGAGTAGATTAAAAACAGTCCCCAAGGATTAGTAGTTATTTTTCTATCTCAAAAACTGAAGAGCTATATTAATATGCCTTTCTTCTTCTAAGCAAAGGAAAGCCAGGTTGTTTAAACCAAGACAGTAAATAATCTTACAAAATCCGTGACTATTAAGTTATTGTTTAAATTTCCATGTGCCTAATTCGACACTTTCAAATAAATAACTTTCATAATAAAGTATCCGGTAAAATTATTATACATGCGTAAAGAACTGTTTACTTAAATGATTAATATATAAAAAAAAACATTTTGGCGCTAAAAACATTATACTGGTCAACATTAAATTTTAATATCATTATGTCAAACTGATCTTCATCTTTGAGGTGATGATTTCAATTAAGGCAAACTGTTTTGCTAGATTGGTTCTAATGGGTGCCTACACCTTTGAGAATCCAGACTTCACAAATATACATTTGTGGCTGAACTAATCTGTACGTATTTAATGATCAAACTGATTTTAGATTTAAAAGATTTTTTATCGCAAATTTTTTAAAGCATGTTGAAAAACAAAACAGTTAAAAGAAAATCAAGCGTAGCTTAATCACAAATCTAATAGAAACTGTCTCAGATAATAAGAAAATTAACCGCCCTGTTGGCTGGGGCGTTAGAATGCACCGACTGCACCTCTGCAGAGGGTAGACTCCCCCAATTGGGGCCACCCTGTTGGCGTGGGTGGCGACCCGTGATGCTTAAGGATAGAGCCCGGTGATGAGCAGTTCATGACTTGCAATACTCCACTTTGGCCCTATCTTGGGCTAGACGGGCGGTCGGAGAGGCCCCCTCCAATTCAATCGGCTGGTCACGTCCAAGCCCTAGCACCTATATGATTTTCCCACCCTATTGCCCTTATGGCAAGCCCCAACCCTTTTATCATATGGGTGTAGAAGGCGGTGGCTGCGGGTCTACATGTCCTGGGAATGACGTTAAACTCTATTCTGATGGTGAGGTTCCAGTTTTTTAGGTTTGGGGAATGTGGAGCACCCCTTCATCACCATTGCTCCCTGGTCCACTCTGACCCGGAGTGGTAGTACTGTTAGGGTCCCCTCTATGGGTTAAATAGAAAATGTATTTATAAAAAAATTGTATTATCCATTAAGAATTGATTTATTTCAAAACTTTATCGGCATTAAATGACCCACTGAGGTTGATATGCCGTAAAACAAAACAAACAAACCTAAGAAATAAATACATAAAAATGCTTAATGTTGCGTGCAGTACCTGGTTTATCCGGGGATCCAGTGAACTTCGGCCGCTGGAACGATAAAGTAATTAACAGCATTGATCCCTGGAGGTCTCCCTACAGGCAACACCTGCCCCCTTGATTTAAACGGACATGGCTGGGTTTATTGCCCAGTGCCTGAGGCGCCTCCTTGAGGGGCAATGCCGACGGGATCAACGCATTTGTTGCACCTACCACCCATGAGTCTCGGCTAGTAGATGGGCCCACATAAAAATGTCCTTGTGTCACACCCGTATATATATTTACCAACCCCTCCGCACGAGCAATATGTGACACAAGGTCAATCTATTAAGCGGAGTTCAACAGGTTTGAATTCAAAGTTTTCCTTCTCCTAGACCGGTTGCCTAACCAAGGTTAAAGAGCCCAGTCTGCCCTACTATTTATCCATAAGTTGGAGGGAGAGTAGGATTCATACCTTTCCCAAGGGTATTAGCGCTAAGTGAAATGCAATTGCCACATCTAGTATTTGAACTCGGGGCGACGAGTCCATTTCCCATGACTTTAACCATTACACCACGCGTGTCACACCCGTATACGCTGGATAAATTCCTACTTAATGTTGCGTGCAGTGAAATAACAAAAAAGTCAAATTCATAGCAATTACAATTAAGTACAAGTTAGCTCAGTCGGTAGAGCGTTTGGCTAGAAATCACAAGGTTCCTAGTTCGATACCGGTCCTCGCCAACTCAGCGTATGAGTAGCACAGGGATCTGTGCGGTAAAGTAAGGAGCTGATGGTAGGTGTGGCACTCCACCCCAGACGCCAAAACAATCTCCTTGGTCTAGCGCTATTGAAAAGGGGATAGACTCCCTCACCGACTGGCTAATACCGACTTTAGGCCGTCCCGACGACTTTACTTTACTTTTACAGCTCCTTATCTAAGCAACGAAGTTCAGCAATTATGAACCTGGTCAGTACTTAGATGGGTTAATGCCCAGGAATACCATATACTCTAGGAAAGCTGTCCCATTGTGGCGTAATGGTTAGCAAGCTAGTTTCGCAGTTCCATTACAACTGAATAGGCATGTCAGCTGGGGCTTTAGAATACACCAACAGTATCTTTACAGAGGGGTAAGACTCCCCCAATGGGACCGCCTTTAGGTCGTGGGTGGCGACCCGTGATGCTTAAGGATGGAACCCAGGGGCTGACCAGTCAATGACTTGCAACACACCACTTTAGCCCTTAGTTAGGCTAGACGGGCGGTCGGAGAGGCCCCCCCCCGATCAATCGGCTGGTCACGTCAAGCCCTAGTACTTATATGATTGTCCCAACCCCATTTCCCATATGGCATGCCCCAATCCTTTTTTTATCATATATATATTTACCAACCCCTCCGCACGAGCAGGATGCGACACAAGGTCAATTTCTTAAGCGGAGTTTAACAGGTTTGAATTCAGAGTTTTCCTTCTCCTAGACTGGTTACCTAGCCATGGTTAAAGAGTCCAGTCTGTCCAGCTATTTACCCATAGCTGGAGGGAGAACTGGATTCCTACCTTTCCCAAGGGTATTAGCGCCATGTGAAATTCCAACAGCTTCGTCCAGGAATTGAACTCGCATTCACGAGTCCATTTCCTATGACTCTAACCATTAGATCACGCGCCTCCATTTTTTTATCATATATGTGCTAGAAGGAGGTGGCTTCCAGTTCTGGAGGTCTTGGGAATATGGAGCACGATTTTAAGTATTTCTATCTAATACAAATAATCTACATACAGTAGTATGGTTTCAAGTATTCCTATCTAATACTGACAATTTATACACAATTATATGGTTTCCAGTGATTATTTCTATTAAAAGACGAGAGCCGTTTGTTTGCATACTGATATATGGTTTCAAATAACTAATAAAATATTTCTAGTAAACAATTATAGATTCAAGTAACTATTCCTAATACAAATAATTGACAGTTTTATATATTTACCAACCCCTACGCAATATTTGGGTGTGATACAAGGTCAATTTCTAAGCGGAGTTTAACAGGTTTAAATTCAGAGTTTTCTATTTCCTAGACTGGTTATATTGCCAAGTTTAAGAGCCCAGTCTGCCCTGCTATTTATTCCTAGCTGAAGGGAGAATAGTTGGATGCATACCGTTCACAAGGGTATTAGCGCTATGTGAAATGCAAACAGCCTCGGATTTGAACTCCTGTCGACGAGTCCATTTCCTATGTCTCTAACCATTACACCTAGCGCCTTCATAATTTAGTTGTATTGTATCAAGTATTTCTATTTTATATATACTAGCAAATATATGCACCCTCCGGGTGCAAGTATTTAAGTTTGAATGTAATAATATATTATATAAAATTAGAAAGGCTAATGAAACTAAATAAGAATGCAGATCAAAAGATTTGAAACATAGAACAACTGAAACTTACTCTTCCATCACTCTTGTCTTTCATTGCTATTTTTTCTAATGTAAGTACTTAGTTAAAATAGGAAGTAAGAATAAACTTACAGTTATTTTTCTTGTTAATGGATTTCATTTAAGATTCATTGAAGACATTTTGCTTATATTCATTAAAATAAAACAAACAGTTAGAAATCAATAACACTGAGCACATATTTATTAAATTCGATTTTTTAATATTATGCAAATTAGACTTCCCGTTCACACTGTAAATCGCTATTTTGTTGTATATATAAATATAATTGCATGTTATTCGTATGTAGATATGGTTTACAGTATTAATAGTAAAACAATTTTATTAGTTATCAAAAAGGTTAAAATAAAATCATGGAGAATATGATGTCAATAACTAAGGGAATTGTGACTTGAGTAGTAATATAGTTTCGGTTACAGACAGAAAAACACACAATCTCCATTATAATAAGATATAATATATAAACATATTTATTTTACCCATACGTTAATCTAACAGGCACTACAACTCGGGATTAGAGTGGACCTGGGAGTAATGGCAATGAAGGGGTACTCTACATTACCCAGGTCTCCGGGGCTAGAGCCTTACAATAAGATACAATTTAGTGTAATATCCAGGGCACGAATAATGCATTGTAATATCAGTGACATCAGTAATTTGAGTTAGGAAGTCTTTGAAAATCGGCATATAACAACTTAACGAGGATTGAACACTTACCAAACGTGTCGGTAGGAAATCTCAACAGGGCTTGGGGTGATTTACTAACCCCTCCACACATTCACAATGTGACAGTTCAATTTTTAAGCCAGGTTTAACGGGTTTGAATTCAGAGTGTTCTTTTCTCCTAGACACTGGACTTATTTCTCTGTAGTTTGAAAATCGCATCGGCGAGAAAATGACAATAACCAAGCGCCGTTGATTTCATGTCAGATATCTCAGATGTTTGGCACTGTTTACTTATAAATATAGCACCCTATATTATCAATATCAATATATATATATATATAATATATATATATATATATATTATATATATACTAGCAAATATATGCACCCTCCGGATGCAAGTATTTAAGTTTTAATGTAAT
Source organism: Doryteuthis pealeii (assembly GCA_023376005.1). Lineage (NCBI taxonomy): Eukaryota > Metazoa > Mollusca > Cephalopoda > Myopsida > Loliginidae > Doryteuthis > Doryteuthis pealeii. Next base: position 9,789,936 of record CM042143.1, on the reverse strand, counting down.
AAAATATTGTATTAAATTAGAAAGGCTAATGAAACTAAATAAGAATGCAGATAAAAAGATTTGAAACAGAGGGAGTATAATAAAAGATTTGAAACAGAGGGAGTATAATAAAAAATGGAACAACTGAAACTTACTCTTCCATCACTCTCGTCTTTCATTGTTTTGTTTTTCTAATTTAAGTATTTAGTTATAAGAGGAAGTAAAGAATAAAATTATATTATTTTATCTTGTTAATGGATTTCATTTAAGATTCATTGAAGAGATTTTTGCTTATATTCATTAAAATAAAACCAAACAGTTAGAAATCAATAATACTAAGCACATATTTATTAAATTCGATTTTTTTAATATTAATATGCAAATTAGCCTTCCCGTTCACATTGTAAACCGCTATTTGTTGTATATATAAATATAATTGCATGTTGCCAGTATGTAGACATAGTTAACAGTAATTAAAATGTAAGACAATTTTATTAATAATTGAGGTTCAGATAAAAATAAATCATGGAGAATGTGATGTCAATAACTAAGAGAATTGTGACTTGAGTAGGAATAAGTTTCGGTTACAGACAGAAAACACACAATCTCCATTATAATAAGATATATATATTATATATAAATTTGCCCTGAAGAAGGCCGTTTTCTTTGTATACAAATGCTTTATAATTTACTATTATTATTCTATTTCATTTTTTAAATATTAATAAACAGAATATTTATATATTATATATATATATATATATAATATATATATATATATATATATATATATATATAAACATTTTGCCCACAAGAAGGCCGTTTTCTTTGTATACTTAAATATTTCATAATTTTCTATTATTATTGTTTTATTTCAGATTTAAAATAATAATAATTAGAATATAATGTGTACATGAACAAACTCTCGACCGAAACACGTGTTGGTACTTCATGAAACTAATTTTATCCATTCAGCATTTTCTTTCCTTTATCTATTTATCCTTTCTATATATATATATATATATATATATGTATATATATATATGTGTGTGTGTGTGTGTGTGTGTGTAAAGGGAATGACTTTCCGGTAAAAAATTGGGTTGCTCTCAATATTTGGTTGGTATAAGAGTTACTCGGATAAGTCAGCGTTAAAATAAATATAAAGTGCTCAATACGTAAGTAGAGTGGATCAAACTAATGCTCTGTATATAATCTAAAAAAGTTTACTATACATAGAGCTCTCTGTTGTGATTTAAAGATTCACTGTATTTATACATACTGGATCATACAATAATAATACAGTGTATCTTAGAAGTCACATATAGAATCATCCCTTACTACCAAGTTTTGGATACCTCACATCCATATATATATATATATATATATATATATATATATATATATATATAATGAATAGGGAATGAATGAGAAAATGAGAAAAGTATTGGCATGAAAAGGTGATCAAGGCTAATAAAGCAGAGCAGATTTATAATCAATTGTAATATTATGGATTTGGACTTATAACTTAAAGTTTCATGGCTATGCAATCATCAGATGAGTCAAATGGTTGAGATCTTAAAAACCAGTAGTTAAATGGTTGAGATTTAAAAAAATGTTTTTTTTTTAATTCAACCATTTAACTAATTTAACTAATTAAACCATTTAACTAATTAAATAAAAAAAAAATCTCAACCATTTAACTAATTTAACTAATTAAACCATTTAACTAATTAAAAAATGCACAATGTTGCCTTTCGATACACACACATACATCATCCTATACTAACGCCGTAAAATAGAACATTTGACGTCATATTTCAAAACCGTTCTTCTTTCAAACTTCAAAAATTTTTAAACTGAATAACACATAACTACCACTCGCTTTTCTCGTTATTCTGTGATAAATAATTTATTATCACCTTCCATAGAGCAACAAATGCCCTGAAGATGATCTAATTAATAGATCGAAACACTGCAGTGTTGGCCAATAAACACGCCACTTAACCCATTTAAACCTGTGTTTTTTCATTTTTCCTAATATACTTCATATATATATATATATATATAATATATATATATATATATATATATATATGTATGTATATATATTATATATATATATTATATATATATATATGTATGTGTGTGTGTGTGTGTGTGTGTCTGTGTCTGTGTCTGTGCCTGTGTGGTTGTATATGTATCTGTGTTTTGTTGCATAGATATCCGAGGGTTCTAGCTAACCATTACCCCACGGTGGAACGCCCCATGGCCTTGTATATTATCGTTTACCTTTCGAAAATGTTTGGGTATTTGTCTATGTGTGTATGCGCCTGTACGCGCATTTACGTATATGTTTGCGAACCCTTAAATATCAGGGCTTATATACATACAGTTGTGTATGTATGTGTGCTTTTCTTTGTGTGTGTGAGTGCGTGCTTGTGTCTGTGTTAGTGTATGTGTACATATGTGTATTGTATGTGTATATTTGTGTGTCTGTGTTTGTGCGCATGCGTGTGAGCGTATGTAAGTGGGCACACTTTATGAGCGTCTATTACTCTGGACCTATTTCTCTTCCGTTATAAAATGAACATGTCACATCCTGAAGCGACAAAGAGGTTATTGTTTGAGCGTGGCGTACCAACAAAAAGGTACTTTGATTTAAATAATAACAGTGCCGGCAACGGACGCTGCCCATTCCGCATTGTTTACGGCCAACGTCCCCGGTGCATTTGTCTTTTAAGATTCCCCCAGGAATGTTTTCTTTCTCTCGAGTTTCTCATGAGCGAATTAATATCATCATTACCCTTAAATATCTCCCTCATCTCAGTCACATGACAGGGTGCTGACTGACGTAGGCGAAACGCAGTGCAATTTCACTGACTCTCTTTGGACTCGCAATGGTAAACATCAAGTACAATGTCAGTCCTTGGCATGCGTATATATATATATATATATATATATATATATATATATATAGAGAGAGAGAGAGAAGAGAGAGAGAGAGAGAGAGAGATGAGGAGATAGATAGATAGGGTAGATAAAAGGGTATGAAATATATATATATATATATATATATATATATATATATTTATATAATATATATATGTGTGGGGGGGGGTGTAGTGTGTATGGATAAATGTAGATAAACACGCGATGTTACACTGGATGGAAGTTTATTATTGGCCGTGAGGTCGACGTTCGAACGTTTCGGTTTATATAGAAACCTTCTTCAGGACAATATATCTATATAAACCAAAATGTTCGAACGTCGACATCACGGCAAATAATATACTTCCCTCAAGTGTAACATCTCGTGTTTATCTACATTCCCCCCATATATATATATATATATATATATATTATATATATATATAATATATTATATTATATATATATATATATATACATATATATATATATATATATATATATATATATATATGTGTGTGTGTGTGTGTGTGTGTGTGTATGTGGAGAAATGTAGACTCACACGGGATGTTACGCTGGATGGAAGTTTATTATTGGCCTAATGTCGACGTTCGAACGTTTTCGGTTTATATAGAAACCTTCTTCAGAACAATATAAAACAAGTAAAGGAAAAAGATTTTAATTATATATATATAATATATATATTATATATATATATATATAATATTATATATATATATATATATATCGTGGTTTTCGTCGTAGGCGAACTGAATACAAATCGTGGACGAGGCTGTTTGCATTTCACATAGTGCTAATATCGATGGGAAAATATGAATTTATCTATTCGTCCCCCAGCTATAGGTAAATCGTTGGACAGACTAGGATCTTTAACCATGGCTTGGTAACCAGTCTAAGAGAAGGAAAACTTCTATATAATTATCACCTGTTAAACTCCGCTTAAGAAATGGATCTAGTATCGCATCCTACTTGTGTGGAGGGGTTGATATATATATATATATAAATAAATTTCTGGTACAAGCAAATCTAAATAATACTTTAAGGGTAATCATTATGATCACTATATAGGTGGATACGAAGGAAAAGAGTGAAAAAAAAAAAATTGTTTTATTTGATAAAAACAAGGGCCCTTTCGTCCGGTTGCTCATCAAGGTTTTTACAGCCGGAGACGACTAAAAGTCAAATTGTAAATACATATGGGTATATATATAAGGGGTTTTTTAGGGAAAAGAAAAAAAAAAAAAAAAAAAATTTACTTCTTTTAAGTCCCCATTATGTGACACCAGGCCCAGACACTCGCCCAATAAATAAGCGAGTGCCTAGGTCTGATCTGTCTGCACAAGGTAGGACGAAAAAATTAATAATTACGGCCTCAAGGACCTGTAAATGGTGTTTCGTCCTAGCCCTGTGCAAAATAGAGAATTGGTGATCATTATAACTAGACCGGCAAGCGCTCATGTTGATTAGATGTTCGCAAATCGAAGACTCGCTGCTCTGCGATAACCCGGATGTTATGGGTTTGTGTTCGCGTATTACTCGGGGTATGTGCTGGTTAATTCTGACAGCCAATCTTGGATCGTACGGCCAATATAAGTGGCTTCACACGCACACGTATATTTATAAACAAGTAAGCTTTGATTGAGTATTGGCAATACGTCCTTACTAGCAGAGCGAAAAGCGGCCCTGTAGAAAATATTGTTCTAACTTTGGCTGCGGGATAGCAACGGCCCACCGAGAAAGTAATTTTGTCAGCTAAAGTCTGACTAGCCGGTCCAACCCAAGGTAGACGAATATACACTGGGCATCTAATCAACATGAGCGCTTGCCGGTCTAGTTATAATGATCACCAATTCTCTATTTTGCACAGGGCTAGGACGAAACACCATTTACAGGTCCTTGAGGCCGTAATTATTAATTTTTTTCGTCCTACCTTGTGCAGACAGATCAGACCTAGGCACTCACTTATTTTATTGGGCGAGTGTCTGGGGCCTGGTGTCACATAATGGGGATTTAAAAGAAGTAAAATTTTTTTTTTTTTTTTTTCTTTCCCCTAAAAACCCCCCTCATATATATACCCATATGTATTTACAATTTGACTTTTAGTCGTCTCCGGCTGTAAAAACCTTGATGAGCACCGGACGAAAGGGCCCTTGTTTTTATCAAATAAAACAATTTTTTTTTTCACTCTTTCCTTCGTATCCACCTATATAGGTGATCATAATGATTACCCTAAAGTATTATTTAATATATATATAATATTATATATAGGCGTGTTGTCTTGAAGAAAAATGGCTAACATGCTGCTTGGAAACCAATGGTAACAATTGCACCTTAAATGTATTGTACACTATAATAAATGAATACAACTCTTACACACGTAATCGAAAACTTTATTTTCGATTCTCCAATACGAAAAAAGACTTTATTGAAAATAAAGATAGCGGTCTGATGAAGCTCATGGGTATATTCAGATACCTGTGAGTGGAAATGGTACCACGACCGCATAATAGCCGATTTTAAAGCTTTCTTTTTAACTAATAATCTTCATACAATGACTGCTATTTACACAGTAGCATTGCAACCAACAAAGCCTTCACCAGATGATGACTCTGGGTTCAGGCATGGTTTCGGGGCCGAAGCATCATTACCACTAACCCAGAGCGCCCCAGCAGTATCTCACGATACCACCAGACTTTGTCGGTTTGATGTCACAATATAGGACTGCCATATCCACGCTGATGCGGTTAGAGCTTTCTCCTGAATTTTTTCAAGTATTTCCTCTTGTCTGGTAGAGAAAGTCCAAGTTTAGACAAAAATGCCGAGGTTGAGTTGGTAATAAATCCCCGACATCCGACTTCGATGGGAAATACATCCGTTATCCATCCGTTTCTGACGCATTGTTCACGTAGGTCTTCATATTTTTCCAGCTTCCGGTGATGGGCCCAATCCATATTTTCTTCAAATGGAACTGTCAACTCAACAATAAAAACTTTCTTTTGATTAACAGACCATTATATTGCTCTGTTTATAAAAAAATTAAACATCGAGCTCTCAAATTGGACCTGAACTCTCTAACATTTTACCGTTGGAAGAAAGAACCAGCTTAGAGCCATCCTAATACCAAATTACCTGGTAACCGACCTACGTATATGGTGACCCACCTACGTATATATATATATATATATATATATATATATATATATATATATATATATATATATATACTAGTACAATAAAAAACACCCTCCGGGAGATGTGAAAAATAGATTTTGAAACATATTGCCTGAGGGGTGGGAGTAAAAAATTCAATGTCAGCGAGTTTGTACCCTAAGTAAGTAAATCATCAAATTCATTAAAGGATTAAAAAATAAAGCAATTTGAAATGTAAATTTTAAATATATATTAAAATAAAACAAACTATATATATATATATAATACCAGTCATGTATTTATTAAAACTTGTTTTAAAAAAACAATGAGGACTGTCTAATGTTGCATGTTCAAATTTTGAGTGTATTTATTCTATGTTATAAGGATTTTGGGTAATGTGACGTAGCAGTGACGTAATCTTTGTTACAGACAAAAACCGGAAGCGAATCTCCATTATTAATACTAGCAAATATATGCACCCTCCGGGTGCAAGTATTTAAGTTTTAATGTAATGAAACATTGTAATAAATTAGAAAGTCCAATAAGAAGGCAGATAAAAAGATATGTAACAGAGTGGGGGTATAATAGAAAAATAGAAATGAAACTTACTCTTTCATCACTCCCGTCTTTCATTGCTGAATTTTACTTATTTAACTATTTAGTTAAATTAGGAAATAAAGAATAAAATGACAGTTATTTTTTCTTGTTAATGGATTTCATTTAAGATTCATTGAGGAGATTTTTGCTTATATTCATTAAAATAAAACCAAACAATTAGAAATCAATAATACTAAGCACATATTTAATAAAATCACATTTTTAATATCAATATGCAAATTAGCCTTCCCATTCACACTGTAAACGCTATTTTTTGTATATATAAATACAATTGCATGTTATTTGTATGTAGATATGGACAACACTAATAAAAAGGCGAAGCAATTTTATTAATAATTGAGGTTTAAATAAAATAAAAAAATCATGGAGAATGTGATGTAAATAACGAAGGGAATTGTGACTTGAGTAGTAATATAGTTTCGGTTACAGACAGAAAAACACACAATCTCCATTATAATAAGATATATATATATATATATATATATATATATATATATATGGTTGTGTATGTAATTGTGTGTTTGTATGCTCGTGTGTGAATCATGATTATCATCTTATAAATTAAGTGACCAAAAAATTAGTGACTTTTGTTTGAAGTCGTTAACCTGTCATATCAGTATACTTGCAAAATTTGTCAAAATTAATTTAAATAACACATTTATAGTCATCTTGCAACAAACAGTGCAACAATTTTGACACGTTCATTGTGCAGTGCTGCAAATCCGAAACAAAGTTTAACATGTTTTGATGGTTATTCATACAAACTGAATTAAAATTTGTAACATGACCTATTGTTGGTATCAGCTGTCCAGCACGTTAGTCTATCCCCTTTTAGTCAGTGCAAGACCAGGGAGATTATTTTTTCTGACGTGAATAGGTAAATCGTAGGACAGACTATGCTCTTTAACCTTGGCTAGGCAACCAGTCTAAGAGAAGGAAAACTATAAATTCTCACCTCTTAAACTCCGCTTAAGAAATTGATCTGGTATCGCATCTTATTCGTGCAGAGGGTTGCTATATATATATATATATATATATATATAAAGAACATTTTGAAAAAACAAGTGTTCCGAAAATGGGATGAATTTAATTATCTATGTTTAAACATTTCGGTTACATTGAACCTTCATCAGGATGTCAGCCCAAGAGACATCCTGATGAAGGTTCAATGTAACCGAAATGTTTAAACATAGATAATTAAATTCATCCCATTTTCGGAACACTTGTTTTTTCAAAATTTTCTTTATATTGTTGGATTTATTTTACATATTTACTTCCATATATATATATATATATATATATATATATATATAAGTCATCCACAGGCACGTGTATCGAAGTTTACTTCTCATCAGTGCGGCTCGACATTTTAACAGCTACCTCTATTCGGGATCGAACCCGACAGAATTTTCGTCCGCTAAGTTCCTTACCCTTGCGGCTATCAGCGGGTCGTTAGTCTAGGGTGAACAATTAATTGCTACATACTTTTCGGCGGTATGTTTTTACAATCAACAGAGAACTCAAATCTGTAAACAGACGGGTCACGGCCAATGCCAAACGGTGAACTTACAATTAATGTCCCCCCCCCCACAGTGCTCAACCATCGGAGTGGAGATATGGACACGCGGGGCGTGTTAGTTTATGCAATTTTCACAATGATAGACAGCGATATAACAAATATAAAGTGCTCGATACGTGAGTAGAGCAAATTTATTATAATGGTATAAGCAGGAATAACCTACCCAAGTTTCACCATAAGGATCTTCTGGGTTAAATCCACTGAATTAATCAAGATCAATATCTTGATTAATTCGTTGGATTTAACCCTGAAGATCCTTATGGTGAAACTCGAGTAGGTTATTCCTGTGTATACCATTATAATATATATAGTGCGTGGTTAGCTCAGTCGGTAGAGCGTTCAGATACAAACCACATGGTTCTTTCTTCGTACTGGTCCTCGCTAACTCAGCGTATGAGTAGCAGACGGATCTGTGCGGTAAAGTAAGGAACTTATGGTAGGTGTGGCGTTCCACCTCAGATGCTAAAACAATCTCCTTGGTCTAGCGCTATTGAAACGGGTATATGCTCCCTCGCTGATTGGCTAACACCGACTTTAGGCCACCCCGACGACTTTTCTTTATTTTATATATATATATATATATATATATATATATAGTCATCCACAGACACGCGTTTCGACTTATCAAGTGTGGCTAGACATTTTGTAAGCTACCTACAGCCGGAATTGAAACCATTAACCATTAGGCTGTCTTCACTTACAGAATGAGAAGTGGATTTTTAACTGTTTTAATACACACAGCGCGTTGTCTGTAAAGGCCGCCACAGAGTGCTCCATTCCTTATATAGAAGAGCGTTGCGTTTACGCTTGAGTTGGCGGCCGCCAGCGAGATTCCCCCAGAGTGCACAGAGTATATATATATATATATTATATATATATATATATATATATATATATATTAGGGCTTCGGTTTCTTAAGATACTTTTTCCGTTGATAAGGGGAGACAACTGAACATCATTTTTTAAAATCATTTTTTTCTTTCTTTATTTGATTATCTTTCTCTTTACAACAAGTTCTTTTTTCCCCTTTTCTTAGTTTTCTTTCTTTCCTTCATTCAATACTTTCATTTCCTTCACTTTTTATTTCATTTTTCCTTCCTTTTCCTCGTTCCTTTTCTCTCATAACTTTTTATTTCAATTGACCGTCCCATCGTGGTGTAATGGTTCGCAAGCTCATCTCGCAGCCCCATTACCACTGACTAGCGACTTTGATCCCACAACAGATTTTATATAGAAATGTAGGTCAAAACACTGTTAGTAGTCAATTTGCAGCTAAAGAGACAAGTGTTCCGTCAGACAAAATTATTGCCATAAAATGTTTTTGGTTACTCACTTTCGATATCTTTTAAATTACTTATCAAAAGACATTCATTTGATCCATAACGAGTGATTCTATTGATCTTAAGTGCCCATCAGACAATCAATCGATTGCTTTGTTTAGTTGGTAATCAATTATTTTAGTAAGTCACATATATTAAGTTCATCGGTCAATGTACTAAGTCGATGTCAAGTAGAAAATTATATTGGCCAATTAATAGTTAATAGTTCTTTTCAGAGAGAAACAAAATAATGTCGAGTTTAATATCAGTCAGTCAGTTAACAATGGACTACGGGGTCAGACGGATGATTAAAAATGTGGTTACAGCAGCCGATGGACACAGTAGCCAATTTGAGTATAGATCAAGTCACACTTTGAGCCAAGTGTTCAGTCACACTATGAACTAAGGGATCAGTCACACAATGGACCATGGGATCAGCGAGGATATAAACTGAATAGTTAGTCAGGCTGTGAACGAAGTGGTCAGTTAGAGTATGGATCAAGCGATCAGTCACACTATGAATTAAGGGATCAGTTAGTCTATGAACGAAGTGGTTAGTCAGAGTATGGATCAAGTGATCAGTTACACTATGAAAAAGGGATCAGTTAGTCTATGAACGAAGTGGTTAGTCAGAGTATGGATCAAGTGATCAGTCACACTATGAATAAGGGATCAGTTAGTCTATGAACGAAGTGGTTAGTCAGAGTATGGATCAAGTGATCAGTCACACTATGAAATAAGGGATCAGTTAGTCTATGAACGAAGTGGTTAGTCAGAGTATGGGTCAAGTGATCAGTCACACTATAAATTAAGGGATCAGTTAGACTATGAATGAAGTGGACAGCCAGATTATGGATCAAGTGATCAGTAACAGTATGAATTAAGGGGTCAGTTAGACTATGATCGAAGTGGTCAGCCAGTCTGTGAATCAAGTAATCAGTCAGATAATGAACCAAGTCAGTAATATGAACGAGTGGATGCGACACAAGGTCAATTTCCAAAGAGAAGTTTAATGCTTTGTTTCATGGTAAATATAGGAATAAATAATGTTGAAAATGAACATTCCAAATATCGTTAGGAATCGATATCTGTATTTTTTAAATCTTTGAAAAAAAAAAATAAAAAAAATAAAAAAAAATAAAAAAAATAACCCCTCTAAAAAAAAAAACAAATTACAAAACAATTTGGCGTTAAAGAAATTAGTCATTGAATTCCTGTAAAGAAATATAAATAAGAATGGAAAAGAAAAATGAAAACTTCAAATCAACATGTATTACCTTTGTGTAACAAAATGTGTTTGAATGAAAAGATGCTGCACAAATACGCATATTATATATATATATATATATATATATATACACACGTGTGTGTGTGTATATATATATATATATATATATATATATCTTATTATAATGGAGATTGTGGGTTTGTCTGTCTGTAACCGAAACTATATTGCTACTCACAATTCTCTTAGTTATTGACATCACATTCTCCATGATTTTATTTTTATTTTACCTCAATTATTAATAAAATTGTCTTACATTATTAATACTGTTAACTATGTCTACATACTAACAACATGCAATTATATTTATATATACAACAAAATAGCGGTTTACAGTGTGAACGGGAAGGCTAATTTGCATATTAATATTAAAAATGTGATTTTAATAAATATGTGCTTAGTATTATTGATTTCTAACTGTTTGGTTTTATTTTAATGAATATAAGCAAAAATCTCTTCAATGAATCTTAAATGAAATCCATTAACAAGATAAAATAACCGTCATTTTATTCTTTACATCCTCTTATAACTAAATACTTAAATTAGAAAAAATAACAATGAAAGACGAGAGTGATGGAAGAGTAAGTTTCAGTTGTTCCATTTTTTATTATACTCACTCTGTTTCAAATCTTTTATTATACTCCCTCTGTTTCAAATCTTTTTATCTGTATTCTTATTTAGTTTCATTAGCCTTTCTAATTTAATACAATATTTTATTACATTAAAACTTAAATACTTGCACCCGGAGGGTGCATATATTTGCTAGTATATATAATGTCATTGGGTATGTTTTTGGTTATATTAGAGGCATCGGAAAATATAAGAAGACCAAAAACTAAATATAAAGGATGAACGTTATATTTTCACGTTGTATTTTGATCTTCTTTATTATATCCAATATTTCGTATGACCTCCAACCTTTTTCAAAAGCTTCTCTAGATAAACTGTGTATATTTAAAACAAAGACTAAAACAAACAATAAAGAAGATCAAAAGCAATACAAAGTTCATCCTTTAGAATTTAGTTTTTTGTTCCTCTTATATTTTCCGCAGCTTCTAAGGTAAGCAATAACGTTCCCAATGACATCACACACACACACACACACACACACACACACACACACACACACACACACACACACATATATATATATATATATATATATTATATATATATATATAATATCGGAAAAGAAATATATATATATATATATATATATATATATATATATAATAGATCGGAAAAGAACCAAAACTATTTGGTCTACCAATAATAACTCTTTCAGACATCTTATTAAGAACTTTCAAATTGATAACATCAAAAGAATCGTTCGGAAACTTAAAAGAAAAAAATAAACAATCTTGAAAACAATAAGGATTCTGTTATGTTTAACCAAATTTGTTTGAATATACGTATATATATATATATATATATTATCTATTCGAACTCTATTTTTTTTATCTCTTTATATTTTCCATGCTTCCCATATTACCGAAAACCGTCACAAGAACAATATACTAATACATATATATACATACACCACACACACACACACACACACACATATATATATATATATATGTGTGTGTGTGTGTGTGTGTGTGTGTGCGTATGATAAAATCATTTTGGCTATTTGGACCAAAGCATAAACAAACAATAAAAGATAACCAGAAAAAATAAACAGCCAGGTAAATCCAACAGAAATCCTATTCTTACCTTTAAAGATCTCAATCCAGGAAACGGCTTGCTGACAAATGATACGCTCACGTCTCAAACAGACGGATTTATTTTTCTCTATAATTCACCTTTATCTTTTCCTGTCCCTCCCTAATTCCTATTGTTTTCTCCATTTTCCCTCTCTTTCGTCGCAAACTTTCACTCTCTCTTTCTCACATCAACTGATTGTCCTATTGTTTCTCATAGGCTTTCACTCTCTCTCTCTCCCGTTCTCTCTCTCTCTCTCTCTTAGTATTTCATTTACTCTATTCTTTTTTTTATATATACTTGCCCACCCGCTTCAATTACCATAATCTTTTCAACCTTTCATTTTCTGCTTCAGATGACTGACCAGTTCATCATTCTTTTTCATTCTTTCATTATTCCTTTCTACCTACTGTTTCCACTTGATGACTTCTCTCCTTATTTCTGTAGATATATTCTACTCACAACAATCTTATTAAAATCAGAAGAGGGATGACGTATTTATGTCATTTCGGATATTATATATATATATATATATATATATATATATATATATATATATATATATATATAGTATATTAGGAAAAATGAAAAAAACACAGGTTTAAATGGATTAAGTGGTGAGTTTATTGGCCGACGCTGCAGTGTTTCGATCTATTAATTAGATCATCTTCAGGGCATTTGTTGGTATATGGAAGGTGATAAGAAATTATTTATCACAGAATAACGGGAAAAGCGAGTGGTAGTTATTGTAAAATTTTTTGAGGTTTGAAAAAAGAGACGGTTTTGAAATATGACATCAAATATTCTATTTTACGGCGTGGGTATGGGACAGTGTAGGGGTATGTATCGAAAGGAAACATTGTGCATTTTTTAGGTGTGTGTTTGTGTGTGTGTGTGTATAAATTGTTTTTGCGATGAACGACAGCGGAAATAAACCTTATATATATATATATATATATATATATTTGAGAGGTAAGAAAAACTCAACACCGTTATTCCATAATAAATTTATTTCGACCAAAATTGGGGCCTTTATAATTTTAAAGTTGATTTAATAAATTTGATTTGGGGAGCTTTATTAAATCAATTTAGATTTATAAAGCCCCAATTTTGGTCGAAATAAATTTATTATGGAATAACGGTGTTGAGTTTTTTCTTCCTTTCAAAGATAAATATTGCTCTGTATATAATATAAAAAGTTTATTATACATTGAGCTCTCTGTAGTGATCTAAAGATTCACTGGATTTATACATACTGGATCATACAATAATAATACAGTGTGTCTTAGAAATCACATATAGAATCATCCCTTACTACAAAGTTTTGGATACCTCACATCTATATATATACATATATATATATATATATGGAAAAACGATGAGGAAATTAATCCGACAATATGTGAAGAAAATATTTTAAAAATATAACAAACACAGGATGTTATGATCAGGAAACAATTTTTAGTGTCAATACTTAAGCATTTCGGTATATTGTACCATCTTCAGGACACTGTTAGGTAATGTTTATGTGAGGGACAAAATGAAAGATGTTAAGTGTATAGTGGTTGAGTGAATCTGATGCTATTAACCGTTAATTTTTATATGCGCGTTTGTTTACCAAAAGCCAATGACGTGATCAATGCATGTGCAAAAATGGAAGGTGAAGAACATATACACTTAACATCTTTCATTTTGTCCCTCACAAAAACATTCCTTAACAGTGTCCTGAAGATGGTACAATATACCGAAATAGTTAAGTATTGACTCTAAAAATTGTTTCCTGATCATAACATCTTGTGTTTGTTATATTTTTAAAAATTTTCTTCACACACACACACACACACGCACACACACACACACACACACACACACACACACACATATATATATATATATATATATATATATATATATATATATATATATAGTTAAAGATTAATGGTAAAATGATTGAATGGATGAAATAAAAATGAATGAAATGAGGGGGATAAATGAAAAATTCTTTCCAAGGGACCCCTCTCAAAAGTATTAAAACACTTTTTGAGAGTGGGGTCCCTGATGAGAAAGTTTTTCTCATCTATTATTAGACTCCTTTGAAGCATCAAGTTGATATAATCATTCTATAAGTTATTAGAGAAGATAAAATTTGTCTCTTACCATTGTAATATCTGTTGAGAATGGGTTTGAATTATATATACTAGCAAATATATGCACCCTCCGGGTGCAAATATTTAAGTTTTAATATAGTAAAATATCATATTAAATTAGAAAGGCTAATGAAACTGAATAAGAATTCAGATAAAAAGATTTGGAACAGAGGGAGTATGATTGAAAAATAGAACAACCTTGAACTAACTCTTCCATCATTTTCCGTTACTCCCGTCTTTCATTGGGTTCTTCTTGTTAAGGGATTTCTTTTAAGATTTATTGAAGAGATATATTCATTAAGATAAAACCAAACAATTAGAAATCAATAATACTAAGCAGATCAATATGCAAATAAGTCTTCCCATTCATACTGTAAACTGCTCAGTTGCATGTTAAAAGTATGTAGTTATTCAACATTATAAGTATTGTAAAACAATTTTATTAATTGAGGTATAAACAAAAATAAAATCATGGTAAATGTGATGTAAATAACAAAGGGAATTGTGACTTGTATAGTAATATAGTTTCGGTTACAGACAGACAAACCGACAATCTCTATTATAATAAGATATATATGTATATATAAAATATATATATATATATATATATATATGTAAAATTAAAGTCGTCGGGTTGGCCTAAAGTCTGTATCAGCCAATCAGCGAGGGGGTCTATCACCTTTTCACTAGCGCTATACCAAGTAGATTATTTTAGCATCTGAGGTTGAGCGCCACACCTACCATCAGCTTCTTACTTTACCGCACAGATCCCTGTGCTACTCATACGCTGAGTTGGCGAGGACCGGCATCGAATTAGGAACCTTTGGTTTCTAGCCGAACGCTCTACCGACTGAGTTAACCTATTTAATATTATGAAAAAACACAATTTCATAAACGGGTAATGTTTATTTCACATACGCTGCACTGTTTCGATCTGTTTCAATAAATCTTCATCAGAGCTTTTGTTGCGAGACCCTTTTGCTTTGTCGGTCAGTCTATTTAAAAATTGTAGAGTGAATATATATATATATTATATATATATATATATATATATATATAATATATATATCATGTCGCGCTAGCAGCACGGATACCATGACAATATCTTGCCAACCGTCCCAATCATTCATTGCTCCTGGGAGATCCTCTGTGCAGCATCCAGTATCCACGCAGTTTGTCTATGTACGTCTTTGCTGGACGGCCTACTCTGGCGTGCACATATGATGGCTTCCATAGAAGAACGTCACTAATGATTTCATCCATTGCTTCTATGCGTGCATTAACGTCGCTTTCTGTTGATGCGATATTACTACCTAGGTACGTGAATTATTTCACAGTTTTTAGGAGTTTACCATCGAGTGTATATATATATATTATATATATATAAGTGTGTGTGTGTGTGTGTGTGTGTGTGTGTGTTCGGGATAAATTTGACATTTTATAATTGGTTATTTTCTTGGAGGTATTGACGCACACTACTCACCATTTAAAAGCTTGGCCGTTCTTTCATTTATATACGTGATGACAAATAAAATGAATGACTGAATCATGGAAGAGAATAACTTGTATCATGATGATCTGCGCCGGCCATCAAAATAAGCAGATTATAGTTGCTGCCCAATGCTCCCTTGAACACTGAAAAAACAATCTGGAGAATTGCAATGGAAACTGCGAGACTGTGCTAGAAGAAGGCAACATAACAGACGATCTGATTGCATTCGTACAGCAGAATTTCTCGAAAATCTACAGAAAAAAGTGTTGGGGTACCCTCAGATGCCTACGTGGAGTTGCTAAACACTGTAGTTAAGCCCTGGATAACAAGGGTAGCCAGTGGTAGACCATATGTATGGCAGCAGTAAAAAATGGTTAATTTTTACGACTACAGCAGTCCCAATGTTTGGCCTCCGAATTGTCCAGATCTTAACCCCATGGATTATTATGTATGTGGCGTTGTTGAGAAAGACACCAATCGCCATGCCAGTACTACAAAAGCCCAGTTAATCGACAGAATTAAGGTAGTTTTTGAGAACCTTCCTAGGGAAACTGTTACATCAGCTTG
>CM042143.1:9760647-9770647 GCA_023376005.1 Doryteuthis pealeii | reverse complement strand
CCACGAGGTGCAGTTGAAAACCCTCAGTCCATACTTTCTAGCAGGTATATGATAAAAAGAGTTGGGGGTTTTCATAAGGGTAATAATGTTGGGACAATCATATAGATGCTAGGGCTTGACGTGACCAGCCGATTGATCGGAAGGAGCCTCTCCGCCCACCTGTCTAGCCTAAAAAGTGGAGTGTTGCGCCATAGACTGTTCAGACACAGTGCTTAATCATCATAGGTCACCACCCCCGGCCAATAACTGATTACATTGGAGGGGATTTTACCCCTCTGCAGAGGTGCAGTCGGCGTATTCTACATCTCCTGCCGACAGGGTGTGTCTTCTGAGTTAATTTACTATGGTGATAATTAGGATAGAGATTGTTGACATTTGTGAAGAAGTGAAGCAATTATATGTTCTAGTGCGAGATAACGAGATATATCAGCGGATACATCTTGTTATTGTAATCTATTAGACGAGATTTACGATATCTCGCGAGAAATGTCTTCGTCTGGTTTTCACTCCGACAGAGAATCGGATAAAGATCCAAGACAATTCGCAAATCAAAGTAGTTTCACAGCGAATTGTTCAGATCTATCTATCTATCTATCTATCTATCTATCTATCAATTACAGACAAACTGAATTATATTAGAATTGATTAGATATTATCTATCTATCTATTTCAGTCCGTTATCTATCTATTTATCTATCTATCTATCTATCTATGCCAGTTGGTTCATTATCTATCTATCTATCTATCTATCTATGCCAGTTGGTTCATTATCTATCTATCTATGTCAGTTTGTTCATTATCTATCTATCTATCTATCAATCTATGTCAGTTTGTTCATAATCTATCTATCTATCTATCTATCTATCTGTTATGACCTGTTTACGGGTCAATAAATAATAACTCAACACGGCGATAAAATGTAGAGAACAGATGTATTCAGCAATATATCAACGTACAATGAAAAGAGTCTCCTTGTTACAGCGTACTCGAAGAACATGTATCTGCTACTTCTCGTTTGAGTAGCTTTGCTCTGGTTATATATCCCTTTTGGGTAAGTCTATGTTCGTGTCATAGGTGAGTCACCTAAAACACTATAATAATTTGGATGATTTTGACGATTTCATTTTTAACCAGAGGGTGTTGCAAGATGATAGCGGTTGTACAATTTAGAAACACGTGCCTTAATAAATAGATCAATTAGATCTATCTATCTATCTATCTATCTATCTATCTATGTATTTCAATTGATTGATTGATTGATTGATTGATTGATTGATTTCTTTCTTTCTATGTATCTATCAATATATCTATCTTCGTTCTTATCTATCTATTTCAGTCCGTTCATTATCTATCTATCTATCTATCTATCTATCTATCCAAATTTGGATGATTTTGACGATCTCATTTTTAACCAGAGGGTGTTGCAAGATGATAACGGTTGTACAATAAGAAACACATGCCTTAATAAATAGATTAATTAGATTTTATCTATCTGTCTATCTATCTATCTATCTATCTATTTCAGTTCATTCATTCATTTCTTTCTTTCTATCTATCTATCTATCTTCGTTCTTTTCTATCTACTTAAGTCCGTTCATTATCCATCTAAAGCAGCAAAATATTAATATTTCTGTAACAGCTGATGCGATATCTCTCAAGAAATATCTTCTAAGAACTTTTTTCAACTTTTAGGATTTCTCAACCTGACGGTTCTGGCAATGACACCAACAAGGAAAAAAAAACGGGAAATTCTGTTGAGAAAGACACCAATCGCCGTGCCAGTACTACAAAACCCCAGTTAATCGACAGAATTAAGGTAGTTTTTGAGACCCTTCCCAGGGAAACTGTAACATCAGCTTGCTCCAGGTTCTGGAGCAGGATTGAGGCTGTGATCGACGCTAATGGCGGTTATTTTGAGTGAAAATTGTTGACAGTAGTGCAATTTCTGTGTCTGTTGAATTTCTTTACAATCCATTAAATTTTGTAGTTACCAAGCACGTTTTTTTTTTCCTTATGAAACTGTCAAATTCTCCCGAACACCTTATATATATATATATATGTGTGTGTGTGTGTGTGTGTGTGTGTGTGTGTGGGGGTAATCTATCTATGTAGACAGAGGAAAAATAGATATGGAATAATGAATTCATGAGATCAGAAGTTCTGTGAAGAATTACTGAATATGATAAGACATTAATTTAATTATTGAAATGGATAATAATAATAATAATAATAATAATAATATATAGAAATAATATATATATAGAATATATATAATATATATATATATATATATATATATATATATATTATATATATATATATATATACACACAGTATGATCAAAAGTATAAATTTAAGTTTAGATAAAATTCAGTCCTTTCTTCAGAATGATGCGGAGAACTGCATCGTCCATCAACGTTGACTCTGCAACATCCTCAACATCGACTGGTGCGACTTCATCATAATCTCGAGTTTCGCCGTCAGATGAGGATTAGTGTCAAAACACAGTGTACTCATTTATGGTGTGGGGATGAATTTTACTCCTCTACAAGGCGGATTCAGTCAACGCATTCTATTCTCAGTGGAGAAGGCAGGAGATCTGATCGGCTGAGATCCTCTGTGTTAAGCAGAGCACGATCCTTAGGGAATAATCCTTTGGTTGTTCCTTAGTGCTCCTTAGTCTTGCAGGTCCTTCGTCAATGATTGCAAATGAACGTATGTCTGTGTCAGCGATTAAATAGTTAAACAGCCACGTATTTGGGCTGTTGGTTGGCTGAGGGTTAAACCACGTGACCTCACTTAGTCTATGAATTTAAGTGGTGTATTGCAGCACACCTTATATACCAAAATAACCCAACAGTAGTAGTAGCAATATTAATAGTTGTTAAAATTCTTGTTGTTATTGTAAGGTTTCAGTTGTTCTGTTATTCACAGAATCCAGTTGGTAATCCCAGTCTGTAGTGAGATGGTAATATATATTATATCGTACTAGCAAGAAAAAACACCCCCCGGGCGAAGTAAAAATTAATTTTTAAAAGACATTGCCTGAGAGGGTGGGAGTTAAAAATTCAATGTCAGAGGGTTTGTATCATAAATAAGCAAAATCCTCATATTTATTAAAGGAGTAAAAAAAAAAAAAAAAAATTTGAAATGAAAAATGAGCCTCGTCCCTCTCAAATAAAATGTTGCACGCATGTAATAATCAAACAATTATTTTGAATATTTTACGGATCAATTTTACACAAAACTTTTTAGTTAACTTCTTGTTACTGTAAAAAAAAATAAAGGGACGAGAGTAAAAAACAATTTTTAAAATTGCTTACTCAAATCATATAGCATAAGAATATTGTGACGTAAGATGTGACGTAGAGCTATGACGTAGTTTTTGATAGAGACAGAAATACAGACAATCTCCATTATTAATAGAGATATATATATTATTTCTTTCTATATGCAATTTGGATTAGTACTTGATCCTGTAGGTTTCAAATGTAGACCCAAATGATTTGTCTCATAATTGAAATGTATAACCTGAATACTGAAGGACCTATGTGTGCTGTCATTAGATCTCATATGACCAGCCAGTCCGATTGTGGACAAATAGACCCTATTAAAGATGTCACAAACAGTTTCAGACTGAAAGGTATCCGGCACTGAGGTCAAGCCATTTTTCCGAAGTTCATCTTTCAAGATGGAATTTTGACTCTTCGTGGTCCAAATGTTTTCGATCATTTTGGAAAAATGATCGATAACCAATAAAAATACAAAAAGTGTATCTTTAGACAACACATGCTCTCTCTGTCTCTCTCTCTCTCTCTCTCGCTCGCTCTCTCTCTCTCTCTCATCTCCCTAATTTATTTTTTTAAAACAACCACATACACATAGACACACGTACGCACGTATATATATATATATATATATATATATAGAGAGAGAGAGAGAGAGAGAGAGAAATAGAAAAACACAAAATATTCCTAAAAGACAAAATTATTATAGATGCTGATGCTTATTTAAGTTTCGTTTTTTTAATAACCTTCATCAGGACTTATGCAGCTTTGCAAAGCCATAAAGTTAATGGCGCTTTGCAACAGAGATTTTTTGCCTTTGCGATTTTCAAACAAACTTGGTCAGTCCATGATATTGAGTGCACTTACTTATAATATAGCAAAACTATTATATATATATATAAATATATATATATATATATATATTATATAATATATATAGATATATATATGAAAATAGGAGAGTTGAATAAAATCCGACAGTATGAGGTGAGGTAAAAGGAAGAGTGAAAAAAAATAATGACTCAAACAAGTCCAAGTAGGAGAGAAAAGAGAGGAAAAGACGAAAATTCTGCTCTACTGACTTGTTTGAGTCATATTTTTGTTCACTCTTCCTTTACCTACTTCATACTGTCCGATTTATTCCCAACCCCCTATCTTCATATATATATATATATATATATATATTATATATATATATAATATCACATCATTATAACTTTAAACTACCCTCTCTCTCTTTCTCTCTTCTCTCTCTCTCTCTCTCTCAACTAGCCACCCCCAGCACACACCGACACACATACATACACACGACAGACACACAGACAACAGACAGACACACAGACGCACAGATACACACACACCACACACACACACACACACACACACAACAAACCTACTTGTCCGTCTTTATAAACAAATGAATACTCATAAAAATGAATTAAACAAAACGTCTTCGGCATAAAATAACCCATCTAGAAGTTGACATGGCGTAAAATCCAACGAACCAACCAACCACCAAACCAACCAACCAGCCAACCAAAATAAGTCTCAACAAACGTCCGTCCTTGGAAAACTCATAGCCTCCCCCGACACACACACACCACACACACACACACACACACACACACACACTCATTCACACACACAAACCTACTGTCTGTATTTATTCGTATGTCTGTGTCCATTCTGCCCAAATATTATTTATCGATTCCTCAGAACTTAATCTAATTCACTCTATATCATTGTATCAAATGAATGCAAGAACCACCCAACATCCAGTAGTTAAATACCAGCGAGATTTCCTCTGCAACAGGCCAGCACGGAAATCGGAAACAATGTCTTAAGAAAACAGCAACAGCAGCAGCGGGCAAAAGGCGAAGGCAGACAGACGGAGCGGAGACAGTCTTGAAACATATTCGCCTATCTTTTAACTGGTCGTAGACAATATAAAAGCCAGAGACCGACCCACAAGCGAGTAGTCGATTTGCAATTTAGTTTCCATGTAACTCAAGGAGAAGGTTTCACGTAACACTGCCAAAATGCATTAAGATGACAGTCAATCCACAGCGAAAAGGGAGATGTAAATGGGGTGCCTGGAGGGAGTTGAAGTAACAATGGGATGCCTGGAGGGGGTTGAAGTATCTCATCTCAGAGTCAAAAATTTCTTTTGTTTTTCACCTCTCGGTTCTATTATTTTTTAAAACAACATTTTGCTCCATTTATGATGCTAATAGATTTAAAACCAACTTTCAAGAGAAATGTATATTCTTTTATTTTATTTTGTTTTTTTTTCTTTGGTGGAAGGGCAGCTCAAAGCATCGACTCAATATATGCGTGTCTGGTCTGACGTGAAACGAATCTACCAGCATTTTTATTTTTAGTTCAATATTTAAGTAACCAATTCGATCGCCATGTCTACAGTGATCTATAGGATTGTCTACTCTTAAAAAAATATGGTATTCTTAAAACTATCTTAGCAGAAACTCCTCTTCTCTCTCTCCAATCTCTTTTTCTATTCTTTTTCTCTAAACACGCATATTATATATATATAATATAATGAGAGAGAGAGAGAGAGAGAGAGAGAGAGAGAGAGAGAGAGAGAGAGAGAGAGAGAGAGAGAGTGAGAAGAAAACACAAATTATTCCAAAAGACAAATTTATTCTTGATGCTGATGCCGACGTTAAAATGTTTCGGTTTTTTAAATAAACCTTCATCAGGACTTTGAGATAGAAAGATTGTTATCCGAACAGTGATGGATGTTTTATGTTCAAAATTGATTTCCTTGAAAAAAAAAGAGGTAGACTTGTTGTCACTCAGACTCCAGTGAAATACCATCAGCTAACGCTGATGTGAAAAACTCAATAGAAGTGAAAATAATAATAATAGAAAACTGTATATGTGTCATCTCGGATTCTACATTGTTCAACAAATGATATGTATAAAAATAATTAATCGTGCAATCAGGGCCGGTTAATGATGATTTGGCGCCCTAGGCAAGCCTTTAGATGCGTAACATCTTTAGAATTTGGAGAGAGTTTGAGAGGAAGTTATATTTTACTCGTGTCTAAAGAAGTATGAGTTGTACTGTGCATTTATAAAAAGCGAGAAGCCATAAGGATCTATATCCCCCCTCTCTCTCTTCTCTTTTCTCTTTCTCTCTTCTTTCTTTCACTTTCTCCCCCTCTCTCCTCTCTCTTTCTCCCTCTCTCTATTTCTCTTCTCTCTCTTTTTTCCTTCTTTTCTCCTTTCATCTTCTCTTTCTCTCTCTTATCTTTCTCTCTTCTTCTCTCTTCTCTCCTCTCTTCTCTTTCCCTCTCTCTTCTTCTCCTTCTCCCTCTCTATCTTTCTCCTTTCTCTTCTCTCTTAGCTTTC
The DNA here is from genome assembly GCA_023376005.1 of Doryteuthis pealeii. Lineage (NCBI taxonomy): Eukaryota > Metazoa > Mollusca > Cephalopoda > Myopsida > Loliginidae > Doryteuthis > Doryteuthis pealeii. The sequence continues at coordinate 9,763,988 of CM042143.1, read as the reverse complement.
TCTTCTTTCTCTTTTTCTTTCTCTTTCTTTTCTTCTCCCTTCTCTTCTTCTTTTCCTCTTTCTTGCTTTTTTGTTTCCCTCTCTTTCTTTTCTTCTTTCTCTTCTTTCTCTTTCTCTTTTCTCTCTTTTCTTCTTTCTTTTGTCCCTTTTTCCCTCTCTCTCTCTCTTCTCTCTCTCTCTTTCTTTTCTTTCTCTCTTCTCTCTTCCCCTTCTTTCTCTTTCTCCCTCTCTCTCTCTTTCTCTTTCTCTTTCTTTTGTCCCTCTCTCTCTTCTTTCTTTCTTTCTTTCTCTTTCTCTCTTTCTTTCTCTTTCTACCTCTCTCATTCTTTCTCTTTCTCTCTCTTTTCTTTCTTTCTCTTTCTCTTTCTCTCTCTCTTTCTTCTCTGTCTCTCTCTTTTTTCTTTTTCTCTTTCTCTCTCTCTCTTCCCCCTCCCTCTCTCTCTTTCTCTCGATCCAGTGTGGTATAGTTCACAGGTTCAAGCTTGGAAGAAGAGTTTGAAAGGAATTATAGTTTATACGTGTCTAAAAAAGTATGAGTTGTACTGTGCATTTTATAAAAGCTGGAAGTATGATGATCTATCTCCCCCTCTCTCTCCCTCTCTCTCTCTCTCTCTCTCTCCTCTCTCTCTCTAATTATATATATATATTATATATATCAGTCTATTCATATCTATCTATAACCATTTTGTTCTTATATATCTATCTATCTATTTTCTGATCTATCTATCTATCTATCTATCTATCTATCCGTAGGATTTCAGTTAAGTGTGTCACCCATTTATTGAGACATAGTTTTTTTTTTTTATCTTCCTTTGGGCCAAATACGTATTTCTTAAAATTCAGGATTTCTTTTCTTTTTAGTCATCCTCAAATTCAAAGCAACATGTCAACTCTTAAAAAAGACAACCTCACATTTGTTTAACACTCAACAACAATTGCATTCGCTTCAAGCACCTGCCCGTGTGCATAACCATTGAGCTGTTTAGCCTTTTGTTGTTTCATCAAAGTAACAAGGCATGTGGGCGTCGGTCTCTGTAAAAAAGGAGCATGAGCAAGGCTGGGGTTGCGGGGGTCCGGGGATCGGGGGGGGTCGGCGGTCGAGTGAGTCCAATTTGTAGAGATTCATTTATCGTCAATCGCAGAGTCAACGTTAGCCAAAAAAAAAAAAGGGGATTCATTTCATTGTCCATCGACCGACTTCAGTGACACATGTAAAAGGGGAGCCGCCATCTTGCAATCAGTGGAAAGGGGGGTGAGGTGAGGAAAGGTAAAAGAAAGAGGGAGGATGAGGAGGAGAGACGTCGAACAGGAGAAGGAGGGCGAATGTCTGAGAGGGTGTAAAAGAGGAACGGTGAGAGGAAATGGAAAGAAAACAATGAAAACTATCACGACAGCAGCAACAACCATAACGATAACGAAAAAATCAGTGACAGCTACTAAATAAGGAGGATAATAATAACAATATATATACATATATATATATATATATATATATAATGGATAAAAGTAACCTACTTGAGTTTCATCGTCTGATTCGTCAGGGTTACATCCGTTAAATTAATCGAGTTTTCGATTAATCTCAGTTAGTACAATACAGTACCAACGATCGTACTCGTACCCACCGGTAAGCTACTACTCATACTTTAACACACACACACATATATATAAATATATATATATATATATATATATATATATATATATAAAGAATAAAGCTTAAAAATCTGCTATTTTGCGGTTATGGTACAATTTCCACTCACAGGTATCTGAATATATCCATGAGCTTCATCAGACCGCTAACTTTATTGAAAACTTTATTAACCATTTTCAATTAAGTCGATAAATTAGCTCAGTCTCGTCAGTTAGTGATCACAAAATGATCAAGAAAATATATTAAGATAGAGAAAAAAATCTAAAACCCTTATATATATATATATATATGTATATTATATTATTATTCATACTTTTGCTTGAAGGCAATTACAATGCGTATATCGCATAAAATTCGATAATTATAGAAGATAATAATGACAAGTGAATTTCGGTAAAGAATTATTCGGTGTGTAGAACATCGTACAGACTGTTTCAACTTTATTAAGTCTCATCAGCGATGTATACTAACGATTTCCCTCGGCCACGATACAGCACGATACAGCACGGGACAATCCTTGCGAAATTAACCTGTCAATGATACTAATACGTCTCTACCATATGAGGTAAGGGGACGTTGAGGGAATAATAACAAACCCGGGCCTTATGCTCTTTCGGCGAAGGAAATATGCTTCTAAAAAAAAAAGACCAAAAAAATCTTATATATATATATATATATATATATATATATATATATATATATATATATCACGTTTCGATGAAGTTATGGAGTCCGTGTATGCTCTTTGTTGTATATCTGATGAGTAATAATTTTCAGTGTATATATATTATATCTGTATATATATATAATCTGTTGTTATATATACAGGGTCAGGCAAAATGATCTGACACATTTGTAGGTTTAATAAAATGCAAATGAAGTAAAGAAACAAAAAAAGTGTTTTTTATTTTCGAAAAGTACATATAATGCCATTTTTTTTGTTTCTTTATAATGCCATTGTTTTTCGTTTCTTTTTCAGTTGCTGTCATGAACTGGACTGGTGAGCATCGCGCTTTCATTGTGGAAACGTTTATCAACATCATTTTGTATGGATACATTTGAAGATCATTGTGAAGAATTCTTCGCAAACTTCTTTCGGAAAGTCTAAGAGCCTGGGCGCGTTTAAATGTGGAACGGAGTGGAAACTGTTGAACTGAAGCTCTTACCGCTGCCACATTTTCTGGAGTTCTGGTGGTGCGAGGTCGGCCGGTTGATTTTCGTTTCAATGCAGAACCAGTAGCTCTGAAGTTGGTAACCCATAACAAAATCGTGTTTCGAGTTGGTACGGGATCATGTCTACCAAAATTGAAGTGCAAACGGAACGCTCTTTGTGTTGCAGTTACAGATTCGTTTGTTTTGATATTACTGTATTTGCCTTTTAATTTAACCTACAAATGTGTCAGATTATTGTTTCTTTACTTCATTTTCATTTTATTAAACCTACAAATGTGTCAGATCATTTTGCCTGACCCTGTATATATGTGTCTATAATATATATCTTTTGGTTTTAATGCGAAGCATCAGGAAGATGTGTAAAATAAATGAGAAACTGAGTTGGATACTATGTACTAAGTTCTATTTGTTCTTCGAATATTTTGAAAGAATTCCAGTAATAATTCCAATATTTCAAACAAATTCCATCTTTCTTTTACTCAGATTTTATGAGTCTAACAAAAATCCCTGTGAAAGA
>CM042143.1:9743147-9748147 GCA_023376005.1 Doryteuthis pealeii | reverse complement strand
TTCTCTTCACGACATCCGGTATCCGCACGTAACTGATCTATGTAATTCTTTGCTGTTCGGCGTACTCTGGTGTGTCCACAGGAGAACCTCCCTTTGTTCTCTCTTCTTCAGCAGTGTCTAGCGTGTCTCGTTCAACCCTCCGAATATTTGGAAACGTTTCCAATTTTCCAGAGGAGTGAATTGCGTCATGGTGCTCCTTTTCTCACAGACATTGCCCCTACTGACTCTAGTTTTCTACATACAAAGCACATGTGCGAAGTTGATAAGTTAGAATGGCGACAATTTACCCATCGTACCATGTATATTGTAATATATACAGGGTGAACCAAAATGATAAGACACATTTTAAATGCTATTTTCTCAAATTACAAAAGCGACACAGAATACTATGTATATATATTACATAACTGGTACACAGGAGTTTTACATATAATCTAAAATTTGAATATTATGTCCTTGAGATGGTCACTATTATGACGAAAACATTCAAGAGCTCGATTTCTCATATCTCGTAAAGTGTGGTTTATCATATCAACTGGAATAGCTGTTATCTCTCCACGGATGCTTTCTTTCAGTTCCGCTGGCGTGTGGGGTCTGATTAACACAAAGTATCTGCGCTGGACAGCGCTCTTTTATGAAGTCTAAAGAATGGCCACAAAAATCGTAACAATGATAATTTAGTTATTACAATGTTTGATATGTTTACTTAAGAGCTATTGCCGAATAGTTGTATCTGTAAAAAGTAATAATCTTGATTTAACTCTCTCCCTCCCCCCCTCTCTCTCTCTCTTTCTTTCTTTCCTTCTTTTCATTATGTTCAATTGGAACTGATTTGCGTTATTGTTCATTATATCTTTTACCAACTTTCTTTCTTTCTTTCTTATTATATTCTTCTGTGTGGAATATCCTTTCTTGCCATATACTAAAACGAAATGGTACATTTCTAGCTAGGGTGACGACACTCATAAGAAATAAGAATTCGGCGGATAAGCGACACCAGATAATCTGGATTTACATTGATTGTGACTAAATTCAGACCATAAAATTGTACATGCCGATTATCTAAAATGAACTTAATTGTTACTATAAAACACATTTTATGATATTTTCGTGTTAAAACATGCAATCCGTAGTGATTTTAACAATTTGGCAAAAAAAAAAAAAAGGATTTCATTTACGGTGATTGGAAAAAAGAAGTGAGAATTAAACAAGAATAACAATTTAACATTGTTGTCGTTTTGGTGCTAGCACATGTATGGGAAACAGCACAGAAATCGCATTTATTCATATGGGTTTTTTTTTATTTTTTTTAACTCAACCAAATTTCCCTTCGACTCTACCAAATTTTCTTATGTTTTTACTCCCGTGATGGATATTTCAAAAGTTCACAATCTATTCAACTCATTCTATTCAAATAAGATGATAGGAGTGATTTTCATGTGTAAAACAAGTGAAACGTCCGAGCGCTGCTGCCAGCGGTTTACGGTATGATCGCAGTGGTGAGAGAGCCGTTGTGAGCTGTTTAGAGTAGGCAAAAGAATTAACTAATAGGAAACTAAAGTTAATACGCGGTAAGGCAAAAAGGAGTAACGGTAAAATGAAGGAATGGTATGAAATCCTCTGTCTAATCTGAGATATCGCGGAAAATGAAGAAATGATAAAATCTAGCAGACCGTTCCTATGGATATACCACTGTAGATGATATTTTATTATTAAAAACGTTTGGTATGTTTACTTAAGAGCTATTGGATTTCCAATTACAGTTTCTTTCCAAACAAAAAAAAAAAAAAAGGGGGACATCAGTCTCATTGCCTTATTTTCTTTTTTTTCTTTTAAGTTTTTTTGATCGAATTGAATTGTTTAAAATGTATTAAAAAATAAATTACATAAGTAATATGAACTTTAGAATGTTACGGTAGAAAATTTAGTCACTTAAAGTCAAGATTACCTTACATTTTTGCATTTCATCTTGGCGGTCGCATTTTTCACAAGAGGGTGTTTGAAAGATGATAACGGACAGAAGATTAAGGAACACCATTATTAATATATAGATGGGTTACTTGCCTACATTAGCTTATCAAAACTTTTAAGCAGGGGGTGGAGGGCCAATCTAAAGGCTTGCCTACGGTGCCAAGTCATCGTGTGGGAGATTTGATATTGGCCACTCGTGCAAGAACTGGCTAGTACTTGACTGGTGTCCAACGTCTGCAAAAAATGTGTCAAATTTATTCGAGTTTTACGGCCGATTTAAAACCACATCCTTTAACCGGTTCAACTTGTAACAATCCTAATAGACATTTATAAGTTTTGATGTTACTTAAAGTAATATTTCTCGGAATTTTTTTAGATGAGACTTCATAATTAGTATTATTTGTATTATTCGGACTATTGTCCTCATATTCATTTGTTATCTGTACAAAGGGTTTCGTCGATATGCCCTCTGGCTTCTTTAGGTATTTTTCTCGGGAACTTTATCGGACTCGGGACTTCTTTTTGGACTCGGGAATTCTTTTTCGTAATCGGGAGCCATCACCGAACCTAACCCTTTATTCAGTCGCGCTACACACAGCTGGGTGTTAGCTGTGTTAATTATTCTTCTTTGTTACACCTGCTGCCCTGATTGAACCTGCAGTCAAAGATACCTGTCACTTAGAATGTCTCATTCTAACTCCTTTATCCACTAGGCTATGTGTCAATTGGACAATTCAGTGTGAATTTGGGAACTTATTAACCTAATGTCCTTGTTTTGCCTAGAATATCTACCGTATTCATATGTTATGATTTTTTAAAAAATCTAATTTAGCCTTTTTTTTACTACTTTTAAAGTAATTGGTTACTTGGTTGTTGGATTTTTACGGCATGTCAACCAATTTTGGGTCATTTTATGCCGTAGACATTTTTGTTTTATCCATCTTGAAGGGTACTCAATTCTTTTTTATACTCAATTTTTTAAATACACACTTTTTAAGACTTTTTTTTTCTAGATTTTAACAACCATAGATCGGACCCTAACAGGTACTAATACTCCGGGTCAGTGGATCTGGGAGTAATGGTTATAAAGGGTACTCCACATTCAAAGTTCCTAAACTGGAACTTTACCAGCAAATAAAATTTAACGTCATACCGACACCAAAGACCCCAACCACCTTCTAGGACATTTATAAAAGAATTGGGGCTCTTCATTAGTGGCAATGGATTAGGACAATCCTTATAGATGCTAGGTCTTGGTGTGACCAGCCGATTGATCGTAGGGGCCACTCCGACCGCCCTTTTGCCTTAAGTAAAAGATCAAAGTAGAGTGTTGCATGTCATGGACTGCTCAGTCACCAGAGTTCTTGAAGTTGTTATAAAGGAAAATAAACGCAGCGTCCGTAGATACTCGCTGTCAGTCAATCTGCAATTCCAATTCCTTAGTAGAAAGATGGTAGTTAATAGTAATCCTTGTAGTAAATTTTAGTATCCCTTGGTAAAAGATTGTTGTATCAGTTACTCTTTAGCTTGTGTTCTTCCCGGGAGGGGATCTTTCGGAATGATTTTAGGGGACAATTTAGCACGACCTTCCATACATTTTTGTCGTTTTCCATTGGTCAATCCAGCTCCTGCTACTTGGGCAGTGCATAATACCAGTTGACTTTTCGTACAGTTTATTTACCCAGAAATACAAACCTTCATTTCTCTCGAACTAAAATCTATACATATATAAAGGGCAGTTGGTGTGTGTAATGTCAGTTGTATTGGAGGAATACGAAACAATAAAAAAATTACTGACAAGGTAAATATATAACACATTCACAATCATCAGAGCTTGCTATTTGAGCAAAATAATGAAGATTTTATTATATTTGTAAAGATATCTAAAGATTAAATTTGAATATTAGGGAAAGAAAAGTCATGGGTTGCATTCATGCTAAACAAATTAAATATGGATGACCAAAGCATCACTGGATTTACGGAGATTAACTTTTAATCCCCTTTCTACAAAGCGTTGCCGGGTATGGGACTTCTAGTACATATATAAAGGGCAGTTGGTGTGTATGTATGTATGTATGTATGTTCCTGCTGGCAATACATCAGTGCCGACCAGCTGGTGGTCTCCAAGTTATGAAAGTTCACAGTGATGAGAATACAACACCTGTCGACTCAGTCGACATCGATTCGTTTTATGTGCCAGATATGTTTAAGTTATGCAAGACTTTGAACAGGATTGAAAAATATTGAACGAACTCACAAAAACGGAAATGAATGAAGGAGTGGCATCGCCTGACAAGACTATTGCGATCAATAATGTCCGGAAGAAAACTATAAAAAACAATTAACAACAAAAGTATAGTAACATTCAAACTACCCAGAGCTTGCTTTTTTTAATTGCAATTAAATAGATAAATAATGAAGATTTATTCATTATAGGGGAAGATTTAAAAATTAGGAATTTGAAATAGTAAGAGAAGGGAAAGTCATTTGGGGTTGTTTTGGTTTTGGTTTTGGCTTGGTTTTACGGTCATATCACCTCGGGGCATAATGCCGATAAGTTTTTGAAATAATCTTCTTAATGGGATATAATTTTATAAATCTTTTCTATTAACTCAATGATGGGACCCTAACACGGTACTACCACTTCTCCGGGTCAGAAGTGGAACCCAGAGAGCAATGGGATGAAGGGGTGATCCACATTCCCAAACCTCCAGTTTACCGGTCATTCCAGGACATGTGACCCTCAGCCACGCATTTCCTAGCACCCATAGTCCAAAGAAGGATTGGGGGTTGCCATAAGGCAATAGGGTTGGGCCAATCAATAGGTGCTAGGGATTGACTGACCAGGCCGGATTGATCGGAGGGGGTTCTCGACGCCCTTACTAGAAGAAACCAAAGTGGAATATGGCGGAGTCATGAATGGCTCAACCACCGGTTCACCTTATGGATACAGGTCTCACAGAGGCCAAGAGGTGGCCCCATTGGGCGGAGTCTTACCCTCTGCACGAGTGCAGTTCGATGCATTCTTA
>CM042143.1:9717061-9743047 GCA_023376005.1 Doryteuthis pealeii | reverse complement strand
TTGGGCTGCCTCTGTTTGCGTTTTGTTTTTTATTTCGCAATCCGGGAGGAAGAGTACGCAGGGTGACTGTGTCGATCGAGGGGTCGATTGTTTTCGGTTATTCTTAGGCGAATAGGAGGGTATCGGTTATTGTTATTTCATCTGATCGCATGCGGGCGTAAGCTCACACTCAGATAACTGTTCTCTCTTCCATATTTAGTTATAGAAATTCTTATCTTATTTAAATACTTCATGGATAATTACTTGATATGGAAATCGTAGATAGCTATTATTTTCGGCAGTAGTGCACAAAAATCAGCAGAGCTTCTAGGTGGACTAGTGACATTGGTGTACTGTATATTTAACTTTGTAATACAATAATAGATATTTTTAAGATTGTGTAGAACAGTTTCTCCCCGGAACATCACATCATACAATACATTCTACTTTGGTCCATGCTTTCGATCGATTATCGTTGTTTCGCTAGTTCAGACAACCTCAATGATACCAAAAAGGCGAGCCATGCCATGCTTGGGGTCAATATAGTACAAGTAGGACAAACTGGTGTGCTTTGGAGGACTTTGGTAGAGGGATAGGGAGAGATAGAACATGAAGGAACAAGGAACATGTAAGATAGAGGGAGAATGCATAAACGACTTCATTGGGTGTGCCATGTGATAAGTGTATCGCGTAAGGTCCGGATCGTTGGTATGTCTATGAGGAATTACATGATGACTGTTGTGTCAATGTCTGTAGAGTGCTGCTGTGTATAATATTGTGGAAGCGGTGAGGCTAAATGGTAGAGAGAAAACATCAGTAACCCCTTATGATTCTTTCTTCTTTCCTACGCGTAGTCTTAGGGTTTGTCAAAGACATTCAATAAAATGTACAAGAACGCCAAACAACATAACGAGTAACGAACAAAATCAGATCGAACATGCTACATAATAATATAAGTAGTGTATTAATAATAACAATCCTTATATAGTATACTATTCTAAATAATTTCTATAAATCTTTTACTTCGGATTTAACTCAATAGACTCAGCTAACATACTCCACGTTTACCATCGTCTGATTCGATCAGCGGTTACATGGCTGTAAATTGATATCGGAGTGTGCGATATGTGCAGATCGAGAGGTTCATGTCAGGGATATAGTAACCCAGCTAAGGCAAGCGATACGGTAGGCTCACGATAGGTCAACTTTTCTTGCCTGAGTCCAACAGCCTAGGTAAGAAACTAAAACCTACTCAAACCTCCCAGGCACGTGCACTTTCACGGACTTTAACAACACAGTCACATTAATATATATAATAAAGAATAAAGGCTTAAAGAGTAACTGTCTCTGTTTCTTGTGTGCGCTGTTTATTCGTGGATCAAGATTCACCATCTCCTACATAGGTATACAAGGTTCCTGACGATCTCCAGTGAGCCTTGATAATTCAGTACGCAAGCGTAACTGGTTAGTTGCAAACTTCACCATTCAGTAACCAGGAATATGTTACCGAATGTGCAGGCCTGCGAACTATAATCATACTTTTAGCTCAGTCTCGTGGCTACTACGGATTTTTATGATTGTGATTTACAAAAATGTATGTAATCAAAGAAAATAGTAGCTTAAGATAGGGAAGTAACTAAACATAAGACTCATGGCTTAAAACCTCCGCGTCTAATATTATACTATGATACTAGTGTGATAGAGTCGGGCTGTAAAAAGTATTTTAGTTATTAATTCCATACTCTTCTTGCGTTAGGATAGGTCATTTATCCCATTATGTATTATGCGTATAATCAGGAGCGATTGAAATGATGACGACTCTAATTACCTACGGTGCAAGATACACAAAGCGATTGCCAAGTGAATTTTGGTAAAGTGCTATTTATATGACCCCGGCTGCTGTGTATAGAATCATTCGTTACTGTTAAAATGCCACTGTTTTCAAACTTTATTAAGTCTCAATTTGTGCGTTCGATGGATATTATCAGTAGAATCGTAGTGTTGATGCCAAACAGCAGATCCAAAACGCTGGACTTCAGTCAAGAACAGAGAGTAGTGCAGACAACCAAGTACTAGCCACCTTCGGCCCACACAAGAATAAAATTCAATGCTACTCGCTAACTTGTTAAAAATATTAGGATTCTAAATAGATAATAGAACGATGAATACCAACTGCTGTTCTGTTACTTAATGATACTGATAGATTTACCAATGGTGAAGAGGTACAGGTTGGACGTTCTTTGTCAGAAATTATCCTGGTATCAATATACAAACCCCGGATCCCGTATATATATATGCTTTGTATGTGTCGATGAAGAGAATTGGTAAGTTTTGGGCTTCATAAAAAAAATCAAGCCACCACTAAGAGATATGGTCTTTGATATAGTGAATATTATGATATATATATATTCATATTTGGACATATTATATATATGAATATTAGTATTATTATATATATTATCGAAGTTTCAATGAGTTATGAGTCCGTGTATGCTTCTTTGTTGGATAGTCGTGATGGTAATATTTGGACGTGTTGTATATAATTAGATCTGTATATTTATGTTATTTCTGATTTGTTTTACTCATATTACAGGGTTAGAGGAAAATGATCTTGTATCACCTCTCTTCTGTCTCAGGTTTAATAATGCAAATGGAAGTAAAGAACAAAAAGGTATCTTTTATTTTTGGAAAGGTACATTATAATGGAGCCATTGTTTCTTTTTCAATATAATCAGCATTCTTGTAGCATTTGTCTCTTTATAATGCCAATTGTTTTTCGTTATCTATATACTGCACGTTGCTGCCATGACATTGGACCTGGTGAGCATACGCGCTTCTCATTGTGGAAAACGTTTATCAACATCATTTTGTATGCGTGCATTTTGAAAGATCATTGTGAAGAATTCTTCGCATATAAATTCTTATCGGAAGTCTATAGGATATGTCCTTAGGGCGCGTTTTTGATTGTGGAAGACTGGAAGTGGAGATGTTGTGAACTGAACTACGGTCTTTTAGCCTAAAAGATTTAATAATAATAGTGCTTTATAAGACCACATTTTCTGAGTCTCAGTGAGCGCATGGCTGTAGGTCAGAATCCTAGGTTTTTGGATTTAGTACTGTTTCTGTGTTGCTAGATATCCCATGTTGAATGCTCTGAAGTTGGTGAAGGCCCATCAAACAAGACATCGTGTTTCGAGTTGGTACGTAAGTGAGATGCATGTTACACAAATTGAATAGTGCAAACGCTCTTTGTGTTGCAGTTACAGGCCTTCGTTGTTAGTTGATATTACTGTATTTGCCTTTTAATTTAACCTACAAATGTGTAGATTATTGTTTTTTACTTTCATTACTATTTTATTAAACCTAGAAATGTGTCGGATCCATTTTGCCTGACCTGTATATTGTTTAAATATATATCTTTGGTTTTTAATGCGATAGCACTGGGGAAGATGGTGTAAATACAATGAGAAACTGAGTTGGATATATGTACTAGTTCTATTGTTCTTCGAAATTTCGAAAGAATTCCAGTTATAATTCCAGATATTTCAGAATCGAATTCCATCTTTCTTTACTCCAGATTTTGGATTGGAGTCTCACGACAGTAAAGAGCTATCTTGTTGAGAAAGGAAAGATGGAATTTTAAACACGGAACATAATTAGGATATTGGGTGTATTACTCAGTTGTCAACTGAACGCTTTGCCACCGACCAGATTAATCACTGACGACTTTACTACTTTGTGATAGATTATGTGCTCGTTGCTGTGTGATAGTTTACTATTCAATGTTAAGAATTGTAAGATTATCCACTCTAGTTTTTAGCAATCTATACACACACACAGACGACACAGCTTTACATCTTTTTATTTTTGTGGAGGTAGGGTCGTATCGCTCTACACACACACTTGTAGCATAGTAGTATAATACTCACTATAAGTCATAGTTGATATTAGGAATATGCACTACGCCTTACCATTATATATATATATTAATATGTAGCGAGGCTAATTATGATCTTTGACTTTTAAGTCATCTGACTGGGCTATTTCTCGAAGTTACGTTAAGGAGAACGCTAATTGGTGGGTCCTAACCATCTTCCTAAAAAAGCTTAGTCTATCTTTTGCTCTAACGTTTGGATCGACAATAAGAGAACAAGTTTATGTAGTATTATTATGGAAAAAGCTCAGTGACAACGGATCCAAACTCCACTAAGAACAATAGTGGAATTCATAGACATTATAGGATCATTGCTTTGCTAACGATCAGTTTAACAATACTCAGATCTCATAGCAGGAAGATGCCTTTCTAAATTACATAAACTATATAAATTTGCATTGGTGTTTAAAGATTTGATCAATCTCTACAATAAGATTCTAACTCATAAAAAACAGTATGGAGACATGGCGCAACAATCTCGCTATGTGGATGCAATAAATATCTATTCTCTTTATGTTTCGAGCACATTGCTATCTGTGACTAATAACGCAGATTACAACGCACCACCGGACAGGTATGTCTAAACATCCATTCTATGCAGATAAGACGGCCTTATGAATTAATTCTCGGATGGATAGAATTAGATAGAGAACTTACTGTACAGAGTGGTCGAAAGTCTTGTCAATCTACATACTGTTTTAACTTTCATCATTTTTTGTTTTAGAATAATTTAATATACAAGTTATGTAATTACTTTACCTCTAAGAAAATTTTAAAAATTAAAATTATTTCTAGAATTTGGGTGGTATTATGTAATTTATTTTACCTCTAAAGAAAAGAATATGTAGGGTGAACAAAACTTTCAGACCACTCTGTAGAATAAAGAAAAATGATAGAATTATCTCCCTTGACGAACTCTTCATAGTACGGAAAAAAAGGGTGACAGTAAAAAATGATTTTAAAATCATATGAGTAGCACAGGGATCTGTGCGATGATGTAAGGAGCTGATGGTAGGTGTAGCGCTCCATCTAAGACGATAAAAAACAATCTCCTTCGTCTAGCGCTAGTGAAAAGGGGATGGACTCCCTCGCTGATTGCCTGATACCGACTTTAGGCCACCCCAACGTCTTTTACTTATTTATTAATGCTTGTTTGAAAACAATGTGGACCGTTTAATATTGCATACTCAAATTCTACGTATTAAGGATTTTGAATATAAATCAAATACTCATTGATAAACTTTTACAATTCCTGACGGTATTGTGACGTAAGCAGTGACGTATTTTCGGTTTAGAGACAGAGAGACAAACGAATCTCCATTATTAATCTAGAAAAAAAAAAAAAGAAAAGAAAAAAGCCATCCGGCGGTTGTAAAAATTAATTTCCTTAAATATATTGCCTGAGGAGTTAAAAATTCAATGTCAGAGAGTTTGTACCATAAAATAAGAAAAATCATCAAAATTATTAAAGGAGTAAAAAATAGCACAATTTGAAATGGAATTAGTTCTGCTAAAATAAACTATATATATAAATATATAATACCGGGCATGTATTTATCAAAAATTGTTTTAAAAACAATGAGGATCATCTAAGTTTGCATTCTCAAATTTTGAGTGTATTTATTCTATGTTATGACGATTTTGAGTAATGTGATGCAAGCAGTGATGTACTTTCGGTACAAACAAATAGGGACCTAATCTCATTAATATATATCTATATATATATATATATATATATATATATATAATGGAGATTAGGTCTCTATTTGTCTGTAACCGAAATATATTATATATATATATATATTATATATATATATATATTAGTAAAAGGCAAAAAGCTTAAAAATGGGATATTAAGTGATTATGGTCCATTTCCGCCCATGGGTATTTGAACAGCCAACGAGTTCCGTCAGATCACATACTTTATTGAAAATAGTTTTACAAATAGATTCAGCTTGCTTTTATACATTCTCTCCTGATCCCTGTGGTGGTATCAGGTTTGAATTCATCTTATCTTTTTAAGGGGTGGAAGTGCTTTGATCTTGTGACAGTTATTTATCTGGGGGCTTGTGGCATTCCTTTTTCCTGGGTGCTGTCGCCGGTCTGTAATATATATATATTATATATATAATATATATATAATTGGGATTAGGTCTCTATTTGTCTGTAACCGAAACTACGTCTCTACTTATGCCACATAACAAATATATACATATATACTGATATGAATATATACAGTGAAGATTAGACTCATCAATAATATATATATATATATATATATATATAAATAAATATGTATATATATAAGTATATAGAAATATATATATATAGAAATTATATATATATATATATATATATATATATATATATATATATATATATGCCATGTGAGTGAGTGAAATCAGTATCTGAAAAAATGTTGTTGGCAGCTTAACATTTCGTCTTCGCTGATAAAATCAGGTTTACCTTGATTAAACATGAGTTGTGAAAGTTAAGAGAAAGTGAACTAGAACATAAAATAAGAGAAAAAAAAAGAGAAAAGAAGAAGAAGAAGAAGAAGAAGAAGAAGAAGAAGAAGAAGAAGAAGAAGAAGAAGAAGAAGAAGAAGAAGAAAATAAATTTTCGGACAACAGACCCCTACCCCATTCGCCTGCAAATGTTATTAATAAAAAAAAGTGAAAAAGATTTTAAAAAAAATAAACAATACAATAAAACAAACAACAACAATAATAATAATAATAATAATAATAATAATAATAATAATAATAATTAATAATAATAATAAAGTGAATAATGGTTTTTTAAAAATAAAACAATACAAAAAGTAAGACAACAAAAAAAAAAAAATATAATAATAATAATGATAATAATAATAATAATAATAATAATAATAATAATAATAAAAAAGTGAAAAGATAAAAAATTAAAACAATACAAATAAGACAACAACAAATAATATAATAATAATATATAATAATAATAAAAAGTGAAAAAGATTTTAAAAAATAAAACAATACAAAAAGTAAGACAACAAATAATAATAATAATAATAATAATGATGATGATGATGATAATAATAATAATAATAATAATAATAATAAAGTGAAAAAGATAAAAAATTAAACAATACAAAAATAAGACAACAAATAATAATAATAATGATAATAATATAATAAAAAAGTGAAAAAGATAAAAAATAAAAAATACAAAAAATAAGACAACAACAAATAATAATATAATATATAATAATAATAATAATAAAAACAAATATCTTAACTAAAAAAAGGACAAGAGTGATGTGGAGAGAGGCTAGGGCAGGTGGCATTTGAGTGCACAAATGGTGTACACATGACGGAGAATAACAAAGGAAGTTGTCAGTAGTTTACCAGATTATGGCAAGAGCGAACAGTGCGTAGACCAATCCCTTATCCATTACGGGTACACGCCAACTGGTTCTTACATATTACTTGTCGACGTCATAAGTCATAAAAATAGAGGGGGGGGTGATTTGATTAAGTCTAACCTGGACAGGCACCTTGTATCTTATGGAAACACATACAACTCATATTATATATATATATATATATATATATACACGCACACACATACATATATAAGGTGTTTGTATATTTATATTATATAAGGAAGCCTAATGAGTCAGAGACTATCTACCTAGGTTTCTTCCTCCTCATAGATCATCGAGGATAATTCTGATTATAACACACACAGTGTATATAAGGTGTTCTTCTCAGTCGTAGAGCGTTCGGCTAGAAACACAAAGGTTCCTAGTTGATACTGCCTCGCCAACTCAGCGTATGAGTAGCACAGGGATCTGTGCGGTAACGTAAGAGGAGATGATGGTAAGTGTGGCCCTCCATCTCAGACGCCCAACAATCTCCCTTGGTCTAGCACTATTGAAAAAAGGGATAGACTCCCTCGCTGACTAGCTGATACCGACTTTAGGCGCCCAAAATTTATTTTACTTTACATATTTATATAAGGTGTTTACACACACACACACACACACACACACACACACACATATATATCTATATATAAATATATATATATATATATATTATATATTATATAGTAAGTAAGCCTAAATGTTTATATATATATATATATATATTATATATTAATATATATATACTATATATAATATATATAATATATACTAGATAACTAACTCCTCGTCTCGTCTGTCTAACGTCTATTTATCAGGCAGATGCAACCATTATTTCGTGGTTTAAAGGGGAAGTAGCTAATCCTATACAAATAGAAGTAACAAATTGGGTAAAATTCAACAGAATGTGATCAAGAATTAAGGAAAAACGGATAAAGCACACAAAATTCATCTAATTGATATTTCACGTCAGTATGTTAACGAAGCTTCATCCAATAAATCTTCTGATGGATCTTCATCAACATGGCAACGTGAAATATCAATTAAATGACATTCTGTGTGCTTTATCTGTTTTTCCTCAATTTTCTCTCTCTCTCTTTCTCTCTCTCTCTTTCCCTCTCTCTCTCTCTCTTCTCTTTCACTCTCTCTCTCTCTCTCTCTCTCTCTCTCCTCTATAAATATATATTATATATATATATATATATATATATATATGAATTTAACATTTATGAAAAAACAAATGATGTTTATAAATGCTGACAGAAATCTGTTTCGACCGTGTTAATAGATCGGTCATCATCAAGAGCAACATATGAAAGAAAGACGGGAAAAATAATCGTTAGAAGAAAGGGTACAAACAAAACGCAATTATTCAATGCTGGAATTAAACATCATTTGTTTTTTCATAAATGTTAAATTCATACTGTCGGATTAATTTCCATTTATTTTTCATATATATATATATATATATATATATATATATATATATATAATAGTGAATGAATAAAAGGAAAAACATTACATTTTCTTCATCGAAATAACTTATTTTAACTGCAGAAATGCAGCATAATCAGACAAGAGCAAAAACATGGTTATTACTAAATATTTCCCGGGACTCAGGGGGGGGGGGTTTAATCTATTAATTAGGGAGGGGTTTGTTCCAGTTTGGGCGGATGAGGGCAGGGTATCGCACGTGCTATCACGCGTTGTATGATGAAATATATATATATATATATATATATATATTATATATATATATATTTGGGAGAATATGTGCTTTTGGTCGAAATATATATTCAGGGATTGATTTTTCTCGATTTGTTTAGCCTCCATTTAAGTAGTTTAAATCCCGCCTAATTAAACATAAATGAATTACTTTCAAAAATTAGGTTGACTAAATTTAAAAGCAATATTCTCCCAAATATACTGTCGCTGAAAAAGTAAAAAGTTGTTTACATATATATATATATATATATATATATATATATATATATTTTTTTTTTCTGCTTATGGTGGTCAGAAAACTAATGGTGGTCAGAAAAAACTATGAAGTACAAGGAAGATAGTTAAAAAGAAAAAGGATACATAAGTTAAATAAGAATTATAAATATATATTTTACAACCCCTCCGCACGAGAAGGATGTGACACAAAGTCAGTTTCTTAAGCAGAGTTTAACAGCTTTGAATTCAGAGTTTTCCTTCGCCTAGACTGGTTGCCTAACCAAATTAGCGAACCCAGTCTGTCCTACTATTTACCTAGAACCGGAGGAAGAATAGTGAGTGACGAAATCTGTTGCAACAAATTCTTAGATGAAAATTTGCAAAGTGCGTCGTCATATAGCATTTGTAACTATTACTTGTCAATAAGGGTAAATTAAGTAAAAATGAAGTAAGGGTAGAGTGAGTGGGCGAAAACTTGCCGGTGTATGCTGGGTTCATATGCAGTAAGTGCTAAAATAGAATTCGTGATTACTTAATTTATCTGCACCCTTTAACATCCAAAATTTGCAGCGTCACTATTATTAGAGTGAATGAAACTTTTGACGTATTTATTGAATAAATACCGCCAGTTATATCATGAGGAACACATATTTGTATACAGTACGGTGCAAAAGTCTTTGGCGATTTAGATTGAACAACGATTGAATAAATATTCTTATTTACATGTACGTTCACAATATATGACTTCCCATAAATTGTAATTTAAAGGAAAATTGATGGAGACCTGCAAAGACCATAATTCAATAAAATCCACGTCCTATTTTTGTTGTATAGCCGAATATACCCATCTAACATTCCCAGATATATAATAGATTGACAGATAGAGAGAGAGGAGGAGTGAAGAAAGGGAAGGGAGGGAGAGAGAGAAAGAGGAGAGTGAAGGGAGAGAGAGGAGAAAGGAGAGCGAGGAGAGAGAAGAGAAGAGAGACGAGAGAGAGAGAGAGAGAGAGAGAGAGAGAGTAGCTGTGAGACTTTGAAATGTATTCTATGTTATACAAGCAGCACCTCGTGCTTAAATTAGGTCAAACATTCTCTTTCTTAGAAAATTACAAAATCATTTTAATGTTTTGGTCCGGCCGTATTTTTTTTAAAAAATTATTCGCTTCGCTAACTCTCCCTTTTTCCTAATCTCAATTATCTACCCATAAATGTAAGAATTTATTAGAATTGATTAATAATTTGATAAGAGAGAGAGAGAGAGAGAGAGAGAGAAGAGAGAGAGAGAGAGAAGAGAGAGAAGATGCTAGATTGTAGTTCTTATTCGGTAACCTCTCTGGTTACTGCTTGTTGCGTCGGCGCCATGTTATCTGGGCTGACTTGTATTAAAGGGTGATTTTCTCTCTTCTTCGTCGATTCTTCTTGTTTGTACTTCTTGGGCTGGCGCTAGTAATTGCTTTCAATATTTAATTAATAAACATAACAACTTGGTGTTACTCGATCAAGCTTTTATTTATTATCCCATTATTTGTTACGTCGTGGTGAGAAGGACACGGAGCTGACAATACATCTACACTCTCTGAAAGCTGGGTCGGCATCTGAATAACTAACTATAGTTTTAATGCGGCCCAATCGAGCGCCTTTTTCAAGGGGTTAAGGTTATTAAACGTCCATTGCCAGTAACTTTCCATATGGACCCCTTGATTTTAATTCAAACGGACCTTAATTGAATATTCTTACTAACAGGTAGTTCACAATATATGAGTTCTCATAAAGGAAATGGATGGAGACATGAAAGACCATAGTTCAATATAAATCCACCCCCGATTTTTGTTCTAGAAAGGGTTAAAAAGTTTTACTCCTCATTTTGCACCAGAAAATTAAAATAAGAATATAATAAAGGTTTAAATCAATAATATATTAAAAATGATTTTAAGTATTATTAAAAAGTAAAGCAAGTAAAGTAGTCGGGGCGGCCTAATGTCGGTATCAGCCAGACAGCGAGAGAGTCTATCCCCTTTTCAATAGCGCTAGACCAAGGAGATTGTTTTTTAGCGTCTGAGGTGGAGCGCCACACCTGTCATCAGCTCCTCACTTTACCGCAGAGATCCCTGTGCTACTCATACGCTGAGTTGGCGAGGGCTGGTATCGAACCAGGAACCTTGTGATTCCTAGCCGAACGCTCTGACCAACTGAGAAAAGTAACAAATTAATAAAGGATAAAACAAACAAACAATAAAATAAAAATGTCAGATAATATAATGGTAAAAATGTATTGTACCACATTTGGCGAAAAAATCAATGTCAGGAGACAGAGAAAAAAACAACTTGAAACTGTTTGCAAATTAATTTGTACTAGCAAAATATAGACATCCTCGGGGCGATGTAAAACTAATTTTTTGAAAGATATTGCCTGAGGGAGGGAGCTTAAATTCAATGTCATAGAGTGTGTACATAAGTATGTAAAAATCATCAAATATTAAGGGTAAAAAAGAAAAAGAAAAGGAAAGACAATTTGAAATCGGAGAGTTCCGATACTTTAAATATTATATTAGAATAAAACAATCTATACGTAATATATAACGCCGGGCATCCTATTTAAAACAATGAGGATTGTCTAACGTTGCATGCTCACATTTTGAGTATATTTATTCTATGTTATGGACGTTTGATTATGTGTTGGGTAAATGTGACGTAAGCAGTGACGCAGTTTTGTTACAGACAAAAAGAGAGCGAATTATTAATAGATTAGGTAGGAATACTTGATATCATATAAATGTGTAAAAAAGAAAAAATTAAGAAACAACTACACAATTAAATATAAAAGTGCAATTAACACAAATATTAAATTAAAAATAATCCAAGATGGTTTGACATGCCGTTAAAATGAATAAATACAAAATATCCCCGTGTAAAGTTGGTAAATACTGGGTGTGACAGAAATAGGTCCGATATTTAAAACAGTCATCTGAGTGGTGCAAGAGAACGTAGGCAACTGGTACTGGTAGCACCATCTGGCATATTGTTTAAGATACGATCAATTAAAATCATGACTTGGACCGGTGCCGAACGTGTGTTTCCCCTTGAAACTTATAATTGATTCGCTGAGAGTCTTTTATACAGATTTATGCTACGATATTATATATTATATATATATATATTATATATATATATATATATATATATATTATGTAATATATCAGAAAAATGAAAAAACACAGGTTAATGGGTTAAGTGGTGAGTTTATTGGCCGACGCTGCAGTGTTTCGATCTATTAAATTAGATCATCTTCAGGGCATTCTGTGATATATAATTTCTTATCTTATGCCCTGAAGATGATCTATTTAATAGATCGAACACTGCAACGTCGGCCATAAACTCACCACTTAACCTTTAAACCTGTGTTTTTCATTTTTCTTGATTATTACATACGTCGGATTTACTTCCTCTCTTCACACACACACACATATATATATATATAATATATATAATATATATATATATATATATATATTTGTGAATAAAAAGGTATTAAATACCAGGGGTATCGTGATAACGCCTGGTTTTTAATGCCTTTTTATTCAAAATAATTTTCCCTTTTTATAAAAATTAAGCATTGAGCTCTCTAACGGAACCTGAACTCTACAACAAACTACAGCAGTGTTTCCGCGTGTCTTGTCCGTCTTACTCGGATGTGTTGGATGAATATTGTGTAGGTGGCCCGTACAGCTGTTTTTTGTTAGGTGCTGTTTCCACGTCTTGTTCATGATCCCGCAGCATTCTTGCGTGCAGCTCCCATTTAGTTTATTCTCTAGTCGCTTAGTTTAGGGTCCAGGTGGTGGCACGCCATACGCAGTACTGCACGACAACGGCCTGGAAGAATTGTCTCTTTAACTTGTCTGTGAGATTAGACTTTCCATATCGCTTTTTTTTTGAAAGACATGAACTCAGTTTTATCAGAGTTCACCTACAGGCGACATTTCGTGCTGCCTTTCTAGGCTGTGTAGTAAGATTCGGCTTGTGCAGGTGTATTTGGCGAGTAGTGACAGGTCATCAGCATAGTCCGCATCCGTATAGTATGTGCGGGATATCGCCTGCTTCTTGCTTTTTTTTAGTAAGAGGCCTTTTCTTTTTGGGATCTAGTGATGTTCTCAGAACATCACTATATATATATATATATATATATCTATTATATATATATATATTTATAATATAATAATTTCAACTATAAGATTGTATTAAAAAATTATTTCAATTATAGAGATACTTTCACAATAAAAATTGATAAAAAAAAATCACGACTATGAGTTTTAGGTTGTTGATCCTCAGTTAAGCCAGTATTCAACACGTCACACACACACACCACACACACCACACACCAATATATATATATTATATATATATTTATATAATATTGTTCTATATATTATAATAAAGAGTGCTGAATATAATTGACAGAGCATTGGATCTAAGTCAGTGTAGCGAGTAGTCAGATGCCAAGCGCCGTTGAATGCATGTCTTCACAAACCCTAAACCATATATATATATTATATATATATATATATATATATATATATATGTGTGTGTGTGTGTGTGTGTGTGTGTGTGTGTGTGTGGTGATGCTAAACGTACGAATATAGCTTCGACACAAAAAGCAAAATTGAAATTAAAATGGGATTCTTTATTTCCTGGGTGGAACGAGTTTATGAAATTTGTGAAATGTCGGGCGAGACACACGAAAACTTCGTTATCTTGACAGAAGTGATTGATCAAAGTGTTCAAATTCTTCCGACTTTTTTGATATCAGCTCATATATTAATATATATATATATTATATATATATATATATATATATATATATATATATATATATATATGATATTATATATATATATATATATAATTGCACTACCTGTTGCTATATATTTGTTCACTTTCGAAAGTTTTAGGTACATGTGTGCAACTATGTGCACCAACACAATTATATATATTTTCGCTTGCTAGTTTGAATTCGAATTCAAATATGACCGTGGTAGCCTGCCGTGGCGTAGTGGTTAACATGCTGCTAGTAGGCGAGTTCGAACTTCAGTCGCGCTATTACGTTCGTTTACGGTTTGGTTTGGTTTGGTTTGGTTTGTTTTACGGCATATCAACCTCAGTGGGTCATTTAATGCCGATAAAGTTTTGAAATAAATCAATTCTGATGATGTGACGACACTCATGAAAAATAAGAATTCGACGATTAAGCGACACCAGATAATCAGAATCTTAGGATCAGATTTTTGTATATGTTATCGTTACACAGAAAATTTGGCACGTATGAATTTAGTGTAGTTGTAGCGTTTTCCCCTCTTTGCTCTCTATCTATTGAAACCGGTCTTCCTTAATCTTCCGTCGTTATTCCCGCCCTGTCGGCTGGGGTTAGAATGCACCGACTGCACCTCTGCAGAGGGGTAAGACTCCCCAATTGGGCACCTGTTGCCGTGGGTGGCGACCGTGATGCTTAAGGATAGAGCCCAGGTGGATGAAACAGTTCATGACCTGCAATACTCCACTTTGGCCTATCTTGTGGCTAGACGGGCGGTCGGAGAGGCCCCCTCCGATCAATCGGCTGGTCACGTCAAGCCTAGCACCTATTGATTTTCCCAAACCTATTACCCTTATGGCAAGCCCCAACCCCTTTTTATCATATGGGTGCTAGAAGGCGGTGGCTGCGGGTCTACATGTCCTCGGGAATGACTTTAAACTCTATCTGATGGTGAGGCTTTCCAGTTTGGGAGGGTGGGGAATGTGGAGCACCCCTTCATCACCATTGCTCCCCTTGTCCTCTGACCGGAGTGGTTAGTACCTGTTTAGGGTCACATCTATGGGTTAAATTGAAAAATGTATTTAAAAAAACTGTATTAATCCATTAAGAATTGATTTATTTCAAAACTTTATCGGCATTAAATGACCCACTGAGGTTGATATCCCGTAAAACAAACAAACCAAACCAAACCGTTAGAAATGAGCCTGTCATGGATAATCAGATGCATACAATTCTCTGGGACTTCGAGGTACAAACGGATCACCTAATCCCGACCAGGAGACCAGACCTAGTATTGATAGACAAGAAAAAGAGAACTCGTGGATTTTGCCGTCCCAAGTGAAAATGAAAGAAAGCGAATTGATAGACAAATACTTGGATCTTGCCAGAGAACTGAGAAAACTGAGCAACATGAAGGTGAAGGTCGTACCGAATGTAGTTAGTGCCCTTGGAACGGTGCCCAAAGCTGTGGAAAAGAATTTGGGTGAATTGGAAATCAGAGGAGGAATCGGGGCCATCCAAACTACAGCACTGTTAAGATCGGCTAGAATTTCTCAGAAGAGTCCTGGAGACCTGAGGAGACTTGCTGTCACTTAGCCTCTAATGAACCACCGGCTACGACAGGTGTGAAAAACTAATAATAATAATAATAATAATAATAATAATAATAAAATCATAGATGTTGATGTTTTCAAAAAAGGGTGTGGTTGAAATCCTGCTCATAAACAAAAAGGGTGTATGCGCTTATTATTTAGTTAGACCTTAACGTACACACGATACACATACACACACACATTCATCAGGCTTTATATATACATCCTCCTCCTCCCCCTCCTCCTCCTCCTCCTCATCATCATCATCATCATCATCATCATCATCATCATTTTGCGCAGTCTACACGGATTCCCATGACTCTAACCAATCCTCTCTATAGTTCATCGCACCTTAGCAAGTTCTCTTCACGAACATCTGGTATCCGCACGTAACTGATCTATGTAATTCTTTGTAATTCTTTGCTGTTCGGCGTACTCTGGTGTGTTCACAGGAGAACCTCCCTTCGTTCTCTCTTCTTCAGCAGTGTAGGCGTGTCTCGTTCAACCCTCCGAATATTTGGAAACGTTTCCAATTTTCCAGAGGAGTGAATTGCGTCATGGTGCTCCTTTTCTCACAGACATTGCCCCTACTGACACAAGTTTTCTACATACAAAGCACATGTGCGAAGTTGATAAGTTAGAATGGCGACAATTTACCCATTGTACCATGTATATTGTAATATATACAGGGTGAACAAAAATGATAAGACACATTTTAAATGCTATTTTCTCAAATTACAAAAGCGACACAGAATACTAAGTATATATATTACATAACTGGTACACAGGAGTTTTATATATAATCTAAAATTTGAATATTATGTCCTTGGTCACTATTATGACGAAAACATTCGAGAGCTCGATTTCTCATATCTCGTAAAGTGTGGTTTATCATATCAACTGGAATAGCTGTTATCTCTCTACGGATGCTTTCTTTCAGTTCCGCTATCGAGTGGGACCTGCTTAACACAAAGGATCTGCGCTGGACAGCGCTCTTTTATGAAGTCTAAAGAATGGCCACAAAAATCGTAACAATGATAATTTAGTTATTACAATGTTTGATATGTTTACTTAAGAGCTATTGCCGAATAGTTGTATCTGTAAAAAGTAATAATTTTGATTTAACTCTCTCCCTCTCTCTCTTTCTTTCTTTCCTTCTTTTCATTATGTTCAATTGAAACTGATTTGCGTTATTGTTCATTATATCTTTTACCAACTCTATTTCTTTCTTTCCTATTATATTTTTCTGTGTGGCATATCCTTTCTTGTCTTATACTAAAACGAAATGGTACATTTCCAGCTAGGGTGACGACACTCATAAGAAATAAGAATTCGGCGGATAAGCGACACCAGATAATCTGGATTTACATTGATTGTATTGTGACTTCCTACCATAAAATTGTACATGCCGATTATTTAAAATGAACTTAATTGTTACTAAAAACACATTTTATGATATTTTCGTGTTAACACATGCAATCCGTAGTGATTTTAACAATTTGGCAAAAAAAAAAAAAAAAAGGATTTCATTTACGGTGATTGGAAAAAAGAGTGAGAATTAAACCAAGAATACAATTTAACATTGTTGGTCGTTTTGGTGCTAGCACATGTATGGGAACACGCACAGAAATCGCATTTATTCATATGGGTTTATTTTATTTTTTTTTAACTCAACCAAATTTCCCCTTCGACTCTACCAAATTTTCTTATGTTTTTACTCCCGTGATGGGATATTTCAAAGTTCACAATCTATTCAACTCATTCTATTCAAAATAAGATGATAGGAGTGATTTTCATGTGTAAACAAGTGAAACGTCCGAGCGCTGCTGTCAGCGGTTTACGGTATGATCACAGTGGTGAGAGAGCCGTTGTGAGCTGTTTAGAGTAGGCAAAAGAATTAACTAATAGGAAACTAAAGTTAATACGCGGTAATGGCAAAAAGGAGGTAACGGTAAAATGAAGGAATGGTAAATGATCCTCTGTCTAATCTGAGATATCGCGGTAAAATGAAGAAATGATAAAATCTAGCAGGACCTATGGATATACCACTGTATGATAATTTTATTATTACAACGTTTGGTGTGTTTACTTAAGAGCTATTGGATTTCCAATTACAGTTTCTTTCCAAACAAAAAAAGGGACATCAGTCTCATTGCCTTATTTTTCTTTTTTTTCTTTTAAGTTTTTTTGATCGAATTTAATTGTTTAAAATGTATTAAAAATAAATTACATATGTAATGTGAAACTTAGAATGTTATGGTAGAAATTTAGTCACTTAAAGTTCAAGATTACCTTACATTTTTGCATTTCATCTTGGACGGTCTCATTTTTCACAAGAGGGTGTTGAAAGATGATAACGGACATAAGATTAAGGAACACCATTATTAATATATAGATGGGTTACTGTGCCTACATTAGCTTATTAAAACTTTAAGCGGGGGGTGGAGGGCTCATCTAAAGGCTTACCTACGGTGCCAAGTCATCGTGTGGGAGGATTTGATATTGGCCACTCGTGCAGAACTGGATAGTACTTGGCTGGTGTCAACGTCTGCAAAAATGTGTCAAATTTTATTCGAGTTTTACCGACCGATTTAAAAACCACATCCTTTACCGGTTCAACTTGTAACAATCCTAATAGACATTTCATAAAGTTTGATGTATAACTTAAAGTAATATTTCTCGGAATTTTTTTAGATGAGACTTCATAATTAGTATTATTTGTATTATTCGGACTATTGTCCTCATCTTCATTGTTATCTGTACAAAGGTTCGGTCGATATGCCCTCCGGCCTACTTTAGGTATTTCTCGGGAACTTTATCGGACTCGGGAACCTTCTTTTTGGACTCGGGAACCTTCTTTTTCGTAAACGGGAGCCATCCCAGAACTTTGAACCTAACCCTTTATTCAGTCGCTAACTACAACTGGGCTGGTAAGCTGTGTTAATTATTATTCTATGTTACCCCTGCTGTCCCTGACCAGCATTAAACCTGCAGTCCAGAGATACCTGTCACTTAGAACTGTATTAACTTAACTCCTTTATCCACTAGGCTATGTGTCCAATTAGACAATTCAGTGTGAATTTTGGGAACTTATAAACCTAATGTCTTGTTTTGACTAGAATATCTACCTACTCACTTATGTATGATTTAAAAAAATCTAATTTAGCCTTTTTTTTACTACCTTAAAGTAGTTGGTTACTTGGTCGGTTGGATTTTACGGCATGTCAACCCATTTTGGATCATTTTATGCTGTAGAGGTTTTTGTTTTATTCATTCTTGAAGGGTACTCAATTCTTTTTTTTAACTCAATTTTTTAAAACACACTTTTAAAAACTTTTTTTCTGTTTAACCCATAGATCGGACCCTAACAGGTACTACCACTCCGGGTCAGAGTGGATCTGGGAGTAATGGTTATAAAGGTATACTCCGCATTCACCAAAGTTCCTAAACTCGAACTTTACCAGCAGATAGAATTTAACGTCATACCCAGGACACCAAAGAACCCCAGCCACCACCTTCTAGGATATATATTATAAAAAGGATTGGGGCTCTCCATAATGGCAATGGCGTTAGGACAATCATATAGGTGCTAGGGCTTGGTGTGACCAGCCGATTGATCGTATGGGTCACTCCGATCGCCCGTTTAGCCTAAGTAGAGATCAAAGTAGAGTGTTGCATGCCATGGATAGGCTCAGTCACCAGGGTTCTTGGAGTTGTTATAAGGGGGAAATAATGCAGTGTCCGTAGATACTCACTGTCAGTCAATCTGTAGTATTTCTTAGTAAAAAGTTTTGGTTTGGTTTGTTTTGTTTTACGGCATATCAACCTCAGTGGGTCATTCAATGCCGATAAAGTTTTGAAATAAATCAATTCTTAATGGATAATACAATTTTTTTATAAATATATTTTTTTATTTAACTCATAGATGGGACCCTAACAGGTACTACCACTCCGGGTCAGAGTGGACCAGGGAGCAATGGTGATGAAGGGGTGCTCCACATTCTCCAAACCTGGAACCTCACCATCAGATAGAGTTTAACGTAATTCCCAGGACATGTAGACCCGCAGCCACCGCCTTCTAGCACCCATATGATAAAAGGGGTTGGGGCTTGCCATAAGGGCAATAGGGTTGGAAAATCATATAGGTGCTAGGGCTGACGTGACTAGCGATTGATCGGAGGGGGCCTCTCTCCGACCGCCGTCTAGCCCAAGATAGGGCCAAAGTGGAGTATTGCATGTCATGAACTGCTCCTCCACTGGGCTCTACCCTTAAGCATCACGGGGTCGCCACCCACGGCAAAACAGGTGGCCCCATTGGGGGAGTCTTACCCCTCTGCAGAGGTGCAGTCGAATGCATTCTAACGCCCTATTTATGAAAGACCAAAACAATCAATTGGATCGGCGAGAACTAACTTTATTATCCACCATCTATAAAAGACAATGCCGGGTAGCCGCTTCTCGTTACAAATTAAGAAAGATATCAACAACCAAGAACAGATTAATGTTTCAGTTAAATTTAACGGTCTACCACTAGCACAAAGATACGGTTGACGAAGAAGTAAGGCGGCGAATCATTGGCATCCTAAGAAGAAGTAGTTGTCGAGTTCTTTGAGGATGTTGATGATGATGGTGTGTCTCTCTCTGTCCTCCTCCCTCTCCCTCCCTCTCTCTCTCTACTCTCCCAGAGAAACTAACATTATATATAGGTAGGTAATCAGAGATACATAGAGGGGGAGAAAGGGATAGGCAGAAAATAAAGTAAGGGTCGTAGTTGCTGTTGATGATGTTGATGATGATGGTGAGTGTTGTTATAAAAGTATATTTACAAGATTGTGGGTCTGTCAAATTTGATTTTAAATAATGGCACTGTGACTGTACCTCCGCAAACTAGTTTTTTCAGTGTACGCGGCTGGGCGTATATAAAAGTTTCCATCCATTTGTGTGTATCATCGTATGCTATAGCTTATTTATACTAAGCTGAGTGAATCAACTTTTGCTTCTTAAAGGCTTTTTTACTGTTTAGTTTAATGACATGAAAAGTTATACTAAATTATTCTTAATTTTAAGATTGAATAATGATTGGAAAAAAACCGTTTTAATTGATTCTAATTGGTCATTAATGGCAATTAAGTAAAAAACTGCCAATTCTCTAACTTTACTTTCTGCCTATCCCTTTCTCCTCCCTCTATGTATTCTTGATTACATACTCATTATATAATGTTAGTTTCTCTGGAAGAGAGAGAGAGAGAGAGAGATAGAGAGAGAGACAGGAGACAGACAGAGAGAGAACAGAGAGAGAGAGAGGAGAGAGAGAGAGAAGAGAGAAGAGAGAGGAGAGAGAGGGAACGCGGGAGACGGGAGACTTTAAATTTATTTCTATGTTCGTTACACAGCAGCAACCCGTAGCTTAAATAGTTCAAACAAGCTCTTTCTTAGAAAGATTCAAATATTTTAATTTTTTTTTCGCGGCCGTATTATTTTTTAAAAAATTATTCGCTTTGCTAACTCCCTTTTTCCTAATCTCAATTATCTACCCATAAATTAAACATTTATTAAAATTGATTATATTTTGATTCTACTTAGACTAGTCAAAGTGAATAACAACCCCTCCTTATCATCTTTAAATCTTTTTTAATATTGTCTAGACATTTTTTTGTTTATTTTTTGTTCTTTTTAGATATTAAAATCAAACATATAAATTAGGGAATATATCCGGTTTAAAATAAATTTAAAAGATACATTGTAACCTTGTTAGCTTACTTGAATTTGTAAACTCAATTTGCTGTTTGACACACATTTGGGGGATTCTGGTAAAAGAATTCAGGTTTCAATTCTTTTTATTCTGTGCGCCTGTCTGATGACACTGAAATTTTAAGGAGTTTTTAGAAATTTCTTTAAATTTTTAAAGCCTTAAGTTTTGGTCGAAATAAATTTATGTACTGATGACGGTTGATTGGAGTTTTTCCTTCCTTTTCAAAGGTAATATTGCTCTGTATTTAATCTAAAATAGATTATAATACATTGAGCTCTTTTTAAGGGATGATTTAAATCCTTGTATTTGCACTTACTAAAACATGCATAATTATACAGTGAGATTTTGAAGATCCATTTTAGAATAATCCTTCTACCCAGTTTTTGGGATAGCTTAGCCACACACCACACACACACACACATCACACACACCCACAGATGTGTAAGCAAGATTGTCAGTACACAGGTGCCTTTGACTAAATGTCTGGCTATCTCACTTTATATATTATATATATATTATATATATATATATATATATATATATCCTAGTCGATAATCGTCACTCTGGCCATCAGCGTATAAGTAGCAACAGGGATCTTGCGGTAAAGTAAGGGAGCTGCTGGTAAGGTGTGGCGCTCGCACCTCAGGACCGCAAAAAACACTCTCTTGGTGCTCTCGTTATTAGACTCCCTCCTGACGGCTGATCCCGAACTTTAGGCTCCCGACTATATATATATATATATATATATAATATATGTGTGTGTGTCGATCGTGCTGTCGCTCGACGCTGGTTTCGTGTGGTGTGGTGTGTGCTAAGTAGCACTCCCCATCCAACGGTTGTTCAATATTCGTCCTTTATTCTTGAAAAGATTTGATAAACCAATGAGTCTTTAAAGAATAAAGACGAATTGAAATAATGGGTTTCTACCGTTTTAGCTTGTTTTTAAAATGATTAGTTATAATATATATATATTTATATATATAATATATATATATATATATATACTTATATATAGTTGAAATGAAGTGACAAAGAAAATGTTAGCTTTTATTATTTGATTTGGGAACGATATTGATATAATATATCGTTCAAATAATGAATAAAGCTAAACCTTGTTATTTGTCACTTTATCATTAACTATCACACGCTCTTATGACAGATATTGAGCACTCTTCTAATAAACACTGTAACGTTGGATTACTACTACTTTTTTCTATGTATATTAGTGCCAACCATCATATATAATAATAATTAATATAATAATATATAACAAAATATAATATAATATAATAAATATATATATATATATATATTTAATTTAATATATAAGCGCCGTGTTCGATTTGTTTTGTCCTGATCAGAGTTCTACTACATAAGTTGTCTCGGCAACACTTCCTACTATTCTTTCGACCTAAACAGGTTTCTGATTTGTTATCACCTCATGCATATGCAAATATATTACATAGCTGTGCATATATACATATGCAAAATGAGTTATATAAGTTGGCAAAACTAGCGATGGTTAGCCTAATTTACATATTTATTTAAAATTACCCTTTTAAAAAAAGCAATAAGCCATTTTTTAAGGAATTGTTTCTGTTTTATAGTTTTTATTCCAGTTATGAGCATGCTCATTATCACCATGGTACAATTGCTTTCTGAGGTATAAAGTTGCATTGGAAAGGGTTTCTTCCATTGGTGCCAGGACTTGCATAGATGACCATTAATAGCTGGCTATTTATTCTCAGCCCGGGAAGCTATTCGTCTCTCTCTCTCTTTATTCTGCATCCTCAATAGATGCACTAGACAAGTGGTGTCTTGTCCTTAATTGGCTTGCTCGCTCAGGTTAAATCGACCTTACGACCTAAATTCCAGCCATTGTAATGTCAACCCCCGAAAGAAAAAATACAAAAAATCAGGGATTAACCGAATTGAAATGACAGATTTCAGTGTTTGATATATTAGAACTAAACATTAATGCACTGTTATTTTATTTAAAGACTTTTACAATTTTTCAGGTCAGTTAACGTTGACGACGTATCTTTAAGGTTGTAACACAGATTCTTCAAAGATACGTGGTCATAAGGTTAACTAGGGGCCGGGTTAGCTCAGTCGGCTAGAGCGTTCGGCTAGAAACGACAAGTGTTCCGAGTTCGATACCGGTCCCCACCGAACTCAGCGTAGGAATAGCACAGGGATCTTGTGGTAAAGAAGGAGCTGTAGATAGGTGTGGCACTTATGGTGTCGACCACCTTTAGATGCTAAAAAGATAATCCCTTGTCTAGCGGCTTAATTGAAGGGGATAGACTTCCACTCGCTGACTGGGCGTGAACCGACTTTAAGGCGCCCCTCGCTTACTTACTTTTTTAGGGCTTGTCGCCATATGTGTACGCAGCTCTTTCTATCAAATCAGGGCGTGGCTCATATACAGTGACTCTCTATCTCCATTTAGCGGTCTCAAGATTAACTCTAGCAAGAACTCTTTTTTAGGGACGTTCGTACTAACTGTTTTGTATCTGTATTTTAGTTGCATGTTGCCCAGACAATAAGTCTGTAATTGTTGGTTTATCTAAACTTCTTTGTTGGATTTCTTTGTATTTTGTTCACGCAACATTAGAGACTTTCAATTGGTTGAATGATTATATAGAAGCAGGGCTGACTTCTGATTTAGGTCGAAAATTAAAACCGGGAAGTTTTATGGTGGTATCCAATGATAGTTTTTAACTACAGTCTTGAATTAATTTTTTGCGAATGTGGGTTACGGTTTTAGGGGATTAGGTTGTTTAATTATGTATTCTTAAAAAAATTAACAACAAAAACGCAAATTACATACTTATGTTGAAAAAATATTTTTTTAAACTAAGTTTAATTGAAATTATACATTGCAATACTAACAAAACAACTGTCTGCATAATAGATCATAATTAATTTCAACGGTTATTTAATATAGTAATTTGTTTTTTTTGTTGTTTATTTTTTTAAGCAATACGCTAATTAAGACTTATCCTAAAACGGTAACCCAATTCGCAAATTTAATTCATAGACTGTATTTAACCTGTCACTGGGTACAGTATAAAACTTCCGTTTTAATTCCCGATCCTAAAGTCAAAGTCCAGCCAGAATTAATCTTATTGAAACTTGAGCAACCCATCTAAAATTGAATAAAATAACTATTTACAAAAAGGATCCAAACGTATATGGATTACAATTATCCTTAGGGTATTGCCGCGGCTGTGTAGTGGCTATAAGTGCGGAATTTTAATCGTGTGAAAGCAGGTTCGAAACCCCAGTCGCTATTACGTCACTTTGGGGGCTTATACACCTGGAAAAATATGAAGCCCCAGCTATGGTAAAAAGTACCGCTTATACTATTAACGGGTAACGGCTTTGGCATTAAATGAACATGAACGGCTTGATGTATGCCATTAAGAAAAGAAAGCAAACACAAACATTTATTTCCAAAGGTCGAATCTTGTATTTTTACGCCGCCCCCCCGATTGACTCGGCTGTTTACATCAAGCCTATCACTATATGATTGCTGGCCATCCTTTATGGCAAACCCCAACACTTTTCAATATAGATGGGCTGAGATAGGGCGGTGGGGATTGTCTAGTGTCCTTGGATTATGACGTAAAACTCCTGAGGTAATGTCCAATTTGGAGCTCTGGGAAGATATGGAATTACACTCATCAACCATTACTCCCAGGTCCAGCAGAACCGGTATGCTATGTCTTTGTACTCGATCTATGGTTTATAGATGAACCCAACTTGCTTTTAAAATGTTTACGAAGATCGTTATTTTAGAATACCTCACCCACTCAACACTATACTCACAGTTCTTTTGTAGCCACGACACTAGAGTGGCGCACACCCTCAGCAAATAAGACAAAACGACATATAGAGCATAAAAGTAAACCCAACAAGGTTTGTTATGGCCTTAAAATACAACACAAAACCAATACAGCAAGGCCCTAAAATCAACAAATCTATTTGGATGTTTTTTGTGTTGAAGAGTGGCCCTAACGGCTGGTTATTTTTCTCTGGTGAGTTCCAGTAAATAATCAGAGATCTCTCTACAGATAACTCTGGAAATTATAAAGTATGTGTGTCTTTGCTTGCAACGCTGGTGATCAGTGACCTCAGACGCCTTGAGACTACCGGAAGAATAAAAAATCAATTTCCTGGCATAGCACGTATATCTTGACGACATTCTCGCTCATATCGACTTTTCTGCAATTCTTCTGCAGAAAATGAATACTCGCAGAACGATATTATATTAGTAATATATATTATAAGGCGTATATATATAGAGAGAGAGAGAGAGGAGAGAGAATGAGAGTGTGTGTGAAAGAGAGAGAAGACAGAGAACAGAAAGAGAGGAGATCGAGGGGGACATTAGATGAGGAGAGAGAGAGAGGGAGGGGTTACATACGGGCTTTCTAACCTCGGAGAGAGAGAGAGAGAGATGGTGTGTGAAAGAGAGAAAGAGAGGAGAGAGAGGAGGAGAAGAGGGGGCAATGAATGGAAAGAGAAGAGAGCGAGAGTGGGTTACATATGGCTTTCTATTCCCAGACAGCC
>CM042143.1:9705292-9716961 GCA_023376005.1 Doryteuthis pealeii | reverse complement strand
GTCATGTCGAGAGTGATAGTTGATCAGAGTTTTGAGATAGTAGTATATGTAGTATACGCACGCGTGTACTCGCGACAGCTCTCTCGCTACGAGTGCCTTAAGCCTATTAGATGTGAGATGAAACATCTATATATAATAGCCCACGGGCGTGGCTAATGCTGCCGTCCACACGTATTTATTGAAACAATTGCAGGATTTTTAACGGAAGGCAGATGATCCACAGTTTGGTTATATTTATTCTATGTTATGACGTTTGAATTATGTGTTGGGTATGTGACGGCTAAGCCGTGACGCAGTTTTTGTTACAGGACCAAAAAGTAGAGTGAATCTTCATTATTAATCGATAGCAAAATAAAAAAAAGCCTATCTGGGTGGATGTAAGATAATATTGCCTGAGGGGAATGGGAGTTGAACTTTCTATATAGAGAGTTTGTATCATACCGTAAGTAAAATCATTACAAAATCTCTAAAGGCGTAAGAAATAAAATAAATTTATTAAAGGAGTAAACAATAAAAAAATTTGAGAATGGAACTTAGTGGATAACTGTTAAATATATATTAAAATAGAAACTCAACTATATACTAGATAGATACTACTGAGGTATGCATTTAGTTGATACAATGTGTTTAAAAAAACCACAAGTGTGGACTTGTCTAACATTGGCATGCTCAAAATTTGAGTGTATTCTAGTTTATGACGATTTTAGGCAGTGTGACGCTAAAGGCAGTGCGCGTATTTTGTTACAGAAACAACCGGGAACGCGATCTCCATTATTAATAGATTGAGATAGGAATGACTTGATATCTAGTAAATGTTGTTAAAAGAAAAACTAAGAAACCTTACACAATTAAATATAAACACATCTTCATGGCCTAGATAATGCAAAGAATAGTTTGACATGCCGTTAAATGTAAATACAAAATATTCCACGGTGTAAAGTTGGTAAATATTCGGTGTGTGACAAAAATAGGTCCGATATTTGCATAACACAGTCACTGAGTGGTGCAGAAGAGAACTCGTAGGCAACTGGTACTCGGTAGAACTCTCTCAGATGTGTATACTCGGAGTAGAGATGTATAGTCGCAAGTGAGTAGATATAAGAGAGAGAGTTGTACGATCGGGGAGATGAGGCTGTCGGGGCTGCAGCAAACGTCTCCGCTCTCGCACTCTCTCTAGGGTATATAGCTCGGCTTTTCTGTCTAACGATATATAACTAGTAGTATAGCGTACTTAACGTTTGAGACTAAATAAATATATATATATATATGTATTTGGTGAATAAAAGGTATTAATCACAGGGGTCATCTGTGATAGACCCCGGTTTTTAATGGCCTTTTAGGATTTTCCCTTTTTATAACAATTAAGCATTGAGCTCTCTAAACGGAAGCCTGACTCTAACAACTAACTAAGCAGGCTGTCCGTGTTCTTGTCCGTCTTACTGGATGGTTTGGTGCGATATTGGTAGGTTGGTCCGTAACAGCTGTTTTCTCGTTTAGGTGCTATTTCCACGTCTTGTTCAACTCGATACACCGCAGCATTCTTAGTGGCAGGCTCCATCGTAGTTTATTCTCTCTAGTCGCGGTTAGTTACGGTTCCAGGGTGGTGCAGCCATACAGAGTAGCTGACACGACAACGGCCTGGAAGAATTGCTCTTTAATCTTGGTCTTGTGAGATTACGACCTCCATATCGCTTGTGTGTTTTCGAAGACATGAACTCAGTTTTATCAGTTCACCTACAGGCCGACAGTTTCCGTGCTGGCTTTCTATGTCTGTGTAGTAAGGATTACGGCTTGTGGCAGGTGTGATTTGCGCAGTTAGATGACGAGGTCATCAGCATAGTCCGCGGATCCGTAATCAGTAGTGAGGGATATCGCTCGGCTTATTGTTTTTTAGGTAATGAGGCTTTTTCTTTCATTGGATCTAGTGATGTTCTCAGAACATCACTATATTATATAGTATAATATATATACTATATATATATTATATAGATATATAATTCAACTATAAGATTGTATTAATATTATAATATTATTCAATTTAAGTACTTACAATAAAGACTTGGATAGGGAAACCGGACGGATTTAGCTTTAGGTGTTGGCTGAGTCCTCAGTCGAGCCAGTGTTGAACACGTCACAGCACACACACACACACATTCACCACGGGTCCTATATATATAATATATATATATATATAATATTGTTCTAATATATCTTATATCAAAGAGTGCTGAATTAAATTGACAGAGCATGTGGATCTAAGTCAGTTGTAGAGTCGTCAATGGCCAAGCGCCGATTGAATGCGATGTCTTCGCAACCCTAACCCATATATATTTATGAATAGTATATATAAGTAGAGTGTAGCCGGTGCTAGAATAGTAGACGAGATGGTTCGTGGGTCTTGCTCAGTCAGTATGTGTGTGTGTGTGTGTGTGTGTGTGTGTGTGTGTGTATGTGTGTGATTGCTAACGTACGAAAATAGCTTCGGACACAAAAGCAAAATTGAAATTAAAACCAGGGATTCTTTATTTCTGGGTGGAACGAGTTTATGAAATTTGTGAAATGATCGGGGCGCGAGACCACACGAAAACTTCGTTATCCTGACAGGGTAGATTGATCAAACGCAATGTTCAAATTCTGTCCGACTTTTGATATCGAGCTTAATATAGTAGTATATAGTGAATATTAATATATAGATAGTATATATAGCGTACTATAATACTGATTATTATATTTATAGTCAGTATAATTACATTGCATCTACCTGTTGCTAATATTGTTCACTTCGAAAGTATCTAGTAACATGTTGCAACTATGTGCAGCCAACCAATTATCACATATTTTCTGTGCTAGTTTGAATTCGAATTACGAAATATGACCGTGGTAAGCTCTGCCGTTTGGCGTAGTGGTTAAGCAGCTGATAGTAGGCGAGTTTCGAACTTCAGTCGCGTATACGTTCGTTTTACGCGTTTGGGCTTTGGGTCTGGGTTTTGTTTTGTTTTTACCGCGCATTTTATCAATCCTCCGAGTGGATATTATTAATGCGATAAGGTTTTGAAATATAATCAATTCTGATGACGTCTGCCGACACTCCATTGGAAATAAGAATTCGAAGCGATTAAGCGACACCAGAATAATCAGGAATCTTAATAGTGAATTGAGCGTGTAGTTTAGCGTTTTCCCTCTTTTGTTATCTATCATATGATACTGGTCTTCTTAATACTTCCGTCCGTCATCCCGGCCGTGGCTGGGGTGTTAGAATGCACCGACCGGCACCTCTGCTAGAGGGGTAAGACTCCGCCAATGGGGGCCACTGTTGGCCGTGGAATGGCGACCCGGTGAATGCTTTAAGGATAGAGCCCAGGTGGAGTGAGCAGGTTATGACATGCACACAAGTACTCCACTTTGGCACCTATCCGTTGGGGCTAAGACCGGGCGGTCGAGAGGCGCCCCTCCGGATCATGCGGGCTGGCACGTCACAGCCTAGCACCTATATTGATTTTCCCCAACCTATTACCTTAAATGGCAAGCCCAACCCTTTTTATCAATATGGGTGCTAGAAGGCGGTGGCTGCGGGTCTACAATGTCATGGGAATGGTTAAACCTCCTAATCTGATGGTGAGGTTCCAGTTTTGGAAGGTTGGGGAATGTGGAGCACCTTTCATCACCAATTTTTCCACTGGTCCACTCTGACCGGAGTGGGTAGTACCTGTTACGGGTCCAATCTTGGGTTAAATAGAAAAATGTATTTTATAAAAAAATTGTAATTATCCATTAAGATGATTATTTCCAAACTTTTCTATCGCATTAAATGACCCAGCTGAGGTTGATTTGCCGTAAAACAAAACAAACAACCAAACTCGTCCGTTATATCTTCGTTAGAAATGAGAACTGTCATGGATAAAATCAGTGCATACAATTTCTGGGACTTCGGGTACAAACGGATCACCCAATCACCGACCAGGAGACCAGACTACGTATTGATAGACAAAAAAGAGAA
Source organism: Doryteuthis pealeii (assembly GCA_023376005.1). NCBI lineage: Eukaryota > Metazoa > Mollusca > Cephalopoda > Myopsida > Loliginidae > Doryteuthis > Doryteuthis pealeii. Next base: position 9,712,964 of record CM042143.1, on the reverse strand, counting down.
CTCGTGGATTTGGCCGTCCCAATGGAAATGAAAGAATGCGAATTGGATAGACAATACTTTGGATCTTGCAGAGAACTGAGAAAACTGAGCAACATGAGGTGAAGGTCGTACCGAATATAGTTAGTGCCCTTGGAACGTGCCCAAGCTGTGGAAAAGAATTTGGGTGAATTGGAAATCAGGAAGAATCGGGGCATCCAGACTACAGCCTGTTAAGATTCGGCTGAATTTTCTCAGACCGAGTCCTGGAGACCGTGAGGAGACTTGCTGTCACTTAGCTCTATGAACCACCGGCTTACGACAGTGTGAAAAACATAAAATATAATAATAATAATAATAATAATAATAATCATAAGATGTTGATGTTTTTTCAAAAAAGGGTGTGGTTGAATCTTGCTCATAACAAAACAGGGTGTATGCGCTCTATTATTTAGTTAGACCTTAACCGTACAACACGATACCAACACACACACAATTCATACAGGCTTTATTATACATCCTCCACTCCCCTCTCCTCCTCCTCATGCATCAATCATCATCATCATTCATCATCATCATTTTGCGCAGTCTACACGGATCATGACTCTAACCACCCTCTCTATATATCATACGGCACCTAGCAAGTCCTTCACGAATCCGGTTATCACGCACTGTACTGATCTATGTAATTCTTTGCTGTTCGGCGTACTCTGGTGTGTCAACAGGAGAAGCTCCCTTTGTTCTCTCTTCTTCAGCATGTCTAGCGTGGTCTCGTTCAACCTCGAATATTTGGTAACGTTTCCAATTTTCCAGAGGAGTGAATTGCGTCACTGGGTGCTTCCTTTGCACAGACATTGCCCCTACTGACTCTCGTTTTCTACTAAGAAGCACATGTGCGAAGTTGATAAGTTAGAATGGCGACAATTTACGCATCGTACAATGTATAATTTGTAATATATACAGGGTAGTAATGACCAAAATGATAGACACATTTTAAATGCTATTTCCCTCAATTACAAAAGCGACACAGAATATCTATGTATATATACATTTACATAACTGGTACGACAGGAGTTTTACATATAATCTAAAATTTTGATATTATGTCCTTGAGATGGTCACGTATTATGACGAAAACATTCAAGTGAGCTCGATTTTCTCATATTGTAAAGTGTGGTTTATCATATCAACTGGAATAGCTGTTATCTCTCCACGGATGCTTTCTTTCAGTTCGCTGGCGGTGTGGGGTCTGCATTAAAGCACAAAAGTAATCTGCGCTGGACAGCGCTTCTTTTATGAAGTCTAAAGAATGGCCACAAAAATCGTAACAATGATAATGTTAGTTATACATGTGTGATATGTTACTTAAGAGCTATTGCCGAATTAGTTGTATCTGTTAAAAAGTAATAATCTTGATTAACTCTCTCCTCCCCCCTCTCTCTCTCTCTTTCTTTCTTTCCTTGCTTTTCATTATGTTCAAATTTGAACTGCTTCTGCGTTATGTTCATCTAATACCTTTTTACCAACTTTCTTTCTTTCTTTCTTATTATAAATTCTTCTGTGTTGTGAATATCCTTTGTGCCATATACTAAAAACGAAATGGTACATTTTGCTAGGGTGACGACACTCATAAGAATAAGAATTCGGCGGATAAGCAGCCACAACAGATAATTGGATTTAATTGAAATTTGACTAAATTCAGACCATAAAAATTGTACATGCCGATTATTCTAAAATGAACTTTAATGGTGTCTAACACATTTTTATGATATTTTTCCGTGTTAAAACAGGCAATCCGTAGTGATTTTAAACAAATTTGGCAAAAAAAAAAAAGGATTTCATTTACGGTGATTGGAAAAAAGAGTGAGAATTAAACCAAGAATACAATTTAAATTGTTGGTCGTTTGGTGCTAGCACATGTATGGGAACACGCACAGAAATCGCATTTATTCATATGGGGTTTTATTTTATTTTTTTTAACTCAACCATAATTTCCCCTTCGACTCTACCAAATTTTCTTATGTTTTTACTCCCGTGATGGGATATTTCAAAGTTCACAATCTATTCAACTCATTCTATTCAAAATAAGATGATAGAGTGATTTTTCATGTGTAAACAAGTGAAACGTCCGAGCGCTGCTGCCAGCGTTTACGGTATGAATCGCAGTGGGAAGAGAGCCGTTGTGAGCTGGTTTAGAGTAGCGCAAAAGAATTAAACTAATGGAACTAAAGTTAATACGCGGTAATGGCAAAAAGGAGGTAACGGTAAATGAAGGAATGGTAAATGATCCTCTGTCTAATCTGAGATATCGCGGTAAAATGAAGAATGATAAAATCTAGGCAGACCTATGGATATACCACTGTATGATAATTTTTATTATTACAACGTTTGGTATGTTTACTTAAGAGCTATTGGATTTCAATTACAGTTTCTTTCCAAACAAAACAAAAAAAAAGGGACAATCAGTCTCATTGCCTTATTTTTCTTTTTTTCTTTTAAAGTTTTTTTGATCGAATTGAATTGTTTAAATGTATTAAAAATAAATTACATAAGTAATATGAAACTTAGAATGTTACGGTAGAAATTTAGTCACTTAAAGTTCAAGATTACCTTACATTTTTGCATTCATCTTTGGACGGTCGCATTTTTCACAAGAGGTGTTGAAAGATGATACGGACAGAAGATTAAGGAACACCATTATTAATTATAGATGGGTTACTGTGCCTACATTAGCTTACTCAAACTTTTTAAGCAGGGGTGGGAGGGCTCATCTAAAGGCTTGCCTACGGGTGCCAAAGTCATCGGGTGGTGGGAGGATTTGATATTGGCCACTCGTGCAGAACTGGATAGTACTTGACTGGTGTCAACGTCTGCAAAAATGTGTCAAATTTTTATTCGAGTTTTTACCCGACCGATTTAAAAACCACATCCTTTACCGGTTCAACTGTAACAATCCTAATAACATTTTATAAAGTTTGATGTATAACTTAAAGTAATATTTCTCGGAATTTTTTTAGAGAGACTTCATAATTTACGTATTATTTGTATTATTCGGACTATTGTCCTCATATTCATTGTTATCTGTACAAAGGTTTCGGTCGATATGCCCTCTGGCCTTCTTTAGGTATTCTCGGGAACTTATCGGACTCGGAACTTCTTTTTGGACTCGGGAACCTTCTTTTTCGTAATCGGGAGCCATCACCGAACCTAACCCTTTATTCAGTCCGCTAACCACAGCTGGGGTGTTAAGCTGTGTTAATTATTCTTCTTTGTTACACCTGCTGCCCCTGATTGAACCTGCAGTCTAAAGATACCTGTCACTTAGAACTGTCTCATCTAACTCCTTTATCCACTAGGCTATGTGTCCAATTGGACAATTCAGTGTGAATTTTGGGAACTTATTAACCTAATGTCTTGTTTTGCCTAGAATATCTACCTATTCACTTATGTATGATTTTAAAAAAATCTAATTTAGCCTTTTTTTTACTACTTTAAAGTAATTGGTTACTTGGTTGGTTGGATTTTACGGCATGTCAACCAATTTTGGGTCATTTTATGCCGTAGACATTTTTGTTTTATCCATTCTTGAAGGGTACTCAATTCTTTTTTTAACTCAATTTTTTAAAACACACTTTTTAAGACTTTTTTTCTATTTAACCCATAGATCGGACCCTAACAGGTACTAATACTCCGGGTCAGTGGATCTGGGAGTAATGGTTATAAAGGGGTACTCCACATTCACCAAAGTTCCTAAACTGGAACTTTACCAGCAGATAAAATTTAACGTCATACCCAGGACACCAAGACCCCCAACCACCACCTTCTAGGACATATATTATAAAAAGAATTGGGGCTCTTCATAGTGGCAATGGAGTTAGGACAATCCTATAGATGCTAGGGCTTGGTGTGACCAGCCGATTGATCGTAGGGGCCACTCCGACCGCCCTTTTTAGCCTAAGTAAGATCAAAGTAGAGTGTTGCATGTCATGGACTGCTCAGTCACCAGAGTTCTTGAAGTTGTTATAAAGGAAAATAAACGCAGCGTCCGTAGATACTCGCTGTCAGTCAATCTGCAATTCCAATTCCTTAGTAGAAAGATGTAGTTATAGTTACTCCTTGTCAGTCAAAATTTAGTATTCCTTGGTAGAAAGATTGTTGTATCAGTTACTCTTTTAGGCCTGTACGTTCATTCCGGGAGGGAATCTATTCGGCAACTGATTTTAGGACAATTTAGCAACGACCTTCCATACATTTTTGTCGTTTTCCATTGGTCAATCCAGCTCCTGCTACTTGGAGCAGTGCATATACCAGTTGACTTTTCGTACAGTTTATACCCAAGAAAATACAACACAACTTCATTTTCTCTCGAACTAAAATCTATACATATATAAAGGGCAGTTGGTGTGTGTAATGTATGTATGTACGGAGGAAACTACGACAATAAAACAATTACTGACAAAGTAAATATATATACACATTCACAATCATCAGAGCTTGCTATTTGAGCAAAAATAATGAAGATTTTATTTATATTTGTAAAGATATCTAAAGATTAAAATTTGAATATTAAGGGAAGGAAAAGTCATGGGTTGCATTCATGATAAACAAATTAAATATGGATGACCAAAAGCATCAATGGATTTACGAGATTAACTTTTAATCCCCACTTTCTACCAAAGCGTTGCCGGGTATGAACTTCTAGTACATATATAAAGGGCAGTTGGTGTGTATGTATGTATGTATGTATGTTCCTGCTGGCAAATACATACATGTGCCGAACAGCTGGTGGTCTCAAGCTTCACATGAAAGTTCACAGTGATGAGAATACAACACCTGTCGACTCAGTCGACATCGATCGTTTTATGTGCCAGATATGTTCTAAGTTATGCAAGACTTTGACAGGATTGAAAAGTCATGAACGAACTCACAAACGGACAATGAATGAAGGAGTGGCAGTCGCCTGACAAGACATTGCGATCAATAATGTCCGGAAGAAACTAATTAAAAAAAACAATTAACAACAAAGTAAATATATGTACACATTCACTAACCCCAGAGCTTGCTTTTTATGCAAAAATAATGAAGATTTTATTCATATAGGGGAAGATATTTAAAAATTAGGATTTGAATAGTAAGAGAAGGGAAAGTCATTGGTTGTTTGGTTTGGTTTGGTTTGGTTTTACGGCATATCAACCTCAGTGGGTCATTTAATGCCGATAAAGTTTTGAAATAAATCAATTCTTAATGGATAATACAATTTTTTATAAATACATTTTTCTATTTAACTCATAGATGGGACCCTAACAGGTACTACCACTCCGGGTCAGAGTGGACCAGAGAGCAATGGTGATGAAGGGGTGATCCACATTCCCCAAACCTCCAGTTTAACGTCATTCCCAGGACATGTAGACCCTCAGCCACCGCATTCTAGCACCCATATCATAAGAAGGATTGGGGGTTGCCATAAGGGCAATAGGGTTGGGCAATCATATAGGTGCTAGGGATTGACGTGACCAGCCGATTGATCGGAGGGGGTCTCTTCGACCGCCCTTCTAGCCCAAGAAAAGCCCAAAGTGGAATATTGCGAGTCATGAACTGCTCAACCACCTGGGTTCTATCCTTAGGCATCACAGGTCGTCACCGACGGCCAAGAGGTGGCCCCATTGGGGGAGTCTTACCCCTCTGCAGAGGTGCAGTCGATGCATTCTAACGCCCAATTTATGAAAGACCAAAACAATCAATGGATCGGCGAGACTAACTTTTATTATCCCACCATCTACAAAGACAATGCCGGGTAGTCGCTTCTCGTTACAAATAAAGGAAGATATCAGTACCCAATAACAGATGAATGTTTCAGTTAAATCTTAACCGTCCTACCAATAGTACAAAGATCACCGGTCGAGGAAGAAGTAAGGCGGCGAATCATTGGCATCCTAAGAAGAAAGTAGTTGTCGTAGTTGCTGTTGAGGATGTTGATGATGATGGTGTCTCTCTCTCTGTCTCTCCTCCCTCTCCCTCCCTCTCTCTCTCTCTCTACTCTCCCAGAGAAACTAACATTATATAATGAGTAGGTAATCAAGAGATACATAGAGGGGGAGAAAGGGATAGGCAGAAAATAAAGTAAAAGTCGTAGTTGCTGTTGATGATGTTGATGATGATGGTGATGTGTTTTAAAAGTATCATATTACAATTTGTGGGCTGTCAAATTTGATTTAAAATAATTGGCACTGTGACTGTACCTCCCGTCAAACTAGTTTTATTGCAGTGTACGCGGCTGGGCGTATATAAAAGTTTCCATCCATTTGTGTGTATCATCGTATTCTATAGCTATTATTATACTAAAGCTGAGTGAATCAACTTTTGCTTCTTAAAGGCTTTTTTACTGTTTAGTTTAATGACATGAAAGTTATACTAAATTATTTCTTAATTTTAAGATTGAATAATGATTGGAAAAAAAACCGTTTTAATTGGTTCTAATTGGTCATAATTTGCAATTAAGTAAAAAAACTGCCAATCTCTTACTTTACTTTCTGCCTATCCCTTTCTCCCTCCCTCTATGTATCTCTTGATTACATACTCATTATATAATGTTAGTTTCTCTGGGGGGGGGAGAGAGAGAGAGAAGACAGAGAGAGAGAGAGACAGAGAGACAGAGAGAGATACAGACAGACAGAGATAGACAGAGAGAGACAGAGAGAGAGACAGAGCAGAGACAGAGAGAGAGGGAGACGGTAGACGGGAGACTTTAAAATTTATTTCTATGTTACTACAAGCAGCAACCCATAGCTTAAATTAGGTCAAACAATCTCTTTCTTAGAAAGATTACAAAATCATTTTAATGTTTTTTTTTTGGCCGTATTTATTTTAAAAAAGTATTCGCTTTGCTAACTCCCTTTTTCCTAATCTCAATTATCTACCCATAAATTTAAAGATTTATTAAAATTGATTATATTTTGAATTCTACTTAGACTAGTCAAAGTGAATAACAACCCCTCCTTAATCATTTTAAACCTTTTTAATATTGTCTAGACAATTTTTGTTCTATTTTTTGTTCTCTTTTAGATATTAAATTCAAACATATACATTTTGAATATATCCGGTTAAAAATAAAATTTAAAAGATACATTGTAACCTTGTTAGCTTGCTTGAATTTGTAAACTCATATTTGCTGTTTGACACACATTTGAGGGATTCTGGTTAATTTTTTTTTTTAGGTTTTCAATTCATTTTTATCTGTGCCGCCTGTTTGATGACACTGAAATTTTAAGGAGTTTTAGAAATTTCTTTAAATTTCTAAAACCCTTTTAAGTTTTGGTCGAAATAAATTTATTACAGGATGACGGTTTATTAATTTTTTCCTTCCTTTCAAAGGTAAATATTGCTCTGTATTTAATCTAAAATTGATTATTATACATTGAGCTCTTTTTAAGGATTTATTAAAATCCTTGTATTTGCACCTACTAAAACATGCAATATATTATACAGTGTGATTTTGAAGATCCCATGTAGAATCATCCCTTACTACCAGTTTTGGATACCTTATATATACTAGCAAATATATGCACCCTCCGGGTGCAAGTATTTAAGTTTTAATGTAATAGAATATATTAAATTAGAAAGGCTAATTGAACTAAATAAGAATGCAGATAAAAGGATTTGAAACAGAGGGGTGTATAATCGAAAAATAGAACAACTG
>CM042143.1:9680292-9697792 GCA_023376005.1 Doryteuthis pealeii | reverse complement strand
ACATTACCCCAAATCGTCATAACATAGAATAAATACACTCGAAATTTGAACATGCAACATTAGACAGTCCTCATTGTTTTTTAAAACAAGTTTTAATAAATACATGACTGGTATTATATATCTATATATAGTTTGTTTTATTTTAATACATATTCAAAGTTTACATTTCAAATTGCTTTATTTTTTAAATATTTTAATGAATTCGATGATTTTACTTACTTAGGGTACAAACCCGCTGACATTGACACCTTTCGGACAATTTGTTTCAAAAATCTATTTTTACATTGCCCGGAGGGCGTTTTTTATTTTGTACTTGGAGTACAAATATTGTTTTGTAGTGTACAAAGTCTGTTTTATTTATAGACTATCTATGCTGTTTTATCAATAGAGTACAATCCTATCTTTGTAATATAGAGTACAGAAGCTGTTTTATAAATAGAGTACAGATATTGTTTTATTAATAGAGCCCAAGTACTATTTCATTGATAGAGTACATTGTTAAACAAAGGACGAAAAGGAGTGAAAAAAAGATGAAAGATGACAGAAGGAAGGATAGACAACAGCAACTCCGGCAAGCATCAATGTTTGTTTGCAGTCACTGCACCAGAGATTGCCATTCAAAAATTGACCTGTTCAGACACTCACACAGATTCAGTTAAAAGAAAAATTGTGGACACTAATAGAGTACAAATTAATAGAGTACAAATGCTGTTTTATTATTAGGAAACAAATACCGTTTTAAAAGTCTTTTAATAATTTGCTTGAAGCGTTGTGTTTATATTGGTTTGGTGGTTGGTTTTGAAGGCTATCACAATGCAAGTGCAAAGAAAAATAAGGTAACTATGGTGTTGTTTGTTAACCGCTAATTTATCCTTAATATTTCGAGATAAAATCTCTTCGACAGAGTACCAAAAGAATTGTACTCTATCAATAAAATCTACGATTTGACAGATTTGCTTCAACTTCTTTACGACTATCAGATCCGATTGTCCCACTTGAATGGAATGGCAAATCTGGATCTTACTCTTTTCCTGTGACAGTCGATGGTTTGTGCTGCTATTTTTATTATCATTAGTAATCTATACATATATAAAAGGCAGTTAGTGTGTATGTATATCCGGAGGAAACAACGGGAAAAAATTAACAACACGGTAAATATAAATACACATTCACTATCACCTGAGCTTGCTTTTTGTGTAAAAATAATATTCTTGAAACTGCTTAAAAATTAGGATTTGAATAGTAAGAACATGGATAGTAGTAATTCATGATTAAAACATAAACAAATCAATTATGGAATACCAAAGCAATCAATGGATCTGCGAGAGTAACTTTCATCCCTCCTCAACGTAGGCAACGCTGGGTAGCCACTTCTAGTATTTACCAAACTCTCCGCATAAGTAGGATTTTAACAGGTTTGAATTCAGAGGTTCCCTTCTAGACTGTTTGCTATACCATTGTTAACCAGCCCAGTCTGCCCTACTATTTACTCATAGGTAGGTGAGATTTATTTGATACATACCTTTCCCAAGGGTATTAGCACTATGTGAAATGCAAACAGCTTCGAACAGGATTTGAATTCTCAAGAACGGATTCTCATTTGTGGATATAGCATTTTGTTGAAATGTCAAAATTTAGTTTCTTGCACTATTCCCAGTAGATCAATTTTCTAACCCAATCGTATGTAGTCTTATTCTCATTGTGCTAGTTTGATGCACTCGCTGATTACGTGGATGATCGTCTCATTATTACTATTATTATTACTATTATAATAAATTGAATCTTTTAATTGCAGCACAAGACAATGCCATAAGAACAAATTATATAAAAGCAAAAATAGATAAGACACAACAGAATAGCAAGATTTAGAGATTTTTGCTCATATTCATTAAGATAAAACCAAACAATTGGAAATCAATAATACCAAGCATATATTGCTGAACTTGCACAAAGGTGTCAAAATTAGAGTGACCCAGAAAAAACAGAACCCACAAATTTTGTAATAAAACTGTTAATTTTAACTATGGGGGTCTAGAGTTAGGGTTTAGAGTTAGGGTTAGGGTTCGGGTTGGGATTAGGATTAGGGGTTGGGGTTTAGGGTTAGTTTAAATGGGAAAATGAATGAATAATTTCAGTTCTGTTTTTTCTGGTTCACCCTGTATACCGGTGACCCAGAAAAAACAGAACCCACAAATTTTGTAATAAAACTGTTAATTTTAACTAGGGGGGGGTAGAGTTAGGGTTAGGGTTAGGGGTTAGGGTTAGGGTTGGGGTTGGGGTTTAGGGTTAGTTTAATGAGAAAATAAATAAATAATTTGGGTTCGGTTTTTTCTGGGCCACCCTAATTTTGACACCTTTGTGCAAGTTCAGCCGCATATATCTATTAAAATCAAATTTCTAATATCAATATGCAAATTAGCCTTCCCCTTCACACTGTGAACCGGTATTTTGTTGTATATATAAATACAATCGTGTGTTATTTGTACGTTGATAAGACCGACAACATCAATAATGTAAAACAATTTTATAAATAATTGAGGTTTAAATAAAAATTATAATCATGGAGAACGTGACGTAAATAACTAAAGGAATTGTGACTTGAGTAGTAACATGGTTTCGGTTACAGACAGATACACAATCCCCATTATGATAAGATTATTATTTAGTTGTAGTTGTAGTAGTAGTAGTAGTAGTAGTGTAAAATCTGTTGTCACCATTGAAGGCCATGAAAAACAAATTCTTTACATTCCAACTTTATTCATTATCCAGTTTTTGCACCCATTGTCTCAGCGACTTATGTTTTTTTTTATCTTTCATAAATTACTTTGTCAGCCATCCTTTCTTTTTCTTTTTAATTTCAATCTGAACGTCTGTCTGTGTGTCTTTCATTTGGTGTCTGTTTGAACAACGAACCGCTTCTATGAGAGCTTGGAGAGTCCTCTAGTGTTGTAATTAAACGTTTCACTCGTCCCTTTTGTCTTAATTATTTACTTTATATCTCCGACATCTTCTGATAATTCCGAAAGCGAATTAAGCCCGTTATAATGTTTCATTGGGTACAATGGTATAATAAAACACAAAACAAAACAAAAAACCCAGGCCTTGTTAATCGTAACGCCACCCGCCCCCGCCCCTCCCTCGCGCCGGACGAAACGATCGGAATTGCTCAACTGGCTGACTCAGTTAGTCTGCCCTTGTTGTTTTGCAATTCCGTTAGCCGTCAGTCTATGTGGCCTAGAGTAAAGATTGGATCGATGAAAAAAGACCAAAAAAGAAAACCATAAAAAAAAAAACAAAACAAAAAAAAACAAAACAAAACAAAAAAAAAGAAAATGAATCACGGCTGTAGTTCACATAACTGACTGCATCTGACTAAAAAAAAAAAAAAAAACTAAAAAAAATGAATCTTATAATTGCAGCACAAGACAATGCCGTAAGAACAAATTATACATATATTCACCAACCCCTCCGCACGAGCAGGATGCAACACAGGGTTAATTTCTTAAGCGGAGTCCGACAGGTTTGAATTCAGAGTTTTCCTTCTCCTAGACCGGGTGCCTAACCAAGGTTAAAGAGCCCAGTCTGCTCTACTATTTACCCATAGCTGGAGGGAGAATAGGATTCATACCTTTCCCAAGGGTATTAGCGCTAAGTGAAATAATTGCCACGACCAGGATTTGAACTGGGTCGACGAGTCCATTTCCCATGACTTTAACCATTACACAACGCGCTTCCTAGAACAAATTATATAAGGGCAAAAAGAGATAAGACGGTTATTTCCTATAACTCGAACCTAAAAAAGGGGAACCACTCTGAATGAATTTTATCTGTTAATTAATCTACCTATTATTTTCCCTTTAAACTAATCCTAAACCATAACCCTAACCCTAAACCCTAACCCGTCTTCTTTTTTCCTAGTAGATCAATAAATAAATAAATAATTTATCAGCCAATCAGAGTGGTTCCCCTTTTTTAGGTTGGAGTTATAGGAAATAACTGATAAGACGTAACAGAATAGCGAGTGTAGAATTTGTGGAGACAGAGACGAAACGGTTAATCACATAATAAGTGAATGAAGCAAACTAGCACAAAAAGAGTACAAGACTAGGCATAACTCGGTGGGAAAGGTGATTCACTGGGAATTGTGCAAGACATTTAGTATTATCAGCGTTATTCGGACTATTGTCCCCATCTTTATTGTTATTTGTACAACGTTTCGGTCGATATGCCCTCCGGCCTTCTTTAGGTATTTCTGGTCGGACTCGGGAACTTTCTCGGACTCGGGAACCTTCTTTTCGAACTCGGGAACCTTCTTGTCGTAGACGGGAACCTTCTTGTAATCGGGAGCCATCCCGGAACTTCGAACCTAACCCTTTATTCAGTCCTCGAGGGTATTCTGTTCTCATTCCGCTAACCATAGAAATACCTGAAGAAGGCCGGTGGGCATATCGGCCGAAACGTTGTACAAATAACAATAAAGATGGGGAGAATAGTCCGAATAACGCAGATAATACTAATCATCAAGCCTCATCACAAACATTCAAAGAAATAGTACAAGAAATTTGTTAAGAAATTTGTTAAGAAATTAAATTCTTGCATCAGACTAAAAGAAAAAAGACAACACACTTTTCTCGGCCTTCAAGTTGGGATTAATATGTAGTATCTGATCATCTGGATGGATGTGAGAAAAACACAATTCTTCCAAGCTGTGGTCGTATCAGTGCTGCTGTATGGCTGCACTACTTGGTCCCTAACGAGGTGCCTTGAGAATAAGCTAAATGGGAGCTGCACAAGAATGCTGCATGCGATCTTAAACAAGTCGTGGAAACAACACCCGACAAGGAAGCAGCTGTACGGTCACTTACCCTCTATTTCACAAAGCATCCGAACAAGACGAACAAGTCATGCTGGAGACTGCTGGAGAAGCAAGGACGAAATCATAAGCGACGTTCTCCTGTGGAAACTAGCACATGGACATGTGGGCCGTCCAGCAAGAAACTACATTGACTACCTCTGCACAGATACTGGATGCAGCGCAGAGGACCTCCCAGAGATAATAAGTGATAGAGAAGGTTGGTGAGAGGTTGTCATGGATATCAGTGCTAATTGCACTGCATGGTGATAACTCGCTCATCCTAAAACATCTTTTGTTTGTGTGTGCGTGTGTGCGTGTGTGTGTGTGTGTCTGTGTCTGTGTGTAAATAGTTTCGATTGGTTTGGTTTGGTTTTGTTTTGTTTTACGGCATATCAACCTCAGTGGGCCATTTAATGTCGATGAAGTTTTGATATAAATCAATTCTTAATGGATAATACATTTTTTTATAAATACATTTGTCTATTTAACCCATAGATGGGACCCTAACAGGTACTACCACTCCGGGTCAGAGTGGACCAGGGAGCAATGGTGATAAAAGGGTGTTCCACATTCCCCAAACCTCCAAAACTGGAACATCACCATCAGATAGAGTTTAACGTAATTCCCAGGGCATGTAGACCCCCAGTCACTGCCTTCTAGCACCCATATGATAAAAGGGGGGTTGGGGCTTGCCATAAATGCAATAGGGTTGGGGCAATCATATAGTTGCTAGGGTTTAAAAGTGACCGGCCGATTGATCTGAGGGCGCCTCTCCGACCGCTCGTCTAGCCCAAGATAGGGCCAAAGTAGAATATTGCAAGTCATGAACTGCTCATCCACCTGGGTTCTATCCTTAAGCATCACGGGTCGCCACCCACGGCCAACAGGTGGCTTCAGAGGTGCAGTCGGTGCATTCTAACGCCCCAGCCGACAGGGCGGAAATAGTTTTGAGGTTTAGATTAATTTGAAATACAAGTAGAGTGCGTCCTTTTTTGAATGGCACTGTATTTTCGAAATAGTTTTTCGGCGCGGATTATGGCAATAAGTAGAAAGCAACAGTCAACATCTGTCGTCATATACCTGAGAATTAGTATCGACGCAAATTTTGTACGGAAATAGACACGTTCGGATTAATACGCAGATGTTTTTTTAAATATCATCGTCCCGATGAAGAGAGAATGCCGGTTGGAAATTGAAGATGAAGCCGAAAGATAATCGTGTAACACATTATATAACGTTTGCTATTTACGACAATCTCAAATTTATATAATAATCTAAATTTTCAATGACACCGTAACACAGCTAGAAATATAACATTAGAACACAATGTCTCCTAGTGCACTGACGTTAAAATGCACTATTTTGAAAAATAAAGAAATTGTTCCATTTAACACTTAAAAATATAGGGTCTGCATTCGCGATCTCCCCGATCATTATGATTTATTCAAGGGAGATAACTAGTAAATACTAATTGCAGGATATTTCCCCTTTCTTATTCATTTATTTATTTGCACTGATATGAATAAATAAACACACACACACACACACACACATATATATTTTTTGGGGGGGTGAAGGTTATGTGCTTAATTGAAGTCATACCTAATTTGAAATTAATTAGTTATAATTAAATGAATTAGTCGTGAATAATAATTAATTTCAAATTAGGTATGACTTCAATTAAGCACATAACCTCCCCAAAATTGTCGGCTATCGCCATCTTAAACAGATTGTTTGTACACTTCATATATATATATATATTATTAATATATGCTCCCATAAATTTGGTAATGAGCTCTCTAATTGGTAATTTAAATTAACTCTCACTACTAAGCAAATAAGCAATAATCATTTCTCCGGAAATTTCATCTCTCAGTGACCGAAAGATACATACATTCCTATGTATTTAATAGTTAAAAAAAACACCAGTTCCCGCATCAGCTGTCAGTGGGCGAGGGGATAAGATATCGGACTACCATGCGGTCAGTCTGAGTTCGACCCTACATAAGGATAGTGGAGTCTAGCCACACTGAAGAGGCATGAAATGCCGAAACACGTGTCTGTGGATGACTTATTAATTTATATATATATATATATATATATATATATATATATATATAAATGTAATGTCGTCGGCTGACCTAAAGTCGGTATCAATCAGACATCGAGGGAATCCATCCCCCTTTCTCTAGCGCTAGACGAAGGAGATTATTTTGGTGTCTGAGACGGAGCACCATCAGCTCCTCACTTTAGCGCACATATGTCTGTGCTACTCATACCCTGAGTTGGCGAGTGCCGTTATCGAACCCGTAAACTTGTGGTTTCTAGTCGAACGCTCTACCGACTGAGCTAAACCGACCCTTGAGTCAAAAGAAGTACTGATGTGTTGGATCCCAAGTTGGAATAACGGGAAATGACCAAGCCGATTTGGCTGCAAAATATGTCATGAATTTAGAAATTGATGAACATTTCAAGATCCCAGAAAAGACAAACGGATAAATAACACAGTAAAAATCAAAGTAGAGTGTTGCATGTCTTGGATGGCACAGTAGAGTAGGTCGATTTTCACTTTTTAAAAATATCAAATTGTCCGTCTATGCGGAGGTTGAATGTTAGTATACTGAATACTGAAAAGAAAACATCTTTTATTTGCCCTATTGTTTGAGGAAATAGCATCAAAGATCGTCTACTAAATTGGACTAAAATCCTCGTTTTCGCAAAATTTAACCTTTAGAAAACGAGGATTATTAGTGCATTTTAGGAGACGATCTTTGATGCTATTTCCTCAAACTATGGTGCAAGTAAAACATCTAATTTTTGGTATCAGTATTCAGTATACTAACACCCAACTTTCGCATAGATGGACAATTTGATATTCTAAAAAAGTGAAAAATCGACCTACTCTATTGTGCAGTCCAAGACATACAATACTCTACTTTGATTCTTACTATGTTATTTATTGGGATTAGAGTTTTACAAACGTCCAAAAGAATAAAAAGTCAAACGTCTTTTAGCGTCTACTGTTGGTGGATGTATCGGGTTTGATCACCTCTGATAGGGGCAGCATGGCGAGGGAAGTCTGATATTGGAAGACCCGAAACTTCCCAATGAACCATGCAAATAACATCACTGACGACAACCACCAGTGCCCCAAATGTAGGAGCGTATGTTTAAAGTACACAATGATATGGTTTCAAGTAATCACTTCTATTAAATAAGAGTCATTTATTTATTTGCACACAGTCATATGGTTTCTTGTAACTTAAAATAATCCTCAGTAAACAAATATAGCTTCAAGACCGAAACTTCCCAATGAACCATGCAAATAACATCACTGACGACAACCACCAGTGCCCCAAAGGTAGGAGCGTATGTTTAAAGTACACACATCTTTCGCATAGATGGACAATTTGATATTTTAAAAATGAAAAAATCGATCTACCCTACTGCACAACCACAAGCACCACGGATCGTCACCATTGTTTTTCCCCCGCTGTAGAGGTTCAGTCGGTTAATTCTAAAACCCCAGGGCTCAAGTGTATCTTGTGATGGTCAATTGAATCTTGGCCCATCCCCCTAAAAAATGTCATGTTTATAAAGTTATCTTAACCACAGGAGATGGTCTGCCTGAAAAACCCTAATTTATATCACGACTGAGTGTGTCAAGTGACCTCTATCCACTGAGGCGTGACTATTTTGCAAGTATTTAGGCTCGATTTTACCCAATAAAATTCTACTTGAACAGCAGACAATCAGGAAAAGAACATATATCAAATATATTATACGTGCGTCGAGTGCATATTTACAACGTAGAGAGAGAGAGAGAGAGAGAGAGAGAGAGAGAGAGAGAGAGAGAGAGAGAGAGAGAGAGAGAGAGAAAACATTGTCACTAAATATTTAATGCTCTACCGCCTTAATGTGAGTTACAAAAAAATAAAATAAATAAATATTATTATAATGGAGATTCGGTGTCTGTCTGTCTGTAATCGAAACTACGTTACTATCTACGTCACAATACCCTCAGGAATTGAGTAATATTATCAATGAGTATTCAATTTATATCATAGCCAAAATCATTAACATTAAATAAATCTCATCTATTGATGATGTCTCAATCAAGATCTGAGTTAGAATTGCCTCAAAACAGCCCAGGTTATTAGTGCGTTTAAATTCCGGCAATGTGTCTTACATATCACTACAAGAAAAGGTTTACATAACATACGGTGTAATTAATTTGTGTACTGGTTTTAACAAAAGCGGGTTTAATAAATACTTATTTGGTGTTCTTGGTCACTAATATTGTTTTTTTTTTCTCCAACGTATTAAAATCAATTCTGATCAATGAATTATTTTTGATAGAAACAAACTAAAATATAATTGAAATAAATATAATATTTTTATATGGGTTCTTATTTTATTTTTTTTTAGTCTTTCTGATTTGATATATTTTATTACATTAAAACTTAAATGCATACGTGGATGTATATTTTTAACAGCTACAGAAGTATGAACACTTGATTGCGACAAAAATAGAGGAATAAACTCATTATATATATATATATATATATATATATATATATATATATATATATATCTGTGTGTATATGTGTGTGTGCATGCATATATATATATATATATATATATATATATATGTGTGTGTGTGTGTGTGTGTACATTAATATTTGTATAAAATATACGTATTCGTGCGATCGAATATAGATGTAGAAACTCTTATAATACTTTATATATATATATATATATATATATATATATTATATATATATATATGTGTGTGTGTGTGTGTGTGTGTTTGTTTGTTTGTGTGGGTGTGTGTGTCTATTCCATTTGTACATTAATCTGTGTATAAATTATTCGTATTCGTATCAATATAGTCCTTTCTAGACACGTACCCACATATATGCAATACATATTCTGATGTGTGTGTCTGAGTGTTAATCTATCTATCTATCTATCTATCCATATATATATATACACATATATATATATATATATATATATGTGTGTGTGTGTGTGTGTGTGTGGTATTACATTTTTGTATACATTACGCGTATGTTTACTTGTATACATAATAAAGTATCTGAGTGAATTTGATTTGGATCTGCAACTTATATATATATATATATATATATATATATATATATATATATATATATATATATATATATATATATATATATATAATGCAACCCAGGCCCATCTTTCCAGCACTTCCACCTTTGCAAAGTATATTTGTTATCCCTAATTATTTGGTGGGAGTAGTTTTCAGATGAACTTGCTAGTCCAATATTTGTCAATTCGACCCGGTACGCTGGGACCCCCAACTCAACTGCAAACAGTCTCGGCCAAACTTCAGTGTTTACCCAACATCGTCATATCAAAACCTTGTTTCCATCTACCAGGCCCACCACCGCGCCAATCATCTCTTCCCCACCCCCGACTACATCTAAAAACACTCCCCCCCCCACCGCCCACCATCATTTCTCTACACTTGTAAGTATTTTTCTAACAGCCACTTTAAAAGCATTCGAAATTTTCTTTCTCTCTTTCTCGCTTTTTTTTTT
Organism: Doryteuthis pealeii; assembly: GCA_023376005.1. Lineage (NCBI taxonomy): Eukaryota > Metazoa > Mollusca > Cephalopoda > Myopsida > Loliginidae > Doryteuthis > Doryteuthis pealeii. The sequence continues at coordinate 9,687,355 of CM042143.1, read as the reverse complement.
TTTTTTTTTTTTTTGTAGATGGGGCATGACCCTAGGGGTCAATTGATCGTAAGGACCGACACGGGTGCTGAGGTTAAAAAGGAGACGCCACAAGACTCATCAGATATCAATATTATATTTACCGTTCGCGTTTCATCATTTGGAAAGTAACTGCCCTGCCCCACGTCATTCCTTCTTGTCTGGGATTTACAGAAATCACTAGTTCGGATTTACTGGTGGTACTGAACCGACATATTCAAATTACAGCTCTTGAATTTCAGAGCTATTCGTTGAGAACCTTTGATGCTGATAAATAATATAGCTAGGTGCGTGGTTTATCATCGTAGGAAATGGACACGAAGAAACGGGTTCAAATACTGGACGAGGCTGATTACATTTCACATAGCGCTAATTTCTTTGGAAAGGTATACATCCAACTAGTCTCCCTTCAGCTATAGGTAAATAGTACTGCAGACTGGGCTTTTTAACCTTGGCTATGTAACCAGTCTGGTTATCATTTCGATTTATTAAAAAATCATCATCAGAGCATAATGATAATTTGGTCCGTTTTCAGATGTAATTTTTAAAATCCGGATTCTTCAAGAGAGAAACAGAATAATTTGAATTCAATCTGAAAGTAGTGTTTTTCCCAAAAAGCGTGTATCCCGTACGTTCGCTTCGTCTCGTTCATTCGCTGTGTCACGCTCTTTCGCTGCGTCACGTTCTTTCGCTACGTCATTTTCCTTCGGTGTAACAATTTTTTATAAGAAAAAGAAATACTTCAAATTCAAAAAACAGAAAAATTATTTTTTTCAAAAAAGAGAGTTGCAGATTAGTAACGGATTTTTTCAGAAAAGAAATGTTTATTTTAAATCATTTTAAATTATTTCAAATTACAGCTCTTGAATTTAGAGCTATTCGTTGAGAACCTTTGATGCTGATAAATAATATAGCTAGGTGCGTGGCATAATCGTTATCATCATAGGAAATGGGCTCGAAGAAACGGGTTCAAATACTGGATGATCGGATTACATTTCACATAGTGCTAATTTCTTATCTAACTATACATCCAACTAGTCTCCCTTCAGCTATAGGTAAATAATAGTGCAGACTAGGCTTTTTAATCTTGGATTGCTAACCAGTCTAGGAGAAGGAAAACTCTGAATTCGCATCCTACTCGTGTGAATTTTGGGAACTTATAAACCTAATGTCTTGTTTTGCCTAGAATATCTGATCGATTTCGGATGAGTTACGTCACACAATTTCGAAAGAAAAATAACGGCTAAACAACGCCAAATCCTTTCACTTCATGATTTTTTTTCTTTCTCTCATATACTGTATTTCACTTCTCCCCAGATAGTCTCTATTCTCTATACCTTGATAAAGGGTGAATGTCCACCCGAAATATCGGAATTAATCGAACCAGGGACAAAACAACAGCTGAATTTTAAAATTCTGTTTTTTTTTTCTGTTCTATTTTTGTTATTTGTTCTTTTTTCCATGCTTCAAAATACAAAAAAAGCAACGTTCACAAGAATAAAGTTTATACATAACACACACACACACACATACACACACACACATTATATATATATACATATATATATATATATATAGATAGATAGATAGATAAATAGATAGATAGATATTATTTCTCGTAATTTTTTAGATGAGGCTTGATAATTAGTATTATTTGGATCATCGGACTATTGTCCTCATCTTCATTGTTATCTGTACAACGTTTCGGCCGATGTGCCCTCCGACTTTCTTCAGGTAGTTCTTGTCGGTCTCGGGAACTTTCTTAGGGTCGGAAACCTTCTTTTCGGAGTTGGGACCCTTCTATTCGAACTCGGGAACCTTCTTGTAGTAATCTACCCATTCACTTATGTATGAAAAAATCACACATAATTGAATAGGTAGATATTCTAAAAAGAAGACATTAGGTTTATAAGTTCTCAAAATCCACTCTGAATTGTCGAATTTGAATACATTTTTATTGTGCCACTTACCACCTGATCATAATTAATCCCTTAATTTTCGCCCTCCTTTTATTTATTAAAACAAATCATCTGGACACCGCGTGCATTAAGACCAAAACAGGTTTGTTTTATCATCATTTTTTTTAACACAAATTTAGCGTTATAACATTCCATCACGTGAACACGCTTCACGTCATATAAACGTTAAACAAACCACAGTTTAAAAAGAAAACAACAAAAACTTTGGCATTATAACATTACATCGCGTGAACACGCCTCAAGTTTATATAAACGCTAAAAAACTACTGGTTTTTAAAGTCTGAACCATTTGACTCATCTAAAGATTGCGTAAGCATGAATCTTGTAGTTATGAGTTTATAATATCCATAATATCAGTATTATTGATTTATATATATATAATATATATATATATATATATATATATATATATATATATATATGGTGTCTCAGAAAAATCGATATAATTTCGTAATCTAATAACTTGGCCAATTATTGTTTAAATAATTACGGATTCTAACAAATACCCCTAAAAATTGTATGGTCAAATTATCAGATTTCGAAATGATTCCAAATTCTTTTGAAAAGCTCTCTACGTCTTAAATGATATCAACATTTTAAACATAAGAAAAGATGAAAAGAAGGAAAGAAAGAAAGAAAGAAAAAACCTAGAGAGAGTTAAATCAAGATTAATATACATATTACATATTGAACTATTTTGCAATAGCTCTTAAGTAAACATATCAAACGTTGTAATTATTAAATAATCATACTACGGTATATCCACTGGCCCTGCTAGTCTATACATTAAACCCGTTCATCCACCATTAACTCTTCCTAATCCAACCCACTTTGGGAGGCTGGAGACCAACTTTAAGGGAGTCTAGAAAGGAACACGTCATTATGTCCATACAAAACTAACGCACTCCTATATACTCAAACAAGAACAACAACCACAATGTGGAACATGTCAAACACCATTGACAGTCAAACACTTATTCATGGAATGCAGTTTTTTTGCTCACATCAGAAACCGTTATTTTAAAGCAAACAATATGAAAGATCTGTTTGAAAAAGTCAACATGGAGGATATTCTCTCTTTTTTTAGGGAAATAAAATTATACCATAGAATATAGACATGAAACAAATCAATACCAAACAACATAATTCCCAATAATGCTAACACATTAATAAAACCAATTACTAAAAAGTATAAATATAAATACACGATATGTATAACTTCCAAACCGTTAGACATGACATAACCCCAGACGGGTTGATATGCCGTTAAAATCAACAAACAAACAAACAAACAAACCCGTAGTATGTATTTATATACCCATCTATGATTTTAAAATGTGCACCACGAGTAAAAGGGAGATACACCCTGGTGCAAATTAATTGAACATAGCGAATAATTCCTTTATTATGGAAATATCTGGGATCTAACTGTAAGGCTTACCAGTGTGTTCGTGCAGCGTTACAATTTTTGTACGTTTCCTTGGAGTAACGTCCATCGCAAACAATAGCCCTGGGGCAACTAATCGACTGTAGAGACAATAGTGTTTGGACATGATAGAAATTTGATGTAATCACGGATGATGCAATATTTTTCAAGGTCAAACAAATTTCATCATACACCCCATACACTCTGGGTAGATAACTGTGATCAGGAAGAAAGTTAGTTTGCAAAACAAAATGAATTGAAAAAGAATAAATACAACCGGAGAATAAAAAAACAAAAAAAACATTAAAATAATTTGCTAAATCTTGCAATTACGTCTTATATGTAAGCCAGCCGTTAGCTACTGAAAATTGGCATACGAATAAATTCATCTACCGCTCACACTCTCCAATCTCTCTCTTTACACTCACAGATAAAACTGAAATATATAAGAAGTGGTTATACAAGATATATATAGAGAGGGAGAAAGTGACAGGTAGAATGTGAGTAAGAGACTGGTGAGTTGTTGATTAATAGCAAATTATGACTAATCAGAACCAAATAAAATGCAATTTTTTCAAACATACCTTAATCCCAAAACTAAGGAATATTTTGTCATGTATTTTGTGTCATTAAACGAAATAGGAAAAAAGCAAACAATCATTGATTTACTCAGCTTTGGTATAATAATAATAATAATAATAATAATATATATATATATATATATATTATATTATATATATATATATATATATATATATGTCATGGTTATAAAAATTAATGTACTGGGTCATTTGAAGCATGAAAGAATAGTAAGACTAAGAGTTCAAATGAGCTGATATTCAAGAAATACATTTGACTTACCGGCTTTGTTCGATTAATAGTTAAAATGATACTGGACTTCGGTGATTCATATTGTAATAGTTAATCGTAGACTTCCGGTTTAGAATGTATGGTAGCTACTTTGGATTTGATGTAAAAAGAAAATTGAAATTAACGAATTTTCATTAAAAACCGATTTTAAAAAATTAATTAAAAATATTTACTAGGGAGAACTAATAAGTGGTTTTGTAATATTTTCACTAAATAGAGCTTGTCAGTTTCTGTGTATGTATGTCCGGAGGAAACTATGAAAATAAAACAATCAATGACAAAGTAAATATGTATAAACATTCACTATCACCATATCTTGCTTTTTGAGTAAAAATAATGAAGATTTGATTTATATTCATGAAAATAATTAAAAGATAAAATTAAAGGATAACAGCATAGAAGTTTTTTGCATTTAATATTTTAAATAGTCGACATCAATTCTTCTTTTCAGAGTGGCTAGATCAACGCATAGGGATTTTAATAATTTTCATAAAATTGGATAATTCTTGAATTGTGACGAGTCATAGGTAAATAAATTTATATATTTTTTGTAATATTTTTTGTAATATGTTGAGTAATGATGGGGAGGTGAGGTGTTGGTGTAATGTTAATTCTAGACATTATTTTAATGGTATTGTGTATGATTATTGTTTTTTGCGGAGGAAAAGGGGAGTGATAAGTTGATTGATACATTATTTATGAGTTATATGTATCTAAATGTGCATATATATATGCACATATTCAAACAATATATATATATACACACACACACACACACACACACACACATATATATATATACATATATATATAAACATATACACACACTAATATATATATATTTGTGTGTGTGGGTGCGTGTGTGTTATTTGGATATGTATATAGCTCATAAATTATGTATTAATATATGTATATATGTATGTATGTATATACACACATATATATACCTTTTTAATGCATAATTTATGAGGTATATAGATTTTCAATTAATATGTATATATATATTAATAATTAATACACACACACACACACACACACACACATACACACACACATATATATATATATATATATATATATATATATATATATATACCTCATAAATAATGGATTTAAACGTCATATTGAGTTCAGCTCGTCTATTATGATTTACCGAAAACATATTTGCGAACGCTGAAAATAATAAGAAAAAAATATCCCCCGCAAACAAAAAAATAAAAAATAAAAATAAAAACACGCAAAAAACAAAAAAAAAACGAAATGTTAATAAAAAATACTTTAAGTAACAATTACAAAAAAAAAAAAACAAAACAACAAAAAACAAAACAAAAACAAAAAAAAAACATAACAAAACTAATCGAATGATGAATTAATAGTTTTGTTACATTAATTTAGAAAAATAAATGTCAAGTTTCAAATCATTATTGTGATCGTTATTGATGTTGTAGTAGTGGCTTGTTGGTTGGGTTTTACGGCATGTCAACCCTTATTGGGTCATTTTATGCCGATGACGTTTTTGTTTTATTCATTCACCATGGTTACTCAATTTGTTTTAAAAGTCATATTTTTCTATTTAACTCAAATATAGGACTCTAACAGGTACTACCACTCCGGGTCAGAGTGACCTGGGAGCAATGGTGATCAAAGGGTGATTCACATTCCCCAGACGTCAAGAATTGGAACTTCACCATCAGATAGAGTTTAACTTCATACCCAGGACAATAAGACCCTCAGCCACCGCCTTCTAGCACATATATGATAAAATGGGTTGGGTGTTGCCATAAGGACAATAAGATTGGGACAATTGCATAGGTGCTAGGGCTTGATGTCACCCGTTGATTGACCGGAGAGAGCCTCTCCGACCGCCCGTCTACCTAAGTAAGGGCCTAAGTGAAGTGTTGCATGTCATGGACTGCTTATCCACTATGATTCCGTCCTTAAGCATCACGGGTCACTACCCACGGCTAACAGGTGGCCTCATAGTGTGTCTTATTGCAGAGGCGAAGTCGGTGTATTCTGAAATAAAAAATCCACACGGAAAAATTTGTGTAAGCCTCAGCCGACAGGGCTTACACTAATTTAGAAAAATAAATGTCAAATTATGAAGTTTTCATTGCGGATTTATAAAAATCTATTGTGAGAGTTTCAAGTCAGTGTAATGGTTGTCATTTATACTGGTGGAGTGGTGCTAGTATTGGCTGGTTGGCTGGGTGGTTGGTTGGTTGGTTGGTTGGTTGTTGGTTGGTTCAGTGGTTGTGTGGTTAGTTGTTTGTGTGGTTGGGTATTTGGGTGGTTGGTTAGTTGATTTGTTGGTTGTGTGGTTGGTTGTGTGGTTGGTTGAGTTGATTGTTTAGTTGTGTGGTTGTGTGGCTGGTTGGTTGATTTGTTGGTTGGTTCGGTTGGTTCGGTTGGTTGGTTGGTTGGGTGGTTGGTGGGTGGTTGGTGGTTGTGTTGGTTGCTTGGTTGGTTGGTTATTTGGGTGGTTAATTGGTTGGTTGGTTTGGTTGGTTGGTTGATTTGGTTGGTTGGATGGTTTGGTTGATTTGGGTGTTAATTGGTTGGTTGGTTGGTTGGTTGTTGGTGGTTGGTTTGTAGTTGGTTATTTGGGTTGGTTAATTGGTTGGTTGGTTGGTTGGTTGGGGTGGTTTTGTTGATTTGTTGGTTGGGTGGTTGGGTTATTGGGTGGTTGGTTGGTTGGTTGGTTGGTTGGTTGGTTGATTTTTGGTTGGTTGGTGGTTGGTTTATTTGGGTGGTTATTGGTTGGTTGGTT
>CM042143.1:9665212-9677692 GCA_023376005.1 Doryteuthis pealeii | reverse complement strand
CGGAAATCTCAATGTATTATAGGTGCAAACATTTATACTTATATCAACGATCTTTTATAAAATCCCTACAAAGCAGCTCATGTATAGATAATCAATAAATTTATAATTTTTTGAATAATGAGATTTTTCTGGTGATAGTAATTTCTTTTTTGAAGACTACCATGTTATTTTGTCTAACCCGGTTGATGAGGGTTAGAGAACAAAAGATGAAATTTGTTGTTTTTTGGGTTTTTTTTTTTGTTTTTTAGCACTTTTTAACGTGTTGAACTGGATGAGGGTTTCGTAAGTTTTTTACTTTTTTTTAAAGTTATATATATATACTATATATATACATATATATATATAGGTATACATAATATGTATATATATATAATAGAAATAAATATATAGGTATTACATATCTATTTATTTGATGACAAAAGAATCAGTCCAACCGTTGGTTTTCATGGTACGTGCGATAAATGCAAAACAATCTTCAGGTGCAAGTTGATTCAAATGTAAGGAAAATGGGAAAATGAAATTACAAAAAAATTAATAGAATAGGATGGTGTATCGACTGGATGAAATGTTAATGCGTATGTATGGTGGTGATGTTTTATGGACAGGTCCGCCAATATATATTAAATATATAGATATAGTAATATATTAATTATATTTATATACTATAATAGTATTGTGATATGTACTTATTATTTATTTTATATTAATAAGGAGAAATTACAATGGCGTAAAAAAAAATAAAATAATGTTCAGCTGTTTTCAAAGTTAGTCTCTGAGATAAACGTTCCTTCGAAATTGATAGAAACTGAACATTATTTTATTTTTTACGCCATTGTAATTGCTTAATATATATATATATATATATATATTATATATAGTATTTCGTCTTACGCTGATGAATGCGTTTAGCAGAACCATCTGGTGTAATATGTGTTCAAGTAATAAAAGCTAACCTTTTATTCTGTCGCATTCATTCATTCATATATATATATATATAATTATTATAATATATATATATATATATATTTATATATATATATATATCTTCCAGGTTTTTTTCTGTCTCTGTGTTCTCTGTGACTTACCTCTTCATACTTCCTTCTTCCATTCCCATTGATCAGTCAATAAGTTCTTCACCTCTCTCCACCTTTTCCTTCTTACTTTCTTTATTTCTTTTTTTTTTTTCTTTCTTTTCTTTCTTATACAAGGTGTGTCATATTAAGTTATGGTGATTTGGAAGCTGTATTTACAAGATGGAATGTAACAATATACGTACATTTGAGATCTTTTTCAGAAATAACAAGGTAGTGTCAAAAATTACAAATTTTAATACTGGTATTTAAAAAGATAGAATGCGATATATGTTATCTCCATATGATGTGAGTGTATGGTCTTATAGTATAGTAGTGATATAGTGATATATGCGATAGCGCACAGGTTAGTGCATGTGATAACGTAGGTGGAGTGGTCACTCACTCTCCAGTCTACATATGGAGCGCACTCACGTGATAGTGTATAGATTCTATCTCCAGACGTGTTTCATAGGAGATACTCTATGAGATCTGCTACGCTCGCGACTCATGGATGACAGCGCTCTCAACTACTGCTCGCTCTCGTGGAGCTCCGATGGGTGTGTGCGCACTATACTTGCGAGGAGTTGTGTGTAGCGATGTGCATAGATATCATTTTACTAAGGTCGAGGCAGTCGGAGGATTCTAGATCACGTCAGGTGGTTGTGAGTGCATCATGCACGATATCCGCTCGCACGTAGCGTTCGACTATATCAGATTCCCGGTAGCGTGAGGAGTGACTCACGCGTCATATAGTGCCGTTGTACGTGATGGCGTATGGAACATTCGTAAGCGCGCATATTATTGAGACGCGCTCTCTCGCTCTCTCGAGTGAGTTTAGATTGCTATATATTAGAGGAGTGTTCGATTAGTGATAAGTTGAGATATCAGCTTAGTAGTTGCTGTATACTGCGATTATTCTGAGCAGCGCTCTCAGGGAGGTACTCTGACTAGAATATATATATATATATAGATGCTCTTGTGATATATTAGCCTGACAGCTGTAGTGATTCACTCCACTCACTCTCTCACGATGCTCGGAGATTTATATCTTCTAACAGCATCTGTAGGTAGCTCTGACTCGCTGTGGTGTATGAAGAATACCATTGAGCTTCACGTCGAAGAGAGTATGTGAGAGCGCCTCTTCGTAGTAGAAATGATCGTGTGTGCTGTAAGAGGTGATATGTTGCTCGCATAGTACTGGCTAGAGACGTTTGGAATGTTTACTGACGTGCAGATATATAGCTCTAGATATAAGATCCTCACGTACGGTGTTCACTCTGGCAGAACCGTGGGTCTCTGTAATATACGGATAACTTGTTCAGCGCGACCTTGTTTGGGTTATAGGTACACGATTTTTAGCTTTTTGGACGGGATAGTCCGGCGGAGTCCATTACTCTCAGGTCTACAATTGATTTTAGTTACTTCTTATATACGTTCCTCAATACAGTTGCATATACGCCGCACAGCAGTTACGGCTCCAGTCTTTGCTAATAGTTTACCCATAGCCTGGAAGGGACGAATAATTGAATTCATAACTTTCCCAAATGGTATTAACGACCTAGTGCAGTTATTGACGCTACACTACATACATCCGATTAAAGTGGGAATATCGATCCATATATTTTTACTGATGGTCGAAGGTTGGATCGTCGAAGTTCTTTAATATATATCAAGAAAATAGGGGATAGGTTCAATTGTTTTGAGAAATGTTTGGTATGTATAGGCCCTTCTAAAAAGTTGCTAGAGCAATACAGAAATTTATGCTTGTCATTTTGTTTCCTGAACGGAGCGACTTCTAGAGGAGTCCTGCGGGCAAAATTAAACTTGAAATTTAATACATCGTATCGTCTACATCAAAAACGATTTTATTAAGCGTCTGTGATGTATTGTAAAAAATGTTTCATCTCAAAAATATTCTTTTTTATTTTTTATTTTTTGAATAGCCAAGGAATGTAAAATTGAATGCAATCAAAAGAAGCAACACTTGAAAATAATATGAAGCGAAATATTTCCGTTTTTGTGATTTTGATTTTCCGGAAATGTTGTCCTCCGTCTTTATTGCGGTTATGTATACAAGACGTTTTGGCCAATGGTATCCACAGGGATTCTGAAGATTCAAGTTAGGGTGCGGGATGCAGGCGTCGAAGCCGAAACGGTTGTGTTATGCATACACATAAGAGAATTAGGACAACAGTCAAAGAATGCAACAAATAATTTCCATTTTTTATTATCTAATTTCTACGATGTTTTTCATGTTTCTTTTTAGCTAATGTAACCCGAATTGAATGAATTGTATAGCAAGAACAATAACAAAATCAACATGTTTATCAACAGCACACGTTTTTTTAACGAGTTGCCTGTACTAACAATGCAACACGCTGGAGCTAACTGAATAACGCTAAATAATAAACTACAAGTGTCTCCTTCCCTCTCTCGTCTCTCTCTCTCTGCTATATATATATATATATATTGACTTAATCTATGTAATGTATATATACCAGCACCTCCGCCGCATGAGCAGGAATGTTGACAGCAGAGGTCAAGTAATTCTTAAGTGAAGTTTAACAGTTTTTCCTTCTTCCTAGGGACTGGTTAGCTAGCATCGCGCTTACACAGAGCCAGTATTGGCCTACTTATTATACACACATGCTGGAAGAAGATAGTGTGTTCCATACCTTTCCGCTGGTATTAAGCGTTCATAGGAACATGCCCGAACAGATCTGCGTCCAAGATTGAAACTCGGGTCGACGCATCTATCTTCGATTCCCGTTAACACAACGGGTTACATAACTAAGTATTGAGTATTCATTAGTTTTCCTTTTGGCTTTTGTAAAATACAATTTTACTAGACTTATTCTTTCTACTAGACAAGATTTTAGTGACGTCAGATTGAAATTATAAGGGACGAGCTCAAAATTCTGCAATATTTTGCGAACGTCCTTGTTTCGCGGCGTTCATATTTCACGCGACTGAAACAGACATAGAATATACTGATTTGCGACACTCGAACAACAAGTCTAGCAACAGGTACTCATACTCATCGGATCATAGTTGATCTGGGAGTAATGGCAGATGAAGAGTACTCTGACGCCGATTCGATATGATGGATCTACCATTAGATGCAGTTTAGTGAGACACATTTTTAGGGGGATTCTTATTCTTCACTAAGGATAGTTGGTGCTATTATATCCTGTATATGCAGGAATGGACTGTTGTTAGACAGTAATGAACTAGAGATATATAAGATGATTTTATAAAGTATTGTATTGAAAGCAGAGTACTTCGGGGCGCGAGGGGTGAGAAAGACATCACCAGAAAGCAGTCACAGTCTGTGGTGTGCAGTCAGTGCAGTCAGTGCACGCAGACTAATCACTCAAGGAATTGCCCTGCTGAGTCCCATATAGACTATATTCTTTCCTAACTCCTCATTGTCTTAGTGACGGAATGTGCAACAACAGCATTGTTTACATAGAATGATAAGTTTGATAAGAGTTAATTCGTGCTACGTATATATCGTAGGTTTAGTGTGCGTCTTTTATTTTTTGTGTTGTGTGTGTGTGGTGTGTGTGTGTGTGTGTGTGTAATAGATAGGGCACGGGTGATGAGACATACATTATCTGTATACGGTCTTGTGTTTGAGAAATATATATATATAATAGTATTATATAATATATATATAATCAATATATAATTATATTATGGAAGGAGGGTGAGAGAGAAATGGGAGAGAGAGAGTATGAGAAATATATGAGTTTGTGTGTATGTGTAATGAGTGGATAGAGAGAGTGATGGTTTATTCTATTGTGGTTGTTGAATATAATTTATATAGTATATATATATATATATATATGATGGAGAGAAGGAGAGAGAGAAGAGATGAGGAGTATGTTGTGTGTGTGTATGTGTGTGTTAAGAGATAGATTTATTAGTGTGATAGTGTTTTGAGAGAGTGAAAGAGGAGGGCAGAGAGCTAGCTTGTATGTGTGTTGTGTAATAGATAGAATAATTAAATATGTGTGGGTTCGTTGACAGAGAGAGAGAGAGAGAGAGAGAAGAGAAGAGAGAGAGCGTATGTGGTGTGCTTGTCTGTGTAGTTTTATGTGTGTTTAAGATAAGATGCTAGGCATACAGTGGAAAATTGTAGAAGCGGATCAGTTTTCGTTGCCTATCCACACACACTTCACGCATAACCATGCACACTAAGAAGAAGCATGTCACATTTAAAATATTTATGTGTCTTTCCCCTCTTTCCAACGGTTATAGTCACAAATTTATTTCTCATTTCTCTTTCTCTCGTCACTTTTGGTTGTCCTTATTCTCCAATGTCTTGTTAATCTTTAAATGATCTTGTTTTTGTCCTGTTCGTCTCACTCCGGGTTGTGTGTGTATACGAGAGCTGGTCACGTCGAGGCTTACTGTGGGTATTTTTCTGTGTATTTAACTATCGCACGCACCCTTCTTCTGCAGCTTCCATCTAGCTATATTCTTATTCGGCGCTTTTGTTAGAGTCGAAGTGGTGCAGTACTGCACCTTGTAAACGGGGTACAGGTGTCCCCAGCCCGACTGGGACAGGCTGTTAGTCGTGGTCCCGAGACACCCGTGATAGTTAAAAAACGAAATCCTGGTTATTGAGCCTGGAGTTTCCCCAGATCATAGGGCCCCCAATGGGGCAGTAACACCCTTCCCCCCGCTATACCCTTGGCCTTATTACTTAGATCAGACGGGGTGGCGAACAGAGAGAGACCCTCATCTATCAATGTCGGCTGTTCACCATCAATCCTAGCATCTCTTTATTGTCCGACCATATTGCTCTTAATGGAAATCTCCAACCCATCTATATATATGGTGGAGCAGTTTAGTATCGCTGGTTATGGAATTAAACTGCATTTAATGAATGTTCAATCCAGAGCTCTAGGAGTAGTGGAGTATTCGCCTTCAATCGTTCATTGCTTCTTTATCTGTCTGGTCGTAGTACTTATTAGCGGATCCATCTATTGGGTTGTAATAGAAAGGATGAATGTTCAAAATATGTTTAGAAGAAATTGAGGTGGACCGATGATGTTTTTCCTACTTGCGAGTGTGTCAGTCGGTGGATGTCGGGTGTGATGTTTTTGTTGATGATAATGAATGACTATTTATATGATATATAATTTACACCCCGCACCTACGTACGAAACTGGATGCGGGTGCGTGGTCAAATTTCTTAAGCGATTTTGGAAGTTATGAATTCAAGTTTTCCTTTCTCTAGCAGTAAAGAGCTCTGTCATGCCTTGCTATTAGCGCCATAGTAGGAGAGGGAAGACTAGATTGGAGTGGGTAGAAGACCTTTCCAAGAGTATTTAGGGTGCGATGGTAAATATGCAACACTCTTCGATTAACGGATAGGTCTAAATCCATTTTCTTCGACGCAGTTAACATTAGCACCACGTAAGCATCCTATGATTATAGTGAATATAGATGATAGAAGGACAGAGAGACCTGAGAGTAAAGTATTGTGTCTACTACAGAACATGTAGGGCTCAGATTTGAACTTCAACCGCATTAATGAAGTTTAATGTATAACAAGGATACTAATTACCCTCAGCAAATATATAAAAAAAGTTGGGTTTGGAAGATTGCTATAGAGCATAATGATTCGGTTTGAGGTGCTAGGTTGAATTGAACGCCGATTGATTGAAAGAGCCCACCCCCCTCGCTACTTCTGGTGTCATATGTTTAGGCGTGATTTTCATTCTCCCTGTTATTTCTTGACACAGCTCTCTTTTTGAGGTCTAGGAAAACGCTTCGAGCAAGAGAGTTTCACACTCGGCCATGACTATTCCGCGCTGCAAATGTTTTGCCGGTAAATAAATACGCATTAATACATGTTTGATTTATCTTTTTCGTCAACATTTCTGGTCGTTATTTCTTTTTTTTTTTTTAGGAGCAAAAAGGAGAAAATTATAACCACACACTTCATACACACCAGATACCATGCGTAGCAGAATATTTGGTCGTCTCTAGATAATAGTATACGCACAGGCATTCGACACACACAACACCACACACTACACCACATTTATATATATATAGCGTATAATATATATTATATTATAGTATAGTAGTATTATGAAGAGGCATAACGAGGTCGACGGCGCATTTTAATATATAGAGTACATACACACACGCACATGTACATACATTAATATATATATATGATAGTATAATATATAGTAATATGTTGTGATGTGTGTGAATACAGACCGTAGACGAGGTCAATGGCGCCATTATATATAGATACACAAACAGCATCACACAAGACAACTCATTACATTTCTTATTATAATGGAGATTGTGTGTTTTTCTGTCTGTAACCGAAACTATATTAACAACTCAAGTCACAATTCCCTTAATTAATTTACGTCAAATTCTCCATGGATTTCATTCTTTTTAAAACCTTCAGTTATTAATAAAAATTGTTTTAATTATTTAATCTGTTGACCTATCTACGTACTTAAAAATGCATTGTATTTATATATCAACAAAATAGCGGTTACAGTTTAAACGAGAAGGCTATTTTGCATATTTGATATTTAAAATTTTATTTTAATAAATATGTGCTTGGTATTTTGATTTTCTAATTGTTTGGTTTTATCTTAAGAAATATAAACAAAAATCTCGTGATAAATCTTAAAAGAAATTTATTTACAAGAAGAAATAACTGTAATATTATCCTTTACTTCCTATTTTAACTAAATAGTTAAATTAGGAAAATTTACCAAATGAAACACCATGGGGAGTAATGGAAAAATGATGGAATAGTTAGTTTCAAGTTGTTCTAATTTTTCGATTATACCCCCTCTGTTGCAGATCTTTTATCTGCATTCTTAGTCAGTTTCATTAGCCTTTCTAATTTAATATGATATTTTATTATTATCAAAACTTAAATACTTGCACCCGGAGGGTGCATATATTTGCTAGTATATTAGAATATACATCTATATATATATGATACATTTACAACATATACATATGTATATGTATAATATTATATATATATATATATGTGTGTGTGTGTGTGTGTGTGTGTGTGTGTTTTGTGTGTGTGTGTGTGTGTGTGTGTTCAACTATGCTGCTTTTTTAAGGGCAAAAAGGTAATAGATCTGCCACTAATAATACAAACGTTAATACGCAGAGGATCCTCAACATACAAACTACTTGCTCAGATACGGCGTACACCCAACACACAGCACCCACACACACACAATAGACAAGACTCTAATGCGTATATTAAGAATACACATCTGTGTATATATTATCGAATACATTTACACACACATCATATGATATATCAATTTAATATATAGTAAACAGTGAGCGCATATATATATATTATTATCTATTATAGATATATTATACAGGGATGGCTTGGGACGGTGGTTTTTAATAAATAGATGGTTTGGTATTCACTGATAAAGGGCTTAAACATCAGCCCAATCACTAGGTGTCCGGCGATTTTAATGACACCTTATTGGGCTAACACGCGCAAATTTACCCATCATTTTCGAAGGATGTTTTTATGCTCTACCGACTTACCTTCAATTCGTAATCTTACCACTTTCCCTTGCTTACCTGGCTTTCTACTTCAGTGGGGAGATATAGAATCAGCTTAGTTCCAGGGATGCCTTCCCCCACCACCACCACCACCTCAGTGCGCATACCTGCAGCCATTGTCTTAAAATTCTCTGTTCTCGTTATTGCCCGTCGCCTGAAGCACCACCCACCCAACAACCGAAAAGAAATGGCGATGGAGCTAAGTCAATTTTTTTCACCCACTTCTCGGAGCCTTATTTCCTTTGCGGAGCACCTCAATAACCGATGGCGAATAAATACAGACTTACATGTTCCCGTTATTAATCATATAATTATTTATCGTTTTATAGCATTATATATTATTCCTAAGCTAGCGTTGATGCGGACATTGTCAGAAGAATAGGGCCCCAGCGAGAATCGAACTCAACTAACAGTGGTCTGCTAATCTTGCTTGTTAACCATTACACATACGAGGTGCCTATTTTTAGAGCGATATATGTTATGTATTAAAATAAAATGGAATGGTCCATTATTTAGCTGAAGTGACGACGCTCATAAGAAACAAGAATTCAGCGGATAAGCAACACTATATAATCAGGATTTATATTTTTGAATTTCATATTGGACGATTTGGACTGTCTCATTTTAACACCAGATGGTCTCCAAGGATATAACGGTCATACAATTAAGGAACACGAGTATTAATATGTAGATGACATTGATGATTTGGTTTCTTTGTTTATTGTCATACCAACCTTCGTGGGTTATTTAATGCAAAGCCATCTTTGTATAGAGAACAGCAGAGTTACTATATAACCCATACCTGAAGGATGATGGGGTTTCATACCTTCCGAAACGTTTAGTCCGATAGAGAATGTCCTGATGACTTCGAATGCGTTTTTAAAATCACGCATCGAGTAAGCAATGCTCAACGTTTCAGCGCACCACCTACCACAATACGGCCAAGTACATCGGGTACCTACCACAGTTTGACATATTCCAGTTACATGATATACGTGCCGGTAACTAGGACATCCCAAAATATTGAAAGAAATTTGACTTACCTTAGTATTTCAGTTCTTTTATTCGTTTCTTACAATATAAGTTTTTTAGAACAATGCTTCTCAAACTTTTGGAAGTTTCACAGCGGTTGACATTTTTTGATTGATGCACGGATATATTATATATATATATATATATATATATATATATATATATATATAAAGTTAAACCTAATGAGTCAGATATACCTACCAACAGTTTTCGCTTAGTGCTCTTTAGGGCAAAAGATCTGATCTTTGCCCTGAAGAGCACTAAGCGAAACTGTTAGTAGGTATATCTGAAACATTAGGTTTAACTTTATTTTAGCTCTACTTAGGTATTGAGCACTCTTTACTTTTTCGCTTTAGCGTTTTTTCCATGTATATATATATATATATATATATATATATATATATATATATATATATATTCTTTTAGCCAAGTATTATAGTATCAATCGATTATTTTCGCTTAGTACGACTATCTTGGGCTTTCTTTTTTCTCAAATTTTCTTCCCCAGGTGATGTTTGGTAGTATAATGTTTACAGTCAAACTATTTGCCGGGGTTTTTTTTACCGCAAGGGTTTACCAACAAGTTTGATTATATATATAATATATATATATTATATATTATAATGACTTTGTACATCTGTATGTATTTATCTGTAAAAAAAAAGAAGCCCTTTCTGTCTGTCTGGCCGATAGCCTAGTGGTTAGAACCTCTAACATGATAGATCGGTCGTTTCGATCCCGGCTTGAAGTAGCTCTCAAATCTAGCCGCAATGATGAGACGTGATACGTCGAAACAGGACTGTATATGGATGACTATATATATATATATATTATATATATATATATATATATTATATATGATAAGTTGTAAACACGGTGTGTTTGGAATGGCTTTTTGGGCGACAATTTTTGGGAGAATATGTGCTTAATTGGAGTCGTACCTAAATTTTGAAAATTAATTGATTAATAATGAATTAGGCGAAATGCCTATTTAAATGTATGGCTAAACAAATCGAGAAAAATCAATCTCTGTATGTACATTTCGGCCTATTAGGCTTCATCAGCAGAGCTATAGATAGGAAGGCCACCCTGTGCGTGATTTGAAAACCGGACTGCCAAGCTGACAGGATATATTGGTTCTTCATATTTGTCTCATCAAGATTTACAGTTACGAAGCAGTTTTGTCCCATGCAGCTGACATTCGTAGGGCAGGCGGGTGGGGGGGGTCAAAACGAGGGGTTGGTGGGGGGTGATTTGCACCGACAAAGTTGAAGACAAATATGACGTGCAAGAAAGACAGTAAGGAGATGAGACAATGGAAGGTGTAGTACCTACTTGCTAAACTGGCAATGCAGAACAAAAAAAAATGGGGCAGGCGAATGCAAAAGGGTGAGGGGAGGGGTGATTCGGGTTGGATGAGGGGGTGGGTGGCGAAAGAGAAGTGCGTAAAATTAAAATAATGAGAGAAGTGGGAAGAGGTAAATGAAGAAGGGGAAGAAATAGTTAGGGAGAGATTGGGTGAGTGAGTGAGTGAGTGAGTGAGTGAGGAGATTGTGTGTGTGAAGAGAGAGAGTTTGTACTTAATGAAATTCCACTGAAAGGTGAGGTAAATGAAGAGTGTGAAAGAAATAGAGAGAGAGAGAGAGGAGAGAAAGAGTAAGTAAGTGAGCGAAAGAGATTGCGAGAGAGAGAGAGGAGAGAGAGAGAGAGAGTTTGTACTTAATGAAATTCCACTGAAAGGTAAAGGCAAATGAAGAAGTGTGAAGAAATAGAGGGAGAGAGAGAGGGGGAGAGTGAGTGAGTGAAAGAGAGTATTGAGAGAGACATTAAAGAGAGAGAGAGAGAGAGAGAGAGAGAGAGAGAGTTTGTATTTGATGAAATTCCACTGAAAGTTGAAGGCAAATGAGGAAAGAGAATAAATAATAGAGGAAGATTTAAGAAGAGAAATAAGTGAGTGAGAGGGAGAGAGAGAGAGAAGAGAGAGAGAAGAGAGATGTGGAGAGAGAGAGAGAAGAGAAGAGAGTGAGTGAGAGGTGAAGTTTGTAACTTAATGAAATTCCGCTGAAGGTGAAGGCAAATGAAGAAGGGTGAAGAAATATATATATATATATATATATATATATATACAGAGAGAGAGAGAGAGAGAGACAGAGAGGGAGAGAGAGAGGGAGAGAGAGGGGGAAGGGAGGAGAGGGGAGGGAAGAAAGAGACATATTGTGAGAGAGGGTGAGAGTGATAAATGAGTTTTTGAATCTAATGGAATTCTACTGACAGGTGAAGAGAAAAGGAAAGAAGAAAGAATTTGAAATGTAATAAAACAAGAAAGAAAGGAAAGAAAGAGAAAGAAAGAAAAGAAAGAGGAAGGAAGAAGAAGAAAGAAGAAAGAAAAAATAAGAAAGAAAAGAAGGAAAATTTCAAACGAAGAAAGGGGAAGAAAATAGCGAGAGAGAGGGAAGGGGAGAGAGGGAGTTTGTACTGAAAGGAATTCACAGAAAGGTGAAAAGAAAAAATAAAAAAGAGGAAGAGAGAAGAAAGAAATGTTTGTAAGGAAGAAAAACGAATGAAGAAATTGGGAGATAAACAAAACAACAAAAAAGAAATAAAATAATAAATAGATAAAAAAAGATGACGAAAGTAAGCAAACAGAGTTAACGGAGATTAAATTAGAGAAAACAAGAAGTTACAAAAAAGGAAGGAAGATAGAGAGAAAGACAAATAAAGATATTAAAATGAGCAAATGACATAGATATATAGATAGACAGTTGATAGAAATAGTGATAGA
>CM042143.1:9647712-9650212 GCA_023376005.1 Doryteuthis pealeii | reverse complement strand
CTTTGGACTCGTAGAAGCATTTATATAGAAATATAAATACATATTTTATGCCCTATGAGAATTGATATCGAAAGGAATGTGCGTCTGATTGAGGGGGCGGGGGTGGAGGAGGGCACATTACTGTCTGTCTAAGTTTTATTACAAATCCTAATCCAACTCGATTCTTGGCTGATCAACCTTAAACTTGATAGGTTTAAATACTTGGCATTGCTTAAAAGGGTCAACGAATTCGAGGCATTTTGAACATCTGTTTTCTTACTGTAGCCGTGTCAGTACTACCGTATGGTTGCACTACATCGACTCTCACGAGAGATTCAATCGAATTATCGTCATGTCCTAATGGAGTGAAATTAATGAACATGGACAGAAATAAAAGTCGTTGAGGTGGCCTAAAGTCGGTATTAGCCAGAAAGCGAGGGAGTCTATTCCATTTTCACTTGAGCTAGACTAAGGAGATTGTTTTTTAGCGTCTGAGGTGGAGCACCACACCTACTATCAGCTCCTTAGATTACTGCACAGATCCCTATGCTACTCATACGCTGAGTTGGCGATGGTCGGTATCGAACCAGGAACCTTGCGATTCCTAATCAAGTACTCTACCGATTGAGCTAAACCATAGATGATTAAAATGTTAACAAACTGTTGTGGACTAGTCTAGCTTACCTTTCTTAGAGTTGGGCCACGCATTCGGTCGTTTGAGGTTGATACCGAAATACTGCAAGCCATTAAAAGATACGGTGATTGCGGTACTGAAGACCGAAAATAAAATAATAGAAGTGTTGGTTAACTCAGTTCAAGAATTGCCAGTAACAGCGGAAGAAATGAAAATTAAGTCTTTTTAAAAAGAATTTTGAATGTACTTAAAAGTTGAATATCAAATTACAGTACCGATTTTTTAACAAATTCAGAAAAGCACGCTTGAGATATTAGAATTGCATTTTACGTGTAAATAACAATAGGTTACGGAAACTCCTAACCCGTTTGTTTCGGCTATTTTCGTGATTTTTATCATGCAATGATCACATCATCGGCTTTCATATAAAAACGCCAAATAAATAACGGTAAATAACCTTTTATCACACATTCATCATATACTGAACATCTTTCATCTTTTACTCATACAAATATTCAATGTCCTGAAGAAGGTTTTAATTTTAAAAACCGAAATACTTAAGTATCGACATAAAGAGTTTCCATTGTTCATGGCATTCTGTGTTTGTTTTCTTTAAAAAAATTCTCCACATTTTTATACGTAATCTAATATTTTCTCTTGCGCGCTATTCTGCATTAATAACCTGATTTTATTTTTATATTTAATATTGAAATAAATAAATGAACGTGATTACTTTATAAAGAAATAAAAAGCCAAGTGGAATTCAAAAAGATGAATGAAACAAACCCGCCTGGATGCAATTATTACTCTATTTGAGACAGGATTTTAATGTACGCAGAACGCGTGGTTATCCCTTTTTCATTGCAAAAAAGAATGCTAAGTAAATTCCATTCGGGACATCCAGGGATGGCTAAAATGAAATCTCTCATCAGATCTTGTGTTTTGGCCGGGTATGGACAAAGACATAGAAAAGATTGTGTAAAGCTGTAGAAGTTGTGCTCTGGCAGCAAAGTCACCCCCGATAAAATCAAACTTGGGGCCGAAAACAGATACTCTATGGTTTAGATTGCATATTGACTTTGTGGGATCACTAAATGGGTCAGATTATTTGGTAATGGCGGATTGTTTTACTAAATGGCCAGAAACTTTCAAGTGCAGAAAACCAACTACTAGGATGACTTTTCATTTTCTCCATGAACTATTTGCAAGGTTTGGAATAGCAGACGAAATTATTCCTGATAATGGAGGTCAGTTCACCTCAGGTGAATTTAGGAAATTTTGCGAAGCTTTTACTATCAAACATATTACCATTCCTTTATATCACCCAATAAGTAATGGTTAAGCAGAAAGGTTCGTGGAAACATTCAAAAGAGCCCTAAAAAATCAGGTGTGTATAATAATGAGGAGGAAATAATATAGCAATTCCTGCGAGTTTATCGGGTGACACCTAACAAAAGTACTAAAGCGAACATGTCCCTATGCACAAGCAAGTAGAGCAATATTACTATATACTAAATAGTAATTAGAATAAAGACTCAAAATTCAATTCAACAGCCTCAAAATGTGTCGATACTGGTTCACCTGAGGATCGACCACGTGAAACCTTAAGTCACGAGTTTTTTGGCCTATTTCATAATTGCAATATATATATATATATATATATATATATATATATATATATAGAGAGAGAGAGAGAGAGGGGGGCAGAGAGAGATAAAGAGGTGAATAGATAGATTTTTACATGCATATATAGTACATACGTAAATATGGACAGACAGTCTGTCAGCTGAGACATTCTGCACGTATATATCTTGAAAACATACGCGGACATTAAATGAATTTTTGAAATACTTATATCTATTACGCTTACCCCAACAAAAATGTACT
>CM042143.1:9640212-9645212 GCA_023376005.1 Doryteuthis pealeii | reverse complement strand
TTGAGATTTAGATAAAAATAAAATCATGGAGAATGTGATGTAAATAACTAAGGGAATTGTGACTTGAGTAGGAATATAGTTTCGGTTACAGACAGAAAAAACACGCAATCTCCATATAATAATATATATATATATATATATTATATATATATAAGCATTGTGTGTCTGTATTAGAACATTAATCTTAGTGTCTAAGCGTTTGTAATTCTTTTTTATCTTTCGTGAAATATTAGATGGCCAATAGCAAAATTGATTTAGTCACTCGCAATTTTCCTGGATTATTTAATAGTTGTAATGTACACAGAACAAGCATATTTTTTAAAAATTGTCTATATCATAGCTGAGTGCTTTTGTAGAATTGAAAGTAAATCCGACCGGATGTATACCTCAATTTCTCATCTTATTTTTAAAAAAGATCATAGTACGTTTGGTTTGGTTTAGTTTGGTTTGGATTATTTTACGGCATATCAACCTCAGTGGGTCATTTAATGCCGACAAAGTTTTGAAATAAATTCATTCTTAATGGATACTCAATTTTTTTAATAAATGCATTTTTCTATTTAACCCATAGATGGGACCCTAACAAGTACTACCACTCCGGGTCAGAGTGGACCAGGGAGCAAAGGTGACGAGGTGTTCCACATTCCCTAAATCTCCAAAACTGGAACCTCACCATCAGATAGAGTTTAACGTCATTCCCAGGGAACGAAGACCCTCAGCCACCGCCTTCTAGCACCCATATGATAAAAAGGATTGAGGCTTGCCATAAGAGCAATAGGGTTAGGGCAATCCTATAGGTGCTAGGGCTTGACGTGACCAGCTGATTGATCCGAGGGGGCCACTCCGATCACCCGTCTAGCCTAAGTAAGGGCCTAGGTTGAGTGTTGCACGTCATGGAATGAATTCCATCCTTAAGCATCACGGGTCACAGCCCACGGCCACATTGGGAGAGTTTTACCTCTCTGCAGAGATGCAGTCGGTGTACCTTCTTCTAACGCCAGTACATAAAAAAGAAAGTCGTCGTGGTGCCCTAAAGTTCCGGGTTAACTCAGTCGGTAGAGCGTTCGGCTAGAAACTGCAAGCGTATGAGTAGCACAGGGATCTGTGCGGTAAAGTAAGGAGCTGATGGTAGGTGTGGCGCTCCATCTCTGATGCTAAAATAATCTCCTTGGTCTAGCACTAGTGAAAGGGGGATAGACTCCCTCGCTGATTGGTTGATACTGACTTTAGGCCACCCCGACGACTTTACTTATATATTATATATATATATATATAATATATATTATATATATATATATCAACATTGATAATATAGTGCTATATCTATAAGTAAATAGCGTTCAATATTGTGAATAGAACATGTCTATCTAAGTTAGGTTAGCGATGACACGAAGTCAACAGCACTTGGTTTGAAAACCGCCCTCGACTTCATGTCCATGCTACAATAACTATATATATTATATATATATATATATATATATATATATATATATCAAATACTTACACGAACAATTACTTTTTTTTCTTGAATGTTGAGTATGCCATATTTGATATCGACACAGATTATGTAAGTTCAATCTCAGTCAGTTTACTTCACTGCTTTAGTAAAAGCATGAAACCAACCTTCCATGTACTTTATATCCTACTTCCCCAAAAAACCCTTTGCTATCATACTATGATTGTTTCCAGCCAAGATTAAAGTCCCGTCAAGATGATTTACTTGTTACTTTTTTATTCTTTTAGATAGGTACTATATTACTCCTGTTCATTGAAGATAAAATGGACGTCATTAAGTAAATCCCACTTGCACTAGAGACTCAGCATGGTAACCTGACGACTTCCGGAACCATGCGACCAATCAGTTCTTCTAAGTGACTTTTACTTTTTGATTGTTTTCCTATTTTTGTTATCTTGGTTTTTCTTTGTTTGTTTTTTAATCTATTATCCTTTCCTTTTTTCCTATTTTGCTATCTCATATTACAGTCTTGGTCATAAATTTACGCACACCTTTGCTACGATTTTTGTGGCCATTTTTAGGCTTCAATGAGAGCACTTTACAATGGAGATCCCTTATGTTAAGTAGAGGCTGATACTTGGCGAAGAAACCTTTGGTTGTTTCTCGGTGTCACTTAGTGTTTGGTAGAATCCTTTGGTTGTTCCTCAGTGTCCCTTAGTGTTGGGTAGAATCCTTTGGTTTAGCAGAGTCCTTGGTTTCAGATCCGTTCGACCGTGGCGAATACGTGCAGATGAATGGCTTTCAAGATCGGTGATTAAATAGTTAACTAACCACTTATTCGAGCTATTAATTAAGTTTAAGAACATAGTAATGGAGGCACCCAGTGAGGATCGAAATCATTACACTAGAGACACTGAATAGAGACAAAAAAGGTTTAAAAAAAGAATTAGCTTATGAATCTGAGAAAAAAGAAAGAATATATTATTAAGGAAAGAGATAAAGAACATAGTAACGAGGGCACCCGGTGAGGAACGAAATCGCTACAATAACGACAATGTTGTTAATCCCTACCTAGACTAGAGACGCTTACCACTGCTCTTAACCAGTTACAACAGATTTTTAGCTTAGTTTATTACAAGGACATGGTAATTGGGGCACCCTGTGAGGGTCGAAATCACTTCATTAGCGACTAGGTTTTTAATCTCTGAATAGAGAAAAAGAAGGTAAAAAAGAATTAGCTCATGAATCCGAGAGGAAAGTAAGAAAGAAATTAAGAAAGAATATGTTAATAATAAAAGAGATAACGGACATAGTAATTGGGCACCCTGTGAGGATCAAAGTCCCTACACTAGCGACAGGGTTTTTAATCTCTGAATAGAAATGAGGTGGGTAAACAAAGAATTAGCTTATGAACCTGAGAAGAAAGAAAAAAAAAGAAAGAAAAGAAAGAAAGAAGAGTAGAAAGGAAGGGGTCAAAGTAAAGAAATGTATGAAAAAATTAAATAAATTAAAATACTAAGAAAGAAAGAAAGAAAGAAAGAAAGAAAGAACGAATATGTTAATAATGAAAGAGATAAAAAGAAATGGGGGCACCCGGTGAGGGTCGAAATCACTGCAGTAGCAATAAGCACTGAATAGATAAAGAGGCTAAAAGAGAATTAGCTTATTAATCTGAGGGGAAGAAAGAAAGAAAGAAAGAAAGAATATGTTAATAATGAAAGAGATAAAGGACATCGTAATGGGGGCACCCGGTGAGGATCGAAATCACAACACTAGTGACAAGGTTGATAATGAAAGAGTGGGAAATTAAAAAAAAAAAAAAAAGTAAAAAATAATAAATAAACAAACGATAAAACAATGTGTTGACGTCATCGAAAGAGGATTAAGTATCACCGTCCAAAGTTTATGAACTTTTTGGGACTTTTTTTCTTGATGGAAGAAGGCATCTAAAAGGTTATATATATATATATATATATATATATATAATATATATATATATATATATATTATAATAGCAATTTCTATGGGACACAGGTGATTAAATGATTTTCTTAATGTGCAATAAGATCAATATGGTGTATATGATAAGCAAAGGTTATTGCTTTTTTAAAAAAAGGATTTCCCTCAGTGAGCAATTTCGGAGGACTTTTATTTATTTCCATTTGAGTAGCATTTGCTATATCAGTTTTACATGTTAACTGTAAAATGAGTTATCCTAGCTAAGAGTTGATTCAAGATATTCATAATAAAGTCTGGTGGTCCGAATAATTGCGACCGTTATCATCTTGCCACACTCTCTGGTTAAAAACGAGTCCGTCCAAGATCAAATGTAAAAATGTAAATCCTGATTATCTGGTGTTGTTTATCCGCCGAATTATTATTTCTTATTAGTGTCGGCACCTCGATATATATATATATATATATATATATAATATATATATATATATATATATGGGAGTAAATATGGAAAATAAATCCGACAATATAAAGAAAATTTGAAAAAACAAGTGTTCCGAAAATAGGATGAATTTGATTATCGATGTTTAAACATTTCGGTTTCATTAAACCTTCATCAGGATGTATCTTGGGGTGAAGAAAATGATGGATGTTTTTATAGATGACAGGAGATGAAAATCTTTTTAGTTGTGTAACTGTATTTGATCAGCGTTATATTTTTGAAAGGTAAGTTGCGATCCACGCACGCGAAGATGTGATATATTTCAAGGTTTGGTTTGGGGAATGTGGACACCCCTTCATCACCATTGCTCCCTGGTCCACTCTGACCCGGAGTGGTCGTACCTGTTAGGGTTAAATAGAAAAACATGAGTTGATAAAATAAAATTGTATTATGCATTAAGAATGAATTTATTTCACAACTTTGTCGGCATTAAATGACCCACCGAGATTGATATGCCGTAAAACAAAACAAACCAAACCAAACCAAATCAAATCAACAAAGAGGTTTATAATTTCAACAAAAATAAATTTTTGGTGGTAGAATAATTTCAAGAAATCAAGAATTAAATTTTTCCCCCATCTGCCTGCTTTGTCTGTCCTACTTCTTCCTGTGGGATTATTTAAAGGAGTGTGTATATTTGAATAAGCTTAAGGCATTGCTAGACCTCAAGAATAATATCCGTATAGAGATAAAAGGATTGACCCCAGAAACCTTGAGCTAAGTGATGCAAAGTGCTTGAATTAAGGTGCAACTTTATATCCGTGAACATGGAAGCAATCTAAAAGATATCATTTTTCACAAATAGCTAAACATATATTTGCTAGAAGTATATTTTATGACTCAAAAGACTTAATGATTCCATTTTTATAGGTCACTCTTTTATGGGCCACCCTGTATTATCGGTCTGAAAAAAATGGAGTCGGTCAGCAGAGTGCAACTTGCAGACGATGATATCTGCATTCACATCTTACTAATGCCCTCGAGAAAAGCATCAATGCGTCCACTCTATAGCTATGGGTAAAATACTTGGGACTGTTGAATTAACCGACTGCACCTCTGCAGAGAGGTAACCCCAATGGGTCCACC
>CM042143.1:9632712-9635212 GCA_023376005.1 Doryteuthis pealeii | reverse complement strand
TTCAGCATTTCTTTATCCATGTATTCATATGACCTTCGTATTAATCTTAATATCTTGTTTGCTTTATTTACTTGTATTTCTATGTGTTTGGAAAATTTATCACCCCTGGTATTGATATTTGGAGCAATATTTAATAGATCAAAGTTCGTTGAATAAAATCCACGTGTATATTTGTAGACTTCAATCATATCCCCTATTGTTCGTCGATAAACCAAACTTGGTAAGTCAATTTCTTCATACGAAATGTTTTTAAAATCATTCATTACTTTAGTACTTCTCCTTTGAACTCCCTCAATGAGTTTTATGTCCTTGATTATTCTTGTACTCCAGACCACATTAGCAAATTTACAATGAGTTCTCACCAATGCAATGAATAAATTTTTCAGCATTTCTTTATCCATATTTTGGATATTATTTGCCTGCTTATTTTTTAGATGAGGCTTGATGTGAATAATTTTGATTTCTCAAACTGTTTTCCTCATCTTTATTGTGGTATATATAAACACAACGTTTCGGTCGCTGTATCCTCCGGTCTTCCTCAGGTGTTCCCTGTGTATCCGTGTATAGTAATGATCCAACCTGGGAAATCATTTTTAATATTTTGACAGTTGTGATTTGATGTGGGCAACACCTCTACGCCCACCCCAAATAACGTTTATTCAGAAAAAGTCGTTATAGAAGTGCACACAGAACCTCGCCATATAATTTTGTTTTGCGGGTAAGGGTAACAAAACTGGTCATACAACTATTCGGTTCTAGCTTACTAGATACTCTCGCCGACCGATCCATGCAAAAACAAATACTTTCATTGTTCTTCTTGTGTAGCCTAATTTCACCAAAATACCACAGTCTCTCTATGGCTTAACTGTTGGATTTGTTTTTAAAAATATATTACGTGCTGAGATCAACACTTAAACTTATAGACTCTGCGTGGGCGCGTGGATTAAAGCCAACCAATCAACAGCTCGAATACGTAGTTAGTTAACTATTTAAACGTTCATTTGCACGTATTCGGCATTGACGAACGGACCTGCAACCAAGGACTTTACTCAACCAAAGGATTCTACTCAATACTAAAGGGACACCAAGGAACAACCAAAGGATTTTACCGTTAAGGGACACCGAGGAACAACCAAACGATTCTTCACTAAAGATCAGCCTCTGCTTAACACAAGGGATTTCCACTGTTCAAATCCTGGACGATGCTGTCCGCATTTCCCATGACGCTAATACACTGGGAAAAGTATGAATCCAACTACTCTTCTTCCAGATAACGTTCAGTAATTCAGATATTCGGAGACATAAAAGGACGATCACTATTGATTTCCTTGAAAAAGCTACAACTATAAGAATTAATTCGTATTTCCAAATCCTTCCGGAATATTCACCTTTTTTATTGAATGAACCACGTATATATATATATATAATATATATGTGTGTGTGTGTGTGTGTGTGTGTTGTGTGTGTGTGTGTGAATAAAAGGAAGTGAATCCGACGCTATGTAGTATAATCAAAAATTGAAAAAAACACAGGTTTAAATGAGTTAAGTGTGTAGTTATTGACCGACGCTGCAGTGTTTCGATCTATTAATTAAATCATCTTCAGGCTTTTGTTGGTATGTGGAAGGTGATAATTTTTTTTACTCACAAATAAGGAGAAAGGCGAGTAATAGTCCTTGTTTATCGTCTGTTTAAAATTTGAAGTCTGAGAAAAAAGAGAACGTTGAAAAATGAACGGTTTTCAAATATGATTTCAAATATTCTTTTTTTTTTGCGCCGGGTTACCTTAACTTATATATTAGATAAATCTCGTAAATCTATAGTGAAGTATTAGGAACGGTGTAAGCTCTGTGTGTATCGAATAAAAAATAGCATTGGTGCATTTTTTAAATGTGTTTATGCCAATACTGTCGTTGCGGCGGCTGTGGTGTTATAAACTCTTTTGCTCGATAAATTGGTCTGACTAATTCAACTCACCTGCACTTAACCTCACGTATTACTATATTACTTTACGTTCATATAATTTCCACTGTCCCCCCAATCCACGAGCAAATGCCGCCCAGTTCACCCACCCTCTTCAATTATTTCTGAAATTTTAGTACAGTGGATAGATTAGGTTAAAGATTAGACAATTCCCCAAATTTGAGCTCCCAATTCGAAATATTTGCCGTGTTATGTCCCGATTTTAAATATCGAATAACTGGCAGGGGGCGGCGAGAAAAATGGCGCACATGCTTGTAATCTCTCATTTTTTTCCCTATAAAAATGCTGTCTTCTCTAGAGCCTGCCCCTACTTCGCTATAAAGATACGTGTATGTTATAGTAAGTTTTTAGTTTTTTATATATATATAGTATAATATATATATATATATATATATATATATATATATATAATTTACGTTTCGGCAGTGTTCAACGGGCTTTGCGATTTAAACCAATGTCATTACAGGAAGATAAACATTTTTTAAAAAAAAAAAACCAGGTCCAAGAGAGGTAATTTT
>CM042143.1:9627949-9632612 GCA_023376005.1 Doryteuthis pealeii | reverse complement strand
TATATACACACACATACCATTACCATCACAGCACACACATACACATAACAGCACACACACACAACATATATATTAACATACAAATATTTAATATATATAGTTTTTGTGCTTAGAAATACTAAATTTTCCAACAATATATACACACACACACATATATATATAGACACACATACATACCATATACACACATATATATACACACCACACACAAAACATCTCACATACAAACACACACACACACATATTATATACAACATCATGACATAAATACACCACGCATATATATATATACACACACAAACTCTAATACAAAACAATACACACACACTCATAATAATAAATATATATATATATATATATATACCACACATAAATACAATACACAACACACATATATATACAAACACAAACTTCACACTACAAACATACACACACACATGATAATATGATATATATATATATATAACTATAAGTATATATATATTAAGTTATTATTATATAGTATATAATATATACGCACATAATACATACACACACACATATATTACACACACACACACACACAAACTTCTCCACATACAAACATACACACCCACACTGAATTATATATATATAAATATATATATATAATATATATATATATACATAAACAGATGAGAAACAAATGAAAGTAGATATGAAAGAGGATTAATTTTATACGCTTGGTTCTTTGCGTTTGTTTTGTTTTTATTCTTTTTGTTTTTCATTTATTTTTTTACTTACTATGTTCCTTTACTTTATCATGCATTTATTTGTTTTGTTTATTGTATTGTTTTTTTTCTTGTTTTTTTTTTTTTTTTTATTCCTTTCCTTCGTTCCTTCTTTCTTTCTGTCGTTCCTCTTTTTACCATAAAACAGCAAAGTCGCAAAGTGAATTCCTTTTCATAAGGTAAGCTTAAGTTACTTATTCAATGACATTAACGACCAATGTTTGTCGTTGGCCATCTTAATAAAACACAGAACATCCAAGTTTCCGTGTGCGAGACAATATGCAGTTTTTCTCCTTTCTGTCTGTTGTTATTAAGCAAGTTTCGGCTCATGTCGGCTACATAAACGGGTGGGACATATGGTGAACAGGTTGTTTACGCCGACATTCTTTCTTTCTTCTTTGTTTTAAAAAATAATATTTTTTTATTATTTCGAGAAAATTTTTATTTTTATTTTCACTTGCAAACAGATGTTCTTGTTATTATCAACATACATACCTAACATCGGTATATAGTTTGCCTTTCTGTTTTATATAGTTATGATAATCGCACGGGAAACAGGAATTTCGTGTCGTGTGTTGTGTGTAGAGGCCCGTAAGTTCTTGCTTTTGGCACACAAGAGTAACTTTCTCCGTTCCTCTCATTTCATATTGCAGATAATTATAACATATATATACATACACACACATACACACATTATATATAATTATTCTCATAGTAGTATATATATTATCTTTGAAAGGAAGGAAACTCAACACTGTAATCGCATAATAAATTTATTTCGACCAAATGGGGCCCCAAATACTATGTGTCGAAATAAATTTATTATGAATACGTGTTGAGCTTCCTCCCATTCAAAGAAATTTGCTCTTGTATCTAATCTAAAAAGTATTATACATGAGCTCTCTTTTGATTTAAAGATTCACTGTGTTTATACATACTGGATAACAATAATAATACAGTTGTTTTAGAATCACATATAGAATCATCCCTTCACTACCAAGTTTGGATACTCACTACACACACACAACACACACACATATATATATATATATAATGAATTCATTTATTATTTATATATAACTACAGTTAACTACCATTTAAATGTATATTTGTCTTTTAATAATAGTTACCTTCTCAATACTTAATGTATGTTCTTATATTTCAACTGAATCTGTTTTGTCAGTAGTGTCCTCCATATTGTACTATGTTGTTCGAATGGCTGAAATAACCATTCCTGAAGATAGATGGATGACGTGGTCCTCATGGTGGCCGCCAAAGACCGATTTAGACCCGTGTCTTTTTCTTTGGTTGCTGAAGGAGCAAGTTTCTAACTTTCGAAACCAACGACCTTGGAGAATGAAGAACGAAACCAGAATTTATTTTTGCCATTCCACAAGAGTTACTGGAAGATGAGTTGATGAGATTCCCAAGCGCTTGAGAGGATGGAGGTGATTACGTGTGCCCATATAGATTTAAAATAAGTCCCATTTTGTGTGTTCTTTTAAATTCATTTTTTGTAAAAATAAGTATCAAAAATAGATTATAAGATTTTTAAAATAGGGTAAGGATTTACTTTACAATCGGCTCTCTCTCTCTCTCTCTCTCTCTCTCCTCTCTCTCTCTCTCTCTCTCTCTCTCTCTCACACACCACACACACACACACACACACACTTATCTCTCTCTCTGTCCTCTGTCCTCTATATATATGTATATTTATGCATGTTGAATTAAACAAAGACACATCTCGTAACAATTTATTTTGGTCTTTTCGAGTTTTCTGGCCAACTTTTAATATTTGGTGGAATTCGTGGATTAGTTCACCAAAGTTCAGGTCCGAGTACTTTCGGCACTTGCGAAGTGCCATCACAGGGTGATATGCTCAGTTTTTCAAATTATATTAATGGATGTGGTTATATGTTTATGTAAAAGCTTCTAGTATTTGAGTTTTGTTTATTTTTTTCTTTGTGCAGAATTTTGTTGTTTTCCGTTAGATATTCGGTAATTAGAGTGGGAGATGGAATGCAATTGTAGATGTTGTGGAAATCGAGCTATACTGTTAAATGGAGAGTTAGGACGACGTACAATATTGTTGAGGTAAAAAAACCCTGAAAAACTGGAACACATAACCCCTGATTGATGGCACTTCGAAGTGCCGAAAGTATCGGGACAAAATAAAATTTGTAAGAGATGTGTCTTTTGTTTAATTCAACATGCATAAATGAAAAAATGTTGTCCAAATATATATATATATTATAATATATATATATATAAATATATATTATATATATATTATATATACTAGCCACCAATCACAAGCATGATGGGTAAAAACACATTAATTATTAACTGTCTACGTACTATTTGTCTGAACGGTTTGCGATGGGATGATAATTTGTATTATGTGGATTTTCGGACTTCTTCTCATATTCATTTGACATTACACAATGTTTCAAGCGATGTGTCCTCGGTTCTTCAGGTGTTCTGGTTCAAACTGGGATTCTTCTTGTGCGAACTCAGGAGCTTTCAATTGGAATGAACCATTACCCCAATGTATTTAATAAAGGGTCCGGTTTGAAGTTCGTGAAAGGGAACTTCCCGATTCCGACATGAAGGGCTACAGATTAAACAAGAAGGTTCTCGACTTGACAAGAAAGACCTAAAGAAGGCCGGAGAAACATCGACCAAACATTGCTGCCATATAAAAATAAAAATTAGCGACAAGTGTAAAAAAATCTAAATGTATATATACTTATTTTTATTGATACTGCTCCATACACACAATGCACATATACACATTACGACAACACAGACACATTATAAACACCAACACTATATATATGTATATATATTACATAAAATATATACATTGCCAAATGAAATTTGGACGAAAGTTGTAATGTAGCATTAGGCTCATTTGTATATTCAAGATTTATATTTGATATAGAAGTAGGTCTAATTATATATATATATTATATATATATATATATATATATA
The DNA here is from genome assembly GCA_023376005.1 of Doryteuthis pealeii. Taxonomy (NCBI): domain Eukaryota; kingdom Metazoa; phylum Mollusca; class Cephalopoda; order Myopsida; family Loliginidae; genus Doryteuthis; species Doryteuthis pealeii. The sequence continues at coordinate 9,628,869 of CM042143.1, read as the reverse complement.
TATATATATATATATGATACGTCTGACTTTTACTTTTACCCTTTCTACATTTATATATGTGTTTTTATAATTGATTAGATACTGCGATGTTGCTCTACATTTTTGTAATCACTTTATAATAATAACAATATATATTATTATATATATAAATATATATATATAATATATATTATATATATATATATTATCTTAGTCGCGCAATTTTGTAATAAATGAGTATTCCCCCCCTCTCTCTCGCATCTATTTCTCTCTCTTCACTATATATATATATAGTATGTATATATTATATATATAATAATATATATATATATATATATCCCAAAAGTCCAGCGAAAAAATCTTCCTTACGACACAGAGTTTTATTTTAAAAACCGTCGCAGTTGGGAGAGCTCAATGATGTGCTCTTAATGTCACAGAACAAATATATAAGTAAAAAAATAACAAAAGACTTTAAGATTAGCTTATAGTCCTATTTCAGGGAGCTTGACAAACTGTCTAACTCTCCACGTCACAGATGCAAATAGTTCCTGATGAGAAGTGGCTAATCCGCTACTTTGAACCAATTGGTAACAAACACTTTGATTGTATTGTACACGTGTAACAAAATAAATACGCTTAAACTGTAATCGAGCCACTTTATTTTCATTTCTCCAATACGAATTACAACAACAAATTTAACTTTCATTTTCTAAAAAAAATAGCCACTTATTCTAAGCGTGATTTTCATTATTAGAATTACCTTTAAAAGTTAACATTTTATGGTGTAAAACTCTAGTCTACCCTTGAGCATCAATTTCAGCATAGAAAACAATGGTTGATTTGCACAATTTGCTATATGTTTCCGGCAGAACAAGGGATCAAAAATGGCATGGCCGTTGATCGAGAATGACACAGACTTGCTTAGAATGACAATCTTCTGT
>CM042143.1:9615449-9620449 GCA_023376005.1 Doryteuthis pealeii | reverse complement strand
TCTTTCTTTCTTTCTTTCTTTCGTTCTTTCTTTTACTACATTACAATTTCTTTCTTCCTCTCTTTTTCTCTTCACCTGTCAGTAGAATTCCATTAGATTCAAACTCATTTATCACTCTCACCCTCTCTCACAATCTGTCTCTCTCTTCCCCCCCACTCCCCTCTCTCTCTCTCTCTCTCTCTCTTATATATAATATATATATATATATATATATATATATTTCTTCACCCTTCTTCATTTGCCTTCACCTTTCAGCGGAATTTCATTAAGTACAAACTCACTCTCTCTCCCTCTCACTCACTCTATCTCTCTCTATATATCTCTCTCTCAATCTCTCTCTCTCTCTCTCTCTCTCTCTCTCTCTCTCTCTCTCGCTCGCTCACTCACTTATTCTCTCTTACTCTTCCTCTATATATTTATTCTCTTTCCTTCATTGCCTTCACCTTTCAGTGGAATTTCATCAAATACAAACCTCTCTCTCTCTCTCCCTCCTCTCTCTCTCTCTCAATCTCTCTCTTAATATCTCTCTTTACTCACTTACTCTCTCTCCACCTCTCTCTCTCTCTATTTCTGCACCCTTCTTCATATGCCTTTACCTTTCAGTGGAATTTCATTAAGTACAAACTCTTTCTCTCTCTCTCTCTCTCTCTCAATCTCTCTCTCTCTCTCTCTCTCTCAATCTCTCTCTCTCAATCTCTTTCGCTCACTCACTTACTTCTCTCTCTCTCTCTCTTCTCTCTCTCTCTCTCTCTATTTCTTCACACTTCTTCATTTACCTTCACCTTTCAGTGGAATTTCATTAAGTACAAACTCTCTCTCTCTCACACACAATCTCTCACTCACTCACTCACTCACTCACTCCCCCAAACTCTCCCTAACTATTTCTTCCCCCTTCTTCATTTACCTCTTCCCACTTCTCTCATTATTTTAATTTTACGCGCTTCTCTTTCACCACCCACCCCCTCATCCAACCCGATTCACCCCCTCCCCTCACCCTTTTGCATTCGCCTGCCCATTTTTTTATTGTTCTGCATTGGCCAGTTTAGCCAAGTAGGTACTACACCTTCCATTGTCTCATCTCCTTTGACTGTCTTTCTTGCACGTCATATTTGTCTTCAACTTTGTCGGTGCAAATCACCCCCCACCCAACCCCTCGTTTGCCACCCCACCCCCCATACGCTTGCCCTACGAATGTCAGCTGCATGGGACAAAACTGCTTCGTAACTGTAAATCTTGATGAGACAAATATGAAGAGACAATATATCTTGTCAGCTTGGCAGTCCGGTTTCAAATCACGCACAGGGCGGCCTTCCTATCTATAGCTCTGCTGATGAGGCCTAATAGGCCGAAATGTACATACAGAGATTGATTTTCTCGATTTGTTTAGCCATACATTTAAATAGGCATTCCCGCCTAATTCATTATTAATTAATTAATTTTCAAATTAGGTACGACTCCAATTAAGCACATATTCTCCCAAAAATTGTCGGCAAAAATCCATTCCAAACACACCGTGTTTACAACTTATCATATATATATATATATATATATATATATATATATATATATATATAGTCATCCATATACAGTCCTGTTTCGACGTATCACGTCTCATCATTGCGGCTAGATTTGAGAGCTACTTCAAGCCGGGATCGAAACAACCGATCTATCATCAGTTAGAGGTTCTAACCACTGAGCTCCGGCCAGACAGACAGAAAGGGCTTCTTTTTTTTTTACAGATAAATACATACATATGTACAAAGTCATTATATATATATATATATATATATATATATATAATATATGGGGGCAGGTGGCCATATAGCTGTTTCCTCGTGGGTTGCTGCTTCCATGATTTGTTCAGGACTGCACGCAGCATGCTTGTGCAGCTCCTGTCCAGCTTATTCACAAGGCGCCTCTTTAGGGTCCAAGTGGTGCATCCGTACAGCAACACTGATACAACCACCGATTGTCAATGAGATCGGACCATTCGAGTGAGACGGACAAGGCATGCCGGGCACTGCTGGAGAAGCAAGGATGAGGTCATAAGTGACGTTCTCCTGTGGAAGCCAACACGCGGACATGCCCATCAAGGACCTACATTGACCAACTAAGCAAAGATACAGGTTGCTGCGCAGAGGATCTCCCTGGGAAAATGAATTATAGGAAAGGTTGGCGAGAGATTGTCATGAATATCCGTGCTAATAGCGCGACATGATGATGATGATGATATATTATATATATATATATATATAATAATATATATATATATATATATATATATATATATAAACTGCCAATATATTCTAAAGCTAAAAAGTAAAGAGTGCTCAATACCTAAGTAGAGCTAAAAATAAAGTTAAACCTAATCAGTCAGATATACCTACTAACAGTTTCGCTTAGTGCTCTTCAGGGCAAAGTTATATATATATATATAATATATATATATATATATATATATCCGTGCATCAATCAAAAAAATGTCAACCGCTGTGAAACTTCCAAAAGTTTGAGAAGCATTGTTCTAAAAAACTTATATTGTAAGAAACGTAATAAAGAACTGAAATACTAAGGTAAGTCAAATGTTCTTTCAATATTTTGAGATGTCCTAGTTTGTGGCACGTATATCATGTGACTGAAATAGGTCAAACTGTGGCAGGTACCCGTTGTACTTTGCCGTATTGCGGTAGGTGGTGCGCTGAAACGTTGAGCATTGCTTCACTCAATGCGTGATTTTAAAACGCATTCGAAGTGCAGTCAGGACATTCTCTTTCAGACTAATACGTTTCGGAAAGGTATGAAACCCCATCATCCCTTCAGGTATGGGTTATATAGTACCTCTGCTGTTCTCATAGATGGCTTTGGAATTAAATAACCCAGGAAGCTTGGTATGACAATAAACAAAGAAAGCAAATCATGAATGTCATCTGTATATTAATACTCGTGTTCCTTGATTGTATGACCGTTATCATCTTGCGACACCATCTGATTAAAAATGAGACAGTCCAAATCGTCCAATATGAAATTCAAAAATATAAATCCTGATTATATAGTGTTGCTTATCCGCCGAATTCTTGTTTCTTATGAGCGTCGTCACTTCAGCTAAATAATGGACCATTCCATTTTTATTTCATAATATATATCGCTTTAAATATAGGCACCTCGTATGGTGTAATGGTTAACAAGCAAGATTAGCAGACTACTGTTAGTGAGTTCGATTCTCCCCGGGGCCCTATTCTTCTGACATTGTCGCATCAAAGCTAGGCTTAGGAGATAACTATATAATTCTATAATAACATAAATAATATAAATATGATAATAAGGGAACATGGTAAGTGTATTTATTCGCCATCGGTTTAATTTGAGGGTGCTCCGCAAGAAATAAGGCTCCCGAGAAGTGGGTGTAAAAATTGCTTAGCTACGTCGGCATTTCTTTTCAGGGGGGGGGGCTTCAAGCACCGGGCAATAAACGCAGATTTTAAGACGAGGCTGCAGGTATCGGAGTGGTGGGGGGAAGGCTCCCTGGAACTAAGCTGATTACTTATATCTCCCCCCACCTGAAGTAGAAATACCAGGTAAGCAAGGGAAAGTGGTAAGATACGAATTGAAGGTAAGTCGGTAGAGCATAAGAAAAAACACCCTCGAAAATCTGGGTAAAATTGCGTGTTTAGCCCAAAAGGTGTCATTAAAATGCGCCGGACACCTTAGTGATTGGCTGGATCTTCAAGCCTTTATCGTGAATACCTACCATCTATTTATAAAAAAAAGAACCCCATCCATAGCCACCCCATATGATATATATTTATATATATATATATATGAAAAGAAAATATTTTAAATATATATATATAATATATATAATATATATATATATATATATTCGTTTACTTGTTTATATATATAAATGTATATATCCATATGTATGTGTGTAAGTGTATTCATATATATACACAGATGTGTATTCTAATATACGCATTAGAGTCTTGTGTGTGTGTGTGTGTGTGCGTGAGTGTGTGTGCGTGAGTGTGTATCTTGATCAAGTAGTTTGTATATGAGGATCTCTGCGTATTAACGTTTGTATTATTAGTGGCAGATCCTCTTTTTGCTCCTTAAAAAAGCAGATAGCGGAAACACCCCCACACACGCACACACACACATATACATATATATATATATATATATATATATATATATACAAGCATATATGCATATGTATGTGTGTAAGTGTATTCATACACATACATAGATGTATATTCTAATATATGTGTGAGTGTCTTGTGTGTGAGTTTGTGTATCTATATATTAATGGCACCGTTGACCTCGTATACGCTCTGTATTTCATATATATATATATATATATATATATATATATATGTGTGTGTGTTTGTGTGGTGTGTGTTTGTTTGTGTGTGTGTGTGTGTGTATGTATCTATATATTAATAGCGCCGTCGACCTCGTCTACGCTCTGTTTTCATATATATATATATATATGTATAATATATATATATATATATATTATAATATATATATATATAAATGGTGAGTGTGTGTGTGTGTGTATGTGTGTGCATGTGTGTGTGTCAATGTGTGCGTATATGGTGAACGACCAAATAGTTTGTACGTGTGTATCTGTGTGTATTGACGTGTGTTGGTTGTAATTTCTCTTTTTGCTCCTAAAAAAAAAAAAAAAAACAGAAGTTGACTGGGAAAAGATAATAAAGTATTAATGGTATTTAATTTACCGGAAAACATTTGCGCGCGTAAATCACCGAGTGTGAAACTCTTTTCTCATACTTTCTTTCCTTAGGACTGTCGTGTGTTTTGAAAGATATTGTAAGTGTGTCAAGAAATAAGGAAGAAACTCACGTTAAACAGAACCGAAACATTTTTTGGAGCTGGGGGGGGGGCTCCTTTCAATCAATCGGCTGTTCACATCAATCCCTAGCATCTCTATTATTGTCCCGACCATATTGCTCTTATGGCAAATCTCCAACCCAACT
>CM042143.1:9605449-9610449 GCA_023376005.1 Doryteuthis pealeii | reverse complement strand
AACGATTGACCTTCAGTAACTGGGAAAGCCATAAATTTAATGTTCGTTGTTCCCAACAAACTAGATAATCAATTCGACTCGTCACTCTCCCTTGAGATATGTCAATGAACAAGGAACGACACACAAAATTTCAAATACTAGGCTGAGTCAAAAATTGTTCCACAAGGCTTAAATATAAAATTTATTTCTATCTTTTAAATTCAGTGTTAAAATTTGTAATTTTTGACACACCTTGTATTCTGAAAAAGATCAATGTTACGTATATTGTTCATTCCTGTCTTGGTAAATACAGCTTCAATCACCATACTTATATGACACACCTTGTATAAGAAAGAAAGAAAGAAAGAAAAAAAAAGAAAGAAAAAAGAAAGTAAGAAGGAAAAGGGTGAGAGAGGTGAAGCTTATTGACTGATTCAATGGAATGGAAAGAAGGAAGTATGAAAAAAGGTAAGTAAAGAGAAGACAGAGACAGAAAAAACGGAATATATATATATATATATATATATTATATATATATATACATATATAACATTCATAATTTCTTTCCTTTGCCCATTTCTTATATCTTGCTGTCTCTCTTGCTCTCTCTCCTCTCTCTCTTTAATATATATATATATATATATATATATATATATATATATATATATATATGAATGAATGGACAAATAAAAGGTTTAGCTTTTATTTACTTGGGAACAATATTACAACCAATGGTTTCCTTCTAACGCATTCGTCAGGTAAACAAAATATTTATATATATATATAATATATATATATATATATATATATATAATGTATATATTAAGGCAATTACAATGCGTATAAAAAATAAAATAATGTTCAGTTTCTAATCAATTTCGAAGGAACTTTATCTTCAGAGACTAATTTTGAAAACACTGAACATTATTTTTTTTTTTACGCATTGTAATTGTCTTATTAATATAAATAAATAATAATTATACATATCATACTATTATATATATATTATATGTGAAAATAAAATGGAAATTAATCCGACAGTATGAATAAGATAAAAAACAAACGAAGCCCCGAAACGGTTTGCACACTTCTCTTCTGATGAGCCTATTCAGTTGTAAACATCGTTTGTTTTTTCATTATATCTTATTCATATATATATATATATATATATATATATATATATATATTGGACTGTCCATAAACATAACCACATAAATACGCATAACATTTCATCCAGTCATACACATCCTATGTCTATTAATTTTTTTGTAATTTTTCCATTTTCCATTTTCCTTACATTTGAATCAACTTCACCTGAAGATTGTTTGCATTTACGCAGACATGAAACCAACGGTTGTGACTGTTCCTTTGTCATCAAATAAATAGATATGTAATAACTTTATATATTTATTTTATTATATATATATATATATATATATATATATATATATATATATATATATATATATATACATATATATATATATATATATATATATATATATATAGATAGATAGATAGATAGATAACTTCAAAGAAAGTAAAAACTTAAGAAACCGTCAACCGTTAAAAAAAGAAAAAACAACAAAAAAAATTTCATCTTTTTTTAGTTCTAACCTCATCAAATGGATTTGACAAAATACATGGATCTTCAAAGAAAGAAATTATATTACCAAAAAAATCTCATTAACAAAAAATTAAAAATTTGTTGATTCCTATACATTGAGCTCTCTTTAGGGATTTATAAAAATCCTTGTATGAGTATAAATGTTTGCACCTATAAGTGCATACAGTATTGTTGTACAGTGAGATTTTGAAGATCCCAAATAGAATCATCCCTTACAACCAGTCATTTGGATTATTTTACATGTTTATATATACTAGCAAATATATGCACCCTCCGGGTGCAAGTATTTAAGTTTTAATGTAATAAAATATCGTATTAAATTAGAAACGCTAATGAAACTAAATAAGAATGCAGATAAAAATATTTGAAACAGAGGGAGTATAATCGAACAAATAGAACAACTGAACCTTACTCTTCCATCATTCTCGTCTTTCATTGTTATTTTTTTTCTAATTTAACAATTTAGTTAAAAGAGGAAGTTAAGAATAAAATGACAGTTATTTTTCTTGTTAATGGATTTCATTTAAGATTCATTGAAGAGATTTTTGCTTATATTCATTAAAATAAAACCAAACAGTTAGATATCAATAATACTAAGCACATATTTATTAAAATCAATTTTTTAATATCAATATGCAAATTAGCCTTCCCGTTCACACTGTAAACCGCTATTTTGTTGTATATATAAATATAATTGCATGTTGTTAGTATGTAGATATGGTTAACAGTATTAATAATGTAAAACAATTTTATTAATAATTGAGGTTTAAATAAAAATAAAATCATGGAGAATATGACGTAAATAACTAAGGGAATTGTGAATTGAGTAGTAATATAGTTTCGGTTACAGACAGAAAAGCACACAATCTCCATTATATATAAGATATATTATATATATATATATATATATATATATATTATATATATATATATAGAGAGAGAGATGGGTAAAAGAAAGAAATGATGAATGTTTATTTTGAAAGCAATGAAGCAAAGATGAATAATTAGCTAACGGTTTGGTGATGTAATCTTTTATCTACAAAACGTATAAATGGCTCAAGGCAAGATGTTCCCCAGCATCCTAAGTTGGTTCCAAACGCAAAACATCAAAGAATTGCCAAATGACTCACCATCAGATCCAACTGCCAGATTCAAGCTTGTCCAAATAGCACAGAAAAAGAGATTGGCTCAGTCGGTAGAGCGTTCGGCTAGAAACCAAAAGGTTCCTAGTTTGATTCCGGCCCTCGCCAACTCAGCGTATGAGTAGCACAGTGATCTGTGCGGTAAAGTACGGAACTGATGGTAGGTGTGGTGTTCCACCTCAGACGCTAAAACAATCTCTTTGCTCCGGCGCTAGTGAAAAGGGGATAGACTCCTTCGCTGATTGGCTGATATCGACTTCATGCCGCCACGACGACTTTACTTTTTTTTACTCATTGGGTTCAACACATTATGACACCATTTCAAATGAGAGCCGTAAAAAGTAAAGTACGTAAACTAGCGCTAGACCAAGGAGATTGTTTTTGGCGTCTGAGGTGGAGCGCCACACCTACCATCAGCTCCTTACTTTACCGCACAGATCCCTGTGCTACTCATACGCAGAGTTGGCGAGGTCCGGTATCGAACTAGGAACCTTGTGCTTCTAGCCGAACGCTCTACCGACTGAGCTAACCGGCCCTTAATTATTCATAATAAAATTTTATGAGATTTTGTTGGATTATTTTGTGTGTATGAGGTGTGCTAATGACCATGACTTATATTTAAAGACTGTTCCTAAACAGCGGTGGTGGATCGGCCAATCAAAAAACGTCAAACATGCATTAATTTACTATTTAAAAGGTGTTGATAAATTGTTCTAGAATTACTCGCCAGAAGGACATATCAACAGACGAGGATTATACAACTCTGTACTTCAATACAGGACAAACTCTGATACAACTTCTACTTAAAGGTCGGATCAGCGATTAAAACTGATACTACATCTTTCTACTCCTAGAAAGGATAAGACTTTATACCACAGGGGGATCTCCACTGTAAGGCTGCTTTCAGCTACACCCATAAAATGGCCACACGAATCGTAACAAATGACAGCCTGAATCTATGTATGTTTTGTGATTATTTTGTGATATATGTTATTACCACTCCTATGCACGAGCAGGATGTGACACAAGGTCAATTTCTTAAGCGGAGTTCAACAGGTTTGAATTCAGAGTTTTTCTTCTCCTAGACCGGTTGCCTAACCAAGGTTAAAGAGTCCAGTCAGCCCTACTATTTTATCCATAGCTGGAGGGAGAGTAGGGTATTAGCGCTAAGTGAAATTCAATCAGTCATGTCAAGGATTTGAACTCAGGGCAACGTTTCCATTTCCCATGACTTTAACCATTACACCACGCGCTTATTTTGTGACATAAGGTGTCCTGCAATACACCACATAAATTTATAGACTAGGCGGGGCCACGTGGTCTATTCCCCCGCCAATCAGCAACCATAATGCGTGGCTGATTGACTACTTAAAAACTGATACCGACCGACGTTCATTTGCAATCATTGACGAGGAACTTGTAGGATTCTTTACCAAAGGATTTCCGCTGGACAATTAATGAATGTAATGTAATGAATGATGATATGAAATTGCAAAGATTTATAACTTAAGTTATTCTTAATAGTAATAATTTGCACACGGTTATATGTTTTCAACTCCCTCTATAGGTTCCCTTTCCACTCTCTCTCTCTCTCTATCTTTCATCCAACCTCTCTCTCTATCTTCCCCATCCCCGATATCTCCCCCTCTATTTCTTCCTCAGTCACATTTCCCATCTATACCTAAAAGAGAAGCAACAGAAGGAATAGAACTATAAATAAGAACACTTGGGAAAAAAGATTTACGAATACTAGGGAATATTGGGAGCGGACACAATCAGAGATAGAGGAAAAAGCACGAAAAAACTACTTCAGAAGGCTAAGAAAACTCCTAGAAACCGAGCTCTACAGCAGAAATCTCATCAAGGGAATAAGCACCTGGTTCATTGCTAAATTGAACCAAAGGACAAGAAAATTGACGACAATTCACAAGGCATTACGCGCAAGAGAGACTATATTTCAAGACAAAGAAATATAGTCTCTATAGAAATTAGGCTTTGCCTGAAGCCTAAAGGATGGACCATTAAATTGTAAGAGTGTAGGAAATTGGAAACAAAAGATTTATATTTGAAACTAGAAAATCTGTTAGAAATTGGTAAAATAACTCACCAGGAATCCGAATCTTCGGTTCATCTTCATTAGTTCTTCAGCCTTTTGTATCCAAGTAGAAAGAAAGTTTCGACTTCTTTAGCTCAGTCGGTAGAGTGTCCGACTAGGAAGCACAAGGTTCCGGGTTCGATACCGACCCTTGCTA
>CM042143.1:9592949-9600449 GCA_023376005.1 Doryteuthis pealeii | reverse complement strand
TCAAACTCAATTTCTTAACACATTTTTAAACCTATTTAATCCATAGATGGGAACCTATGAATTTTTAAAATTCATTTTGTTATCAATGTAACGCATGGGAACCTATACATTTCAAACTATTTTTTTCTATCTAATTAATTCATAGATGGGAACCAAATGATCATTATTAGACAGAAATAATTAATTGAAGCCATATAATCGTGTGAAAATTATTATATTGGAATACCTGTTATTAAATAACTTAGTACAAATACTCTTAAGAAATAACTAGGAGATCTCACATTGTGTAATTGTTGGTTGGTTGGATTTCTTGGCATCTCAAAGCTTGGTTATTTTATGCCAAGGTATTTTTGTTAATTCATTCTCTTCGGTATTTCAATTTTTCTTTCAAATTCAAGTTTGTTTAAAATACATTTTTAAACTCATTTTTTCATCTATTTAACCCATAGATGGGACCCTAACAGGTACTACCACTCCGGGTCAGAGTAGACCTGGGAGTAATGGTGATGAAGGTGTGCTCTACATTCCCCAGTACTCCAGAATTGGAAATTCACCATTAGCTGCAATTTAATGTCATATTCAGGGCATTAAGACACGCAGCCACTGCCTTCTAGCACATATATGATAAACAGGTGTGTTAGAGTCGGAGGAAATGGACTCGTCGAACCGAGTTCCATTCCTGAACGAAGCTATTTTCATTTCACATGGCACTAATACCCTTGGGAACGGTATGAATCCAATTCTCCCTCCAGTTATGGGGAAATTGCAGGGCAGACTGGGCTCTTTAACCATGGTTAGGTAACCAGTGTAGGAGAAGGAAAACTTTGAATTCAAACCTGTTAAACTCCGCTTAAGAAATTGACCTTGTGTCGCATCCTGCCTGTGCGGAGGGGTTGGTATATATATATATGATAAACATGGTTGGGTGTTTGTCATAAACGCAGTAGAGTTGGCACAATCGTATAGGTGCTAGGGCTTGACATGACCCAGTGAATTGATCTGAAGGGTTTCTCTCCGACCAACCGTGTAAGCCTACGTAGGACCAAAGTGGAGTGTTGCATGTCATATACAGCTCAGCTCCGGTTTCCGTCATTAAAAACTCCCGATCGCTTACCACAGGTGGCGCACTGGGAGGATTTCCCCCTCTGGCAGATGCTGTTGGTGTATTCACTCACAGCTGGCAGGGAAGGCATGGGTGGTTTCGAGTTTAGTTAATTTTTGAATAAAAAAAATTCCCTAGTATTATTTCCTTATTCAGACTATTGGTTCCAATCTTCATTGTAATCCGTAAACGTTTGGCGATGTGTCCTCCGGCCTTCTTCAGGTATTTCCCTTCGGACGCGGAACTTCTCGATTCGGGAACCTTCCTTTCGGACTCGGAACCTTGTTTGTCGTAATCATTAAAAATGAAGATGAGGACAATAGTCCGAATAATCCAATAATACTAAATTATCAAGCCTCATCTAAAAAATTTCTGAGACATGGTAATAAAAGAATACGTTCAAGATCAAAGATTAAAGGGTTGAAGGACTCTAATGTCACCCAAGTCAAGTACACTGCTATAATCAAAATAAATCTGGTCTTTTTTTCGAAAGCTATCATCAGGTCAAGCCGACAGCATGTATTCCATCTCTCTCTCTCTCTCACAACACACTCACTCCTCTTCCCTCTCTCAACACACACTTTTCTCTCTCTCTCTCTCCCTCCTCTCTCATCTCTCTCTCTCTCTCTTCTCTCTCTCTCTCTGCCCGTCCCTATATGATCCATTCGCTTTCTGGACAAGTCTTCCCAACGGCATCAGGTTCCTGCCATAGAGCTGAATTGATGTTAGGTCGCCGATTAACCGGCCGGGCCTCTCCGACCGCCCGCTGGCCCTAACTAAGGGTCTAGTGCTCATACTTACATGGGACTGAGCTAACTGGTCCTATAGCAGTAACAGTGTTAAAACGAACATCTTTATTTTTTTCTTTTTCTTTTCTTTTTTCTAATAATGAAGAAAGCCGACCTCACGCTCAGCACACGTCGAATATTAAGCAAGGGAATTTTAATGCGCTCATATTGGGGACGAACGCGCCAATTCGACATGGCCATTTCAGGCGTTGATAGTCATATTTCGTATTTGATGATTTTGATAGAGACGCTGTTTAGCAAAGGGTGCCGACCGAGGTGGAAGCATCTCAACAGAGGGTACCAAAAGGTGACAATGACAGATGACTATTACGGTATCACTTCACAAGAATTCTCAGCATTATGTTCTATTATAAGAAGTGCAATAAAGCTGTCAACTGGTTATTAGACAGGTGTCCCGGCAGAGGGACACAGGGTGCTATCAGCTTGATGGGTTGAATGAATCACACAACACACACACACACACACACACACACACACACAGACACGCATCCACGGACACTCACAGACACACGCACACACCGGACACTCCAAACACGACACAGCACAGACACAGAACACGCACGCAACCACAATACACATGTGCACACACATGCACATAGACAGACATGCACACACCCATACACAGACACACATACATAGACACACGTATACATACGCAAATATTAATTCATACATGTAGTGTATAAGCTTATGAGTATACATATTCAAACAAAACACAACAGTCACACACATATAACGCAACCACAGGCACACAGACACACATGCACACACACCACAAACAGACACACATGCACACATACATAGACACCATACGCAAAATATTACTTCATACTTGTTGTGTATTACTTTATGAGTATACACACTCAAACAAACATACAGACACACACACATATACACAACCACAAAAAGCAACATGCGCACACACATGCACACACATGCACACATAGACATCACATGGCACGCACCACACCAAACACACTACATAGACACACGTATACATACGCAAATATTAATTCATACATATAGCGTATTAGTTTATGAGTACACACCCACAACCAAACACACACACACACACACACACACACATACGCAACTACAGAGCACATGTGCACACACATGCACATAGACACACATGCACACACCCACACACAGACACACATACATAGTCACACGTATACATACGCAAATATCAATTCATACATGTAGTATATGAGTTTATAAGTACACACACTCAAACAAACACACACACACATACGCCACCCAAAAACTCATGTGCACACACATGCATCCCTTCGTGCTAACAGACACACATACACGCACACAGAAATGCATACGTATACATACGCAAATATTAATTCATATATGTATGTAATGGTACACATAGTATATTAGTTTATGAGTACATACATACACACAAACACACGCAAGCACGAAACATATTCACACATATGCATCCCACTCGCATGTAGACACACATGCACACATAGAGAAATGCATACACAGACACACATATACATACGCAAATATTAATTCATATACGTATGCATATGTACACGCAGTAAATTAGTTTTTGAGTGCTTCTATACGCGTAAACACAGACATACAAATACATTCAACAGTCGGGTAACTCAGTCGGTAGAGCGTTCGACTAGAAACCACAAGGTTCCTAGTTCGATACTGGCCCTCGCCAACTCAGCGTATGAGTAGCACAGGGATCTGTGCGGTAAAGTAAGGAGTTGATGGTAGGTTTGGAGCTCCGCCTCAGATACCAAAAAACAATCTCCTTGGTCTAGATAGACTCCCTCGCTGACTGGCTGATACCGACTTTAGGTCACCCCGACGACTGCGAGTGTATTTAGTTAAGTGTGTCAAAAGAAAGAAAGAAAGAAAGAAAGAAAGAAAGAAAGAAAACACAAAGATCAAATTCGGTGTCAAAGTTCAAGAGAATGTGACAGAAAATATTTGGCAAGTTAACACAGACCTGTGAAGATCAAGTTCTAGGTTTCTCTGAATTTTTGAGATGAAGCTTGATAATTAGTATTATTTGTATTATTCGGACTATTGTCCTCATCTTCATTGTTATCTGTACATCGTTTTGGACGATGAAGTAAAAAATTATATATAAGTAATAGGTAGATATTCTAGGCAAAAAAACAAGACATTAGGTTTATAAGTTCACAAAATTCACACTGGATTGTCCAATTGGACACATGGCCTAGTGGATAAATTATGGTATGGGTTTTTTCTTTATTTCTCTGAATTTTTTAGATGAGGCTTGATAATTAGTATTATTTGGATTATTCGGACTATTGTCCTCATCTTTATTGTTATCTACACTATTTCTCTGAATGTTTGAGATGAAGCTTGATAATTAGTATTATTTGGATTATTTGGACATCTTCATTGTTATAAAGTTCTATGATGGCTCCCGATTACGACAAGAAGGTACCAGAGTTCAAAAAGAAATTTCTTGTGTTCGAAAAGAAGGTTCCCGAGTTCAAAAAGAAGGTTCCCGAGTCCGAGAAAGTTCCCGAATCCTACGAGAAATAATATGCAGAAAGCTAGAGGGCACATCAGCCGAAACGTTTTACAAATAATAATGAAGATGAGGACAATAGTCCGAATAATCCAAATAATACTAAGTTCTAGTTGGTTGGTTGGTTGATTGGTTGGATTTTACAGCATGGCATCTTTCAGGTTATTTTATACCGAAGATTTTTTTATTCATTTTTTTGAGGCATTCAAATTTTTTAAAACTCATTTTTAACACATTTTTAAAAACTTTTTTTAATCTCTTCAGCTCATACATGGGACCGCTAACAGATACTAACCCACTCCAGGTCAGAGTGGACCTGGGAGTAATGAAGGTGTAACTCCACCTCTATTAAAGTTCCAGAATTCGAACTTGTCACTAGAAACAGTGTTCTGTGTATGACGTTAAATTGCAACTAATGGTGAAGTTCCAATTCTGGAACTCTGGGAGTGTGGATTACCCCTTCATCGCCATTACAACTAGGTCCACGCTGACTCGAAGTGGTAGTATCTTTTAGGGTCTCATCTATGGGTTAAATAGAAGAAACGAGTTTACCATTTAAAAAGAAAATTGGATACCCAACAGGGATGAATTAAACAAAGCGTTTTTGGCATAAAATAAGTCAACAAGGGTTGACATGCCGTAAAATCAAATCAACCAAACCACTAGAAACAGTTTAGTGTCATACTTAGAACACTAAGACCCTCGGGTCTTGTAGAACATCTAGTACATATATAAAGGGCAGTTGTGTATATGTGTGTATGTCCGAAGGAAACTTCAAAAATAAAACAATTAACGACAAAGTAAATATAAATACACATTAAATATCATCAGGGTTTGGTTATTTAACAAAAATAATGAAGATTTGGTTTATATTTGTGAAGATAATTAGAAAACTAAAATTTAAATGATAACGGCATGGAATTTTATGCATTTAGTATTTTAAATAGAACATTTTTTTTTCAAAACGCAACGTCTTTTTTATATAGGGATTGTAATGGGGCATCCTGTGAGGATTGAACTCACGATTCAACAATAATGGATCTACGAGACTACCTTTTTTAACCCCCCTCTACCCAGGCGGCGCGGGGTAGCCCTTTCTAGTATAACATAAAGGGATTAAGGATTTGCCATAAGAGAAATTGGGGAATAATATTGGGACTTGATCAAACAAGTGCTAGAGCTTGACATGACCAGCCGAGTGATCGGGGGACTCTCCGGACGCCGGTCTCTCCCAAGTAAAAGTCAAAGTGGAGTGTTGCATGTCATGCATTGCTCAATTACCAGGATTCCGTGTCAACGGGAGGTCATATGGGGGGGGGGGTACATTCTACCAGTGGATTTACCAACAGGGGAACTAGTCAGTCATCATCAGAGTGGCTTCATATCGGTATTAGCCAGACAGCGAGGGAGTCTATCCCCTTTTCCCAAGCGCTAGACCAAGGATATTGTTTTGGCGTCCGAGGTGGAGCGACACACCTACCATCAGCTCGTCACTTTACCGCACAGATCTCTGTCCTACTCATACGCTGAGTTGACGAGGGCCGGTATCTGACCCGGAACCTTGTGGCTCCAAGTCTGACGCTCTACTGACTAACGCAGCCCTTTTACAGGGGAACTAAACGCCTGAAATGGCAACTAGAATCATATGAAAAATCTCAAGAAAAATCATGGAGGATCAAAGTGGGGTGTTGCATGTCATGGATTGCTCAACAACCAGAATTCCCTGTCAACAGAAGGTCACATGGGGGGGGGGGTTCATTCTACCATTGGATTTGCCAACATAGGAACTAAACGCCTAAAATAGCGACCAGAATCGTATGAAAATACCCAAGTAGAATCATGGAAAACATTCAATTAAATATAATGGTTGATCTTCACACCTGAAAAGATGAATTTTCAGAGTTGTTTCAACTCTCAGAGGGGGGGGGGGGTATCAGGCCTCAAATCTCACCTAAAACTCCGAATTGAGCACTTTTTTCTCCATTAGTAAATTCCACGCATCAGAATCCACAAGAAAAAAAAAATCGATAACAAATTTTCATTAAGATACGTAGAGTGGTATAAGCGTGTTGAATGCAAAGGAGGTCATTCTGATGAAAATTAAACGTTTATTTTTTTCGTCATTTCTATGTTGGTAAATACAGCTTTCAGTTTTCGATATCTTTTGAACACCTCGTATTTATTTTACAGTGTCAAAAATCAATGTACCCGTGAAACCTTAAAAGGAGGAGGATTGGTATTAACCTGATAACCGTGACAACAAAATAATAATGTAACCATTGTTTTTTTATGTGAATTAAACATCAAACTGTCTACTCTTCATAGACTTAGTTGTCCATATATATATATATATAATATATTATATATATATATATATATATATATATGAGAGAGAGAGAGAGAGAGAGAGAGAGAGGAGTGGGTGTAAAAAAACAAAAAACAAAATGACTATATTGGCTGTAAAGATATAAGAGGAAGAAATAAAACAATACAAAAGCAGAAGAAGAAAAGAAGAAGAAGAAGAAGAAGAAGAAGAAGAAGAAGAATAGACAAGAAAGAAGAAGAAGAAGAAGAAGAAGAAGAAGAAGAAGAAGAAGAAGAAGAAGAAGAAGAATAGACAAGAAGTAGAAGAAGAAGAAGAAGAGAAGATGAGAAGAATAGACAGAAAGAAGAAGAAGAAGAAGAAAGAAGAAGAAGAAGAAAAGAAATAGAAGAATAGAGAGAAGAAGAAGAAAGAAGAAGAAGAAGAAGAAGAAGAAAGATGAAGAAGAATAGACAGAAAGAAGAAGAAGAAGAAGAAGAAGAAGAAGAAGTAGAGAAGAAGAAGAAATAGAAGAAAGACAAGAAGAAGAAGAAGAAGAAGAAGAAGAAGAAGAAGAAGAAGTGAGAAAGAAAAGAAGAAGAAGAAGAAGAGAAGATATAGACAGAAGAAATGAAGACAAGACAGAAAGAAGAAGAAGGAAGAAGAAAAGAAGAAGAAGAAGAAGAAGTGAAGAAAGTATAAGAGAATCGAGAAGTGAAAGGAAGAAGAAGACAGGAAGGAGAAGAGAAGT
>CM042143.1:9584708-9592849 GCA_023376005.1 Doryteuthis pealeii | reverse complement strand
CCAAGAGAGACAGATCAGCCAAGAATCGAGTTGGATTAGGATTTGTAATAAAACTTAGACAGACAGTAATGTGCCCTCCTCCACCCCGCCCCCTCAATCAGACGCACATTCCCTTTCGATATCAATTCTCATGGGCATAAAATATGTATTTATATTTCTATATAAATGCTTCTACGAGTCCAAAGATGAAATTACACGCCACTGCTCGTGTATTACTTCAATCTACGAAGTTGACTCCGATTTAGTGCAAATGAAATAGGGGGACGCATCTCAATAGACGTTTGCATGAATTACACATCAGACAGACAATGTTTTTGCAAGATCAGGAATAAATTCATTATGCTAAACACACACACACGTATACACATACGCAAACACAAACACACACACACACACACCACACACACACACACACACACACACACACACTATATATATATATATATATATATATAATATATAGGTCGATAGATAAATAATGTGCTTGGACGAGCGCATGTAATAATACATTTATCTGCATTTCTGCATGTGTATAGGAATAATCATATATATATATATATATATATATATATATATATATATATATATATATAAATATACAGTGTGTCAAAAAAGTATCGAGATTTTTAGTTCTTTTTGTCGCACTTTGTATTCTAAAAGATATAAAGTTCCATTCATTATTCATTTTTAACTTGGTAAATACAGCTTTAAACTTGGTACTTTTTTGACACACCTTGTATTCTGAAAAAATCAATGAATCGAACGTTATTTCTTCAGAATATAAGGTGTGTCAAAAAGTACAAAATTTCTCGATACTTTTTTGACACACCTTGTTCATATGTGTATGTATATGTGTGTTTGTATGTGTGTGTGTATGTATGTATGTATGTGTGAGTTAGCGAGAACATGGAGTCAACGCTGCCTGGTTATAGCCAATTTCTCGCCTATGTGATCTGAAGCTATGAATACTTTATCCAGGATACTGTACACTATTTACTCATTAATATACCACAGCCAGACTTTAAAAACAAAATGTTTTTTTTATCATCCTATATATATATATATATATATATATATATATATATTAATATATATATAAGGTGTGTCAGAAAAGTATCGAGATTTTCTGACTTTTTCGGTACATCTTGTATTCTGAAAAATTAACGATCCATTCATTGTTCATTTCGATCTTGGTAAATGCAACTTCAATCTCGATAATTTTATGGCACACCTTGTTATATATATATATATATATATATATATATATAGAGAGAGAGAAAGAGAGAGAGAGATAGATAGATAGATACATAGATAGATAGACACCCATATATATATATGTGTTTGTGTGTGTGTGTGTGTTTTGGGGGATGCACATGTGTATATTTTAACATGAATTAATTACTTCCATATATATTATATATATATGTGTGTGTGTGTGTGTGTGTGTGTGTGTGTGTGTGTATATATATATATATATATATATATATATATATATATATATATGAATTTGATTAAAAACCGTTTTTATGCTTTGGTTAACCCTTTGTTTATGTACAAGAGAAATCATTTCTGGATTTAATGAGTGTAATATTTATATTGGATGTCTCTTCCTGCAGATTTAGTAGGGAACTTCATCTCGTAGTTCATTGATCCAGTAGACAATTTGGACTTAACTGACATAAAAAAACGCATGTATACATAAGCACGCACCCGTCTGCCGATGTTGCGACTCGTGCGACTCGAGCAACGATGTCCATTCTTGCACTGTTTGTTTTTTTTTCTTTTTGTATAACATCATGACTAAAGACACAGACGTGACAAAAGTTGATGAACTGTTACCACACTTTGATCCTCACCTAAACAGAATAATAGTAACAGAACGTCAAATAATAAACGTTTTTGCTGATAGATAAGAACAAACATATGTCCGCGCGCACCCCCTATATATATATATGGCAATAGCATAATCTTTACAGATCATTGCCGTCCCTCACAATCCCACAACTCCACCACCAGAACCCTTCCTTGCATGAGCCCTCAAATGAGTCATCAAACCTGCTGCAGATCCACAAATTTTGATGCAAATATGACATTGAAAAAACTACTTCCCCGTTGAATGAGATGATTCAGATGGATCAGATGATTAAATTTGATGCTTATGCACCACCATATGTCACTTAAGACCAGAAGCCGACTTACAGACGTTGCCACAGATAGCACAAGACACATTGTTTGCTCCTGGAATTTGCATGGATTGACCCAGGTGAAACTTCCTATGATTGACATAGCCAGCCTTAGAAAGCAAAACTCGACCACATATCATTTACTATTTAAAATATGCAAAAAGACTAGTTTCACACATGCGCTGTCCTCTCTTTGACTGAGATATATATATATATATATATATATATATATATATATATATATATATATATATATATATATATATTCTCAGTCAAAGAGAGAACAGCGCATTTGTGAAACTAGTCTATTTTGCATATTTTAAATGGTGATTAAGACAAGTCTTGGGCCCCTTACAAGCCGTATGTTGAGAGTTCATGGATGTGGATCAAGTGTACATTGGCCGAAAAGTTGTACAGATAACAATGAAGATGAGGATAATAGTCCGAATAATACAAATAATACTAAAAATCCTTACTGTTTCCAAGTTTCTTTTTTTCTTTTATATATATATATATTATATATATATATATATATATATATATAGTTCAATGAGGAATCAAAACAAATAAAAGTTTTTTGCTTTTATTTATTTAATTACGGGAACGGTATTACAACTAGCGGTTTCTTGCTGAAAGCATTCATCAGGTAAGACGAAACAGTTCCTTTGAAAATGACAGGAATTTACACAATTCCTGTCATTTTCAAAGAAACCGTTTCGTCTTACCTGATGAATGCTTTCAGCAAGAAACCGCTGGTTGTAATACCATGTCCCGTAATTAAATAAATAAAAGCAAAAACTTTTATTTGTTTTGATTCCTCATTGAACTATCAACGCTCTATCACAGATATTGAGCACTCTTCTAATAACACTGTACGTTGGATTACTATTACTTTTTCTAGTATACTGGTGCCAACCATACACATTAATAATATATATATATTTATATATATATTCTATGTGTTGGGTTATTTTGTTATATAAGGTACTGGAAGCCCCAACTTAAATTTATAGACACGTCATGGCCACGTGGATTCAATCGGCCAATCAATATGTTGGAATACGTGGCTGGTTAACTATTTAAAGGTATTTATTTTGCTCGTACTTATCACGGATGAACAGACCAACAACTAAGGATTCTGCTTAACACTGAGGAAAACAAGGAGAATAGGATTCAATATACACGAACCAACAAAAGAATATATATATATATATATATATATATATATGTATATATATATATATATATTAGGAGATTATGTGCTTAATGAATCTCCTAAACATTGTTTGTCTACATATATATATACATTACAAAAAAACGCACACATGTTATTAATTAATGTTGTATTTATTGGTTAATATTGCAATATTTCTATCTGTATAAAATCATCATCAGAGCCGATCTGTTATAAAACAAAGAAAATAGTTTATTGATAAATATGGCCAGGGTTTAAGGGAAATAAATAAATAACAAATCAGCTCTGATGATGCTCTTATATAGATTGAAATATACCAATATTAGCCAATGAATACAAAATTTCACAATAACATCTGTTTGTTTTTTCAAATTTCTTCTCTGATATACTTTCAGATTCACTTCTTTATATAATATATATTATATATATATATATATATATATATATATATATATATAATAAAATAAATATATAAAGGATTTACATATTTATTAGGTGACAAAGGAACATTCACGACCATATTGGTTTCATGCGAGGCAATCATCAGGTGAAGATGTTTCAAATGCAAGGAAAATCGAAAAAAAATTTCAAAAAAATATATATATATCAAAAAAATTTCAAAACTATATATATATTCAATAACTGTATATATATTTAATAACTATATATATAACTCTAAGTATAATAATATATATATATATATATATAATATATATATATATATATATATATATATATATAAATTTCAAAAAATATAACTATTATATATATATAATATATATATAGTTGTAGAAAATGTTTCTCTCTACCATGGTTTCGGTGTTCAATGTACACCTTCCTCAGGAGAACTAAACAAATTTAGGTAGCTAATATTATATATACTGCCTGGTTTAAGATTATTTTTATCTGTGTCTCCTAAAAATAATCTTTTGTCTCTAAAACTAAAGCTTTTTCCTGTGAAATTAATGGTTAGTTTACCATATGTTCACCCGGCAAAAGTAATTTGTGATCCTATCTATTCGCCGTGCCAAAACCTATCCTCTTTTTTTATTATTCATTTTATTTACATCTTACTTGTTTGTACTTTTGAAATTCAAGTCTTCTAATAAATCTATTAAGCTAGTTTTGTTTTGTAATAATTAGTGCAGGTATTATATTATATCTATATTAATCTTAATAATATATTAATGCGTTATGCAATCTGTGCCTGCATTTCCCCAGGAATTCATCCTTTTTATTCAATAATTCTTTCTTATTCGGGAATCTAATTATCGCTAACTTTTCTTGTAAACACAAGAAACATGGATCAGTTAAACTTCGGCAAATAATTGATCTCTTTAATATTTCCCATTTAATAATAAGTGTTATATTTTGATGCTTTAATTTCCAAATATAACTACATAAGATTGTTACACTTTTTAGTTTAACATTAAAAAAAGAGTGTTTATGGTTTGTAAATCTAATTTTTAAATCTGATATGAACATATGGTAAACTAATCATTAATTTCAAAGGAAAGAGCTTTAGTTTTAGAGACAAAAGTTTATTTTTAGGAGACATAGATAAAAATAATCTTAAACCATGCGAATATATATAATATTCGCCTAAATTTCTTTAGTTATCCTGAGGAAGGTGGATATTGAACACCGAAACCGTGCTAGAGAGAAACATTTTCTACAACTATAAATGCTCTATATTTTACAAGATATATTGAGCCCCTTTGGATTACCTACTTATGCTACTGCAATGAAAATGTGGTAGTAACTTTTGGATGAATATATATATATATATATATATATATATATATATACATATATATATGTGTGTGTGTGTGTGTGTGTGTATTCTCCTTCCAGCTATGGGTTAAATAGTAGGGCAGACTGGGCTCTTCAGCCTTGGGTAGGTTAGCAGTCTAGGAGAGGGATAACTGAATTCAAAATTCCTGAGGTCGGTCGTTGATTGGGTTCGTGGCATTCCTTGATGCACCAATTATTTCCTATCGACTGTGCCAAAAAGTGTGGATGGTCCAACACAAGCCTTCACCACAGAAACAAATCACTGTGTGGGTGTTAATTGTGTGTGTGAACCCTCATGCGTCGAAAATCAACAAGAGAGTCCATAATTACACTATCATCCCATATATATATATATATATATATATATATATATATATAATTTATATTTTGCTTGAAGGCAATTAGAATGCGTATATCGTATAAAATTCGATAATTATAGAAAATAATCATGACAAGCAAACCTCGGCAAGCGATTGTGCGTGGCGTAGAACATCGTACAGACTGTTTCAACTTTATTTAGTCTCATCAGCTGATTTAATACGATATACGCATTGTAATTACCTTCAAGCAAAATATAAATAATAATACATACTTTATTCAACAATGCTTTTAAAAACAAACATCCAATATATATATATATATATATATATATATTATGTCCAAAAGTGTTCCTCCAGTGTTATCCATGTCAGTCATCATTTCAGGTCTTCACAAATAGAACAATCCTAACGAGGATTTACTTTTCGTTCTGCTTTTGTCCTTTATCATTTAAAAAATCTATTTGCATAAGAAAATCAGATTTAATATTTGCTTAAATACTTTACTTTGTCTCCGTCGAAAAGATGTGATGGGCACATGGACAGATTTTGTGCTTACCTGATTAGATTTGACATATCAGAACATGTGCACGTACACATATTCACGTAATTACCCTAAAACTCAGATCACGTTACAGACTCTTATCATATAGGAATTATATATATATATATATATATATATATATATATATATATATATATATATATATGCATATCTATATATATATATACATACATATATATAAATATATATATATACATATACACATATATATATATATATGCATATCTATATATATATATACATACATATATATAAATATATATACATATATATATACATATATACACACATATATACACACGCACACACACACACACACACACACACACACACATATATATATATTATATATATATATATATATATAAGGTGTGATTATCAGATATCCAGACTGAGTGCTTGAATATTTAAAAAATTTAAATTTAAAGGAACACGCGTCCACAGCTTAGCAACTCCCTCTCTTTCTTTCTCTCTCACTATCACTCACTCTCACCCTCCCCCATATATATATATATATATATATATATATATATATATATGGGATGTACTGCGAATCATGAGTAATGTGTGAAATAAGTGAGAAACTCAGTTGGATATGATGTTATAAATTTCAATTTTATTTCATATGCTATATTCAAAGATTTTTTTAGAATGTCTAAAAAAATCCTTGTAAAAGAAGGGCCATTCCTTCGAAATACTGGATGAAATAAAATGGAACTTAGTACATAATATCCAACTCAGTTTCTCATTTATTTCACACAGTACTCATGCTTCACACTAAATCCAAAAATACATATTATAGACATACACCCACACCCACAAGTATATATGTATATATACGGAGGCGCGTGGGCTGGTGGTTAGAGTCGTGGAAAATAGGCTCATCATTTCGAGAATTCCTAGACAAAGCTGTTGGTATTTCACATAGCGGTAATACCCTAGGGAAAGGTATGAATCCACATATTCTCTCTCCAGCTATAGGGTAAATAGTAGGACAGACTGGGCTCTTCAGCCTAGAGTAGATAACCAGTCTAGGAGAGGGATAACTCTGAATTCAAAATTCCCTCCAGCTATGGGTTAAATAGTAGTGCAGACTGGGCCCTTCAGCCTTGGGTAGGTAACCAGTCTAGGAGAGGGATAACTCTGAATTCAAAATTCCTGAGGTTGGTCGTTGATTGGGTTTGTGGCAACCCTTGATGCACCAGTTCTTTCCTATCGACTGTGCCAAAAAGTGTGGATGGTCCAACACAAGCCTTCACCACTATAAAAAAATCACTGTGTGGGTGTTCATTGTGTGTATGAACCCTCATACGTCGAAAATCGACGAGAGAGTCCATACTATATATATATATATATATATATATATATATATATATAATATATATTATATATGTGTGTGTGTGTGTGTGTGTGTGTAGGTATGATAAATACAGTTAGACTCATCAGAGTCTAAGTATATATATATATATATATATATTATATATATATATATATATAATATATATATATGCATATTAACTGACGACAGGGAAAATTGCAGCACCCAGACAATGTGTTTCAATTTATTCAATATTAAACTTACATGTATTATAGCTGGATTACAATAGATAATCATCTACACAGATCCATTCATGTATGGATTCTATATTAAATGCTGTATTAATAATATGTATGCATGTGTATACTAAACCCGGGTTTCAAATATTCATGGTAGCAGTGAACGGGTTAATGAACAGATAGACAGAAGATTGTCATCTAGACAAAGTTTGTGTCAATCCTCGATCAACGGCCATGGAATTTTTGATCCCTTGTTCTGAGGAAACATATAGCATTGTACAAATCAACCACTTGTTTTCTAATCTGAAAATTGATCTCAAGGGTTATACTAAAACATATGACGGCGGAGTTTTACACCAAATCAAATGATAAATTTTAAAGGTGATTCAAATAATGGAAATCACGCTAGAATAGGTGGGTTGAATACCACAATGGCTATTTTTTTTAGAAAAATGAATGTTGAATTTGTGTGGTTATTCTGTATTGGAGAAATTAAAATAAAGTGCTCGATTACAGGTTTAAGAGCTGTA
>CM042143.1:9547208-9579708 GCA_023376005.1 Doryteuthis pealeii | reverse complement strand
TCCATCATACTCTTTCTCTCTTGATATTTACTGAGTTCAGATTAATAAGCATTTCCTTGTTCAGTTAATTATTGTAATCATTTTATTTCGACTCATCACAATTGATCTCTGTCTCTGTCTCTCTGTCTCTGTCTGTCTGTCTGTCTGTCTGTCTGTCTCTCTCTCTCTCTCTCTCTATATATATATATATGGTACTTTTTGGAAAAGGTGACTTACCGGTGAAATTAGTCACAATGGTTAGTTGATACAAGTTTCACAATGAAATATGACAGCGATATAACAAATATAAAGTGCTCAATACGTGAGTAGAGCAAATTCATTATAATAATGGTACACAGTAATAACCTACTCGAGTTTCACCATAAGGATTTTCAGGGTTAAATCCACTGGATTAATCAAGATATTGATTAATTGCAGTCGATTGCACGCAGAAATAATACACACGTCGCCAACTGAGCGTATGAATAGCACAGGGATCTGTGCGGTAAAGTGAGGAGCTGATGGTAGGTGTGGGGCTCCACCTCAGATGCTAAAACAATCTCCTTGGTCTAGCGCGTGAAAGGGGAAAATAGATAGGAATAGTGATAGATAAAAGGCTGATATATATATATATATATATATATATATATATAATATATATATATATATATATATATATATATAAATATATATATATATATATATATATATATATATGTGTGTGTGTGTGTATATTAATATATATAATATATATATAAGTCATCTATCTATCACTATTTCTATCTAACTGTCTATCTATATATCTATGTCATTTGCTCATTTTATATCTTTATTTGTCTTTCTCTCTATCTCCTTCCTTTTTTGTAACTTTCTTGTTTCTCTTAATTTAATCTCCGTTAACTCTGTTGCTTAACTTTCGTCATCTTATTTTTATCTATTTATTATTTTATATTCTTTTTTGTTGTTTTGTTTTTATCTCCCAATTTTCTTCATTCGTTTTCTTCCTTTACAACATTTCTTTCTTCTCTCTTCCTCTTTTTTATTTTTCTTTTCACCTTTCTGTGGAATTCCTTTCAGTACAAACTCCCTCTCTCCCCTTCCCTCTCTCTCGCTATTCCTTCCCCTTTCTTCGTTTGAATTTTTCCTTCCTTTCTTTCTTTTTTTTCTTTCTTCTTTCTTCTTTCTTCCTTCCTTTCTTTCTTTCTTTCTTTCTTTCTTTCTTCTTTCTTTCTTGTTTTTTTTACTACATTTCAATTTCTTTCTTCCTCTCCTTTTCTCTTCACCTGTCAGTAGAATTCCATTAGATTCAAACTCATTTATCACTCTCACCCTCTCTCACAATATGTCTCTTTCTCTCCCTCCCCTCTTCCTCCCTCCCCTCTCTCTCCCTCTCTCTCTCCTCTCTGTTCTCTCTCTCTCTCCTCTGTAATATATATATATATATATATATATATATTTCTTCACCCTTCTTCATTTGCCCTTCACCTTTCAGCGGAATTTCATTAAGTACAAACTCACTCTCTCACTCACTCTCTCTCTCTCTCTCTCTCTCTCCACATCTCTCTCTCTCTCTCTCTCTCTCTCTCTCTCCCGCTCACTCACTTATTCTCTCTTAATCTTCCTCTATGTATTTATTCTCTTTCCTTCATTTGCCTTCAACTTTCAGTGGAATTTCATCAAATACAAACTCTCTCTCTCTCTCTCCTCTCTCTCTCTCTCTTAATGTCTCTCTCAATATCTCTTTCACTCACTCACTCCCCTCCTCTCTCTCCCCTCTATTTCTTCACACTTCTTCATTTGCCTTTACCTTTCAGTGGAATTTCATTAAGTACAAACTCTCTCTTCTCTCTCTCTCTCTCTCTCTCCTCTGCAATCTCTTTCGCTCACTTACTTACTCTTTCTCTCTCCTCTCTCTCTCTCTCTATTTCTTCACACTTCTTCATTTACCTTCACCTTTCAGTGAATTTCATTAAGTACAAACTCTCTCTCTCTCACACAATCTCTCACTCACTCCTCACTCACTCACTCACCCATCTCTCCCTAACTATTTTCTTCCCCCTTCTTCATTTACCTTTCCCACTTCTCTCATTATTTTAATTTTACGCACTTCTCTTTCGCCACCCACCCCCTCATCCAACCCGAATCACCCCCTCCCCTCACCCTTTTGCATTCGCCTGCCCATTTTTTTATTGTTCTGCATTGGCCAGTTTAGCCAAGTAGGTACTACACCTTCCATTGTCTCATCTCCTTTGACTGTCTTTCTTGCACGTCATATTTGTCTTCAACTTTGTCGGTGCAAAACCTCACCCCCCCATCGTTGACCCACCCCGCCTGCTATAGAATGTCAGCTGCATGGGACAAAACTGCTTCGTAACTGTAAATCTTGATGAGACAATATGAAGAGACAATATATCCTGTCAGCTTGGCAGTCCGGTTTCAAATCACGCACAGGGTGGCCTTCCTATCTATAGCTCTGCTGATGAAGCCTAATAGGCCGAAATGTACATACAGAGATTGATTTTTCTCGATTTGTTTAGCCATACATTTAAATAGGCATTCTCGCCTAATTCATTATTAATCAAAATTAATTTTCAAATTAGGTACGACTCCAATTAAGCACATATTCTCCAAAAATTGTCGGCAAAAAGCCATTCCAAACACACCGTGTTTACAACTTAATCTATATATATATATTATATATATATATATATATATATTATATATATAGTCATCCATATACAGTCCTGTTTCGACGTATCACGTCTCATCATTGCGGCTAGATTGAGAGCTACTTCAGCCGGGATCGAAACGACCGATCTATCATGTTAGAGGTTCTAACACTGAGCTATCGGCCAGACAGAGAGAAAAGGGCTTCTTTTTTTTTTACAGATAAAATACATAACAGATGTACAAGAAATATATATATATATAATATATATTATAAGCTATACAAACTTGTTGGTAAACCAGAAAAAACCCGCAATATTTGATCAGAACATATACTAAATCACACCTGGGGAAAAAACTTGATGAGCAAAAAGAAAAGTTCAATATAGTTAAGCTATAGTGATACTATCTAAAGAATATATATATAATATAATATATATATAAATATTATTATATAATATCATTACGAAAAAGTCCTCGAATCAAGCTAAGTAGAAAATAAAGTTAAACCTAATGTTTAGTATATACCTACTACAGTTCGCAGTGCTCTTCAGGGCAAAGATCAGATCTTTGCCTAAGAGCCTTAAGCGAAACGTTGTAGGTATATCTGACTCATTAGGTTTAACTTTATATATATATATATATTATATAATATATATATATATATATATATATCCGTGCATCAATCAAAAATGTCAACCGCTGTGAAACTTCCAAAAAGTTTGAGAAGCATTGTTCTAAAAAACTTATTTGTAAGAAACGTAATAAAAGAACTGAAATACTAAGGTAAGTCAAATTTTCTTTCAATATTTTGGATGTCCTAGTTACCGGCACGTATATCATGTAACTGGAATATGTCAAACTGTGGTAGGTACCCGATGTACTTGGCCGTATTGTGGTAGGTGGTGCGCTGAAACGTTGAGCATTGCTTCACTCGATGCGTGATTTTAAAACGCATTCGAAGTGCAGTCAGGACATTCTCTATCGGACTAATACGTTTCGGAAAGGTATGAAACCCCATCATCCCTTCAGGTATGGGTTATATAGTACCTCT
Source organism: Doryteuthis pealeii (assembly GCA_023376005.1). Taxonomy (NCBI): domain Eukaryota; kingdom Metazoa; phylum Mollusca; class Cephalopoda; order Myopsida; family Loliginidae; genus Doryteuthis; species Doryteuthis pealeii. The sequence goes on along the minus strand of CM042143.1, from coordinate 9,576,008 downwards.
GCTGTTCTTATACAAAGATGGCTTTGGCATTAAATAACCCACGAAGGTTGGTATGACAATAAACAAAGAAACCAAATCATCAATGTCATCTACATATTAATACTCGTGTTCCTTAATTGTATGACCGTTATCATCTTGTGAGACCATCTGGTTAAAAATGAGACAGTCCAAATCGTCCAATATGAAATTCAAAAATATAAATCCTGATTATATAGTGTTGCTTATCCGCTGAATTCTTGTTTCTTATGAGCGTCGTCACTTCAGCTAAATAATGGACCATTCCATTTTTATTTTAATACATAACATATATCGCTCTAAAAATAGGCACCTCGTATGGTGTAATGGTTAACAAGCAAGATTAGCAGACCACTGTTAGTGAGTTCGATTCTCGCTGGGGCCCTATTCTTCTGACAATGTCGCATCAACGCTAGGCTTAGGAGATAACTATATAATGCTATAATAACATAAATAATATATATGATAATAAGGGAACATGGTAAGTGTATTTATTCGCCATCGGTTTAATTTGAGGGTGCTCCGCAAGAAATAAGGCTCCCGAGAAGTGGGTGAAAAAATTGCTTAGCTTCCATCGGCATTTCTTTTCGGTGGTTGGGTGGGTGGGTGCTTCAGGCACCGGGCAATAAACGCAGATTTTAAGACAAGGCTGCAGGTATCGCACTGGTGGTGGTGGTGGTGGGGGGAAGGCTCCCTGGAACTAAGCTGATTACTTATATCTCCCCCCACCTGAAGTAGAAATGCCAGGTAAGCAAGGGAAAGTGGTAAGATACGAATTGAAGGTAAGTCGGTAGAGCATAAGAAAAAACATCCTCGAAAATATGGGTAAATTTGCGTGTTTAGCCCAAAAGGTGTCATTAAAATGCGCCGGACACCTTAGTGATTGGCTGGATGTTTAAGCCTTTATCGTGAATACCAACCATCTATTTATAAAAAAAACACCCCGTCCATAGCCATCCCCATGTATATATATATATATATATATATATAATATATATATATATATTCGTTCACTTGTTTATATATATAAATGTATATATCCATATGTATGTGTGTAAATGTATTCATATATATACACAGATGTGTATTCTAATATACGCATTAGAGTCTTGTGTGTGTGTGTGTGTGTGTGTGTGTGTGTGTGTGTGTACGCGTATCTTGATCAAGTAGTTTGTATGTGAGGATCTCTGCGTATTAACGTTTGTATTATTAGTGGCAGATCCTCTTTTTGCTCCTTAAAAAAGCAGATAGTGGAACACACACACACACACACACACACAAACACACACACACACACACACACACACACACATATATATATATATATATATATATACATATACATATGTATATGTGTAAATGTATTCATATATATAGATGTATATTCTAATATACTAGCAAATATATGCACCCTCCGGGTGCAAGTATTTAAGTTTTGATATATAAAATATCATATTAAATTAGAAAGGCTAATGAAACTGACTAAGAATGCAGATAAAAAGATCTGCAACAGAGGGGGTATAATCGAAAAATAGAACAACTTTGAAACTAACTATCCATCATTTTCCATTACTCCCCATGGTGTTTCATTGGTAAATTTCCTAATTTAACTATTTAGTTAAAATAGGAAGTAAAGGATAATATTACAGTTATTTCTTCTTGTAAATAAATTTCTTTTAAGATTTATCCACGAGATTTTTGTTTATATTTCTTAAGATAAAACCAAACAATTAGAAATCAATAATACCAAGCACATATTTATTAAAATAAAATTTTAAATATCAATATGCAAATTAGCCTTCTCGTTTAAACTGTAAACCGCTATTTTGTTGTATATATAAATACAATTGCATGTTATTAGTACGTAGATATGGTCAACAGTATTAATAATGTAAAACAATTTTTATTAATAACTGAAGGTTTAAAAGAATGAAATCATGGAGAATTTGACGTAAATAATTAAGGGAATTGTGACTTGAGTTGTAATATAGTTTCGGTTACAGACAGAAAAACACACAATCTCCATTATAATAAGAGATGTATGAGTGTCTTGTGTGTGTGTTTGTGTATATATATTAATGGCGCCATTGACCTCGTCTACGGTCTGTATTCACACACACACACACATATATATATATATACATATATATATATATATGTATGTATGTATGTGTGTGTGTATGTATCTATATATTAAAATGCGCCGTCGACCTCGTCTATGCTCTTCATATATATAATATATATATATATATATGTATACATATATATATATTAAATGTGTGAGTGTGTGTGTGTGTGTGTGTCAATGTGTGCGTATATCTAGAACGACAAATATTTGTACGTGTGTATCTGTGTGTATTGAAGTGTGTTGGTTATAATTTCTCTTTTTGCTCCTAAAAAAAAAAAAAAAAGACAGAAGTTGACTGGAAAAAGATAATAAAGTATTAATGGTATTTAATTTACCGGAAAACATTTGCGCGCGTAAATCACCGAGTGTGAAACTCTCTTCTCATACTTTCTTTCCTTAGGACTCTCGTGTGTTTTGAAAGATATTGTAAGTGTGTCAAGAAATACAGGAAGAAAATCACGCTAAACAGAACCAGAAACATTTTTGGAGCGGAGGGGGGTGGCTCCTTTCAATCAATCGGCTGTTCACATCAATCCCTAGCACCTCTATTATTGTCCCGATCATATTGCTCTTATAGCAAATCTCCAACCCAACTTATATATTTGCTGAGGGTATTAGTATCCTTGTTATGACATTAAACTGCATTTAATGGTGAAGGTTCAAATCTGGAGCTCTAGGGAGTGTGTAGTATCACTTCATCGTCATTACTCTCAGGTTCTCTCTGTCCTTTCTATCATCTATATTCACTTAATCATAGGATGCACGTGGTGTAATGGTTATCGTCGAAGGAAATGGATTTGACTATCCGGGTTCAAATCCTGGAAGAGGTTGTTTGCATTTTACATCGCCCTAATACTCTTGGGAAAGGTACGCATCCAACTAGTCTCCCTTCTACTATGGGTAAATAGTAAGGCTGACAGAGCTCTTTTACCTTGGCTAGGAGAAGGAAAACTTGGAATTCATAACTTCCAAAATCCGCTTAAGAAATTGACCACGAGTCCCATCCAGTTCGTACGGAGGGGTTGGTAAATATATATATTAAATTAGTCATTCATTACACAACAGACATACACACACGCTCACATCCACCGACTGCAACTCTGCAGAGAGGTAAAATCATTCCAATCGGTCCACCTCAATTTTTCTAAACATACTTTTAACATTCATCTTTTCCTATTAAACCAATAGATGGGACCCTAATAAGTACTACGATTCCAGGACAGAGAGAATCTGAAAGTAATGACGATGAAGGGATACTCCACACTCCCTAGAGCTCTGGATTTGAACATTCATTAAATGCAGTTTAATGTCATAACCAGGATACTAATACCCTCAGCCATATATAAGATGGGTTGGAGATTTGCCATAAGAGCAATATGGTCGGGACAATAATAGAGATGCTAGGGATTGATGTGAACAGCCGATTGATAGATGGGGTCTCTCCTGTCGCCCGTCTAGTCTAAGTAAAGGCCAAGGTAGAGTGTTGCATGCCATGGACAGCTCAATAACCAGGATTTCGTTTTTAACTATCACGGGTCTCGACCGACGGCTAACAGGCTGTCCCATTGGGGCGGGGACACCTTACCCCTCTACTAAGGTGCAGTACTGCACCACTTCGACTCTAACAAAGCGCCGAAAGAATAAGCTAGATGGAAGCTGCAGAAGAAGGGTGCGTGCGATATTAAACGAATCATTGAAAATACCCTACAAGAAAGCCGCTGTACGGCCACTTGCCTCGTATCACACACACAATCCGGGTGAGACGAACAAGACAAAAACAAGATCATTTAAGATTAACAAGACATGGAGAATTAAGGACAACCTTAAAAGTGACGAGAGAAAGAGAATGAGAGAGAGAAAGTGTGACTATAAACGTCGGTTGGAAAGAGGGGAAAGGACACATAAATTATTTTAAATGTGACATGTCTGTCTTCTGTGGTGGCATGGTATGGTGAGGTGGGTAGGGGGCTATTATTCTGAAAACTGATCCCCTAAATTTTCCACTGGTATGCCCAGCATCTATCTTAAACACACATGAAAATACACATACACATAGGCACACACATACGCTCTCTCTCTCTTTCTCTCTCTCTCTCTCTCTCTCTCTCTCAAACATACCCACACATATTTATCTATCTATCTATTACACACACACATAAAGCTAGCCTTCTCTCCCTCTCTTTCACTCTCTCAAACACACCCACACTAATAAATCTATCTACTTATTACACACACATACACACACACACACATACTCTCTCTCTCTCTCTCTCTCTCTCTCTCTCTCTATATATATATATATATATATATATATATATATATATATCAAACACACCCACATAGATAAATCCATCTATCCTTCCCATATCTCTATCTATCAATTACACATACACACAAACTCATATATTTTCTCCTCTCTCTCTCGCCCATTCTCTCTCTCACCCTCTCTTTATATATATATATATATATATATATATATATATATATATATATATATTTCTCAAACACAACCATACAGATAAATGTATGTTTCTATCCTTCTGTCTGCCTATCTATTACACACACACACACACACACACACACACACACACACACACAAAATAAATAAAAACGCACACAAACATATATACGTAGGCACGAATTAAACTCTTATTATCTAATATATGCTTTTCTTTTTTCTTAGTAAACAATGCTGTTGTTGGCACATTCCCGTCCACTAATGACAATGGGGTAGTGTAAAAAATCTCTGCATCTGCACAATTGACTCAGCAGGCCAATTCTTGAGTGATAGTCTTTGGTGCACTGACTGCACTGACTGCACACAAACTGTGATGCTTTCTGGGGATGTTGTCTTTTCACCCCCTTTCTGGCTCTCTTTGCTGTCGAAGCTACTCTGCTTTCAATACAATACTTATAAAATCAGCTATGTGACTGGGATTTCTCTATTCATTACTCTAACAATCAGTCCATTTCCTGTCCTATATACAGGATTTATAATACACCAACTGTATCCTTAGTAGAGGAATAAGAATCCCCCAAAAATGTGTCTCACTAAACTGCATCTAATGGTGAGAGTCCAGTTCTGGAGATCTGGGGAATGCGGAGTACTCTTTCCTTGCCATTACTCCCAGATCAACTTTGATCCGGAGTGATAGTACCTGTTGTAGACTTGTGTGTTTGAGTCGCAAATCAGTATATTCTATGTCTGTTTCAGTCGCGTGAAATATGCGCCGCGAACAAGGACGTTCCAAAATATTGCATGAATTTTGACTCGTCCTAATATTTCAATGCTTTGTTAATTCTGTCACAATATATCTTGTCTAGAGAAAGAATAGTTTTAAAAATTGTATTTTACAAAAGCCAAAAGAAACTAATGATACTCAGATACATAGTTATGTAACCCGTGGTGTAATGGTTAATGTCGTAGGAAATGGATTCGTCGACCCGAGTTCAAATCTTGGACGAGTCTGTTCGCATTTCCTATGACGCTAATAACCAGGGAAAGGTATGAATCCAACTATTCTTCTTCCAGCTATGGGTAAATAGTAGGCAATACTGGGCTCTTTAACCATGGCTAGCTAACCAGTCTAGGAGAAGGAAAACCTGTTAAACTTCACTTAAGAAATTGACCTTGTGTCACATCCTGCTCATGCGGGGAGGGCTGGTATATATATATATATATATATATATATATATAATATATATATATATAGAGAGAGAGAGAGAGAGAGAGGGGAGGGAGACACTTGTAGTTTATTATTAAGGTTTTCAGTAGCTCCAGGTGTTTCATTGTTAGTCAGGCAACCTAAAAAAACTGTTGCTGTTGATAAGACATTTGAATTTTGTTATTGTTCTTGCTATACAATTTCATTTCAATCGGGATTACATTAGTAAAAAGCAAACATGAAACATCGTAGAAATTAGAGATAAAAATGGAAATTATTTGTTTGCATTTTTGACTGTTGTCCTAATCTTTATTGTGTTATGCATAAACACAACGTTTCGGCCGCTGCATCCTCTGGCCTTCCTTAGATGTTCTCTGTATATCTGAGGAATTCCTGTGGATACATTGGCCAAAACGTTGCTTTTATACATACCGCAATAAAGACGAGGACAACAGTCCGGAAAATCAAAATCAAAAAACGGAAATATTTTCGCTTTCAATTTATTTTCAAAGTGTTGCGTTCTTTTGATTGCATTCAATTTTACATCCTTGGCTATTCAAAAAAATAAAAAAATAAAAAAGGAAATATTTTTGAGATGAAACATTTTTACAATTACTATCATTTTATGACGCGTGTAATAAAATCGTTTTTGATGTAGACATACGGATGTATTAATTCAAGTTTATTTTGCCCGAGACTTCCGTCTTAGAAGTCGCGTGTAGGAAACAAAAAATGACAACATAAATTTCTGTATTGTCTGCAACTTTTTGAGAAGGGCTATTAACATACCAGAAATTTCTCAAACAATTGAACCTATTCCCTATTTTCTTGATATTATTAAAAGAACGTTTCGACTGATCCAACCTTCGACCATCGTCAGGTAAGAAAAATGTGGATGAGTATTCCCACTTTAATCGGATGTATGTATTTACCAATAACGCATAGCGTTAATACCATTGGGAAAGTTATGAATTCAACTATTCTCCCTCCAGCTATGGGTAAATATTAGCAAAGACTGGACTCTTTAACCTTGGTATGGCAACTGGTATTGAGGAACGAAAATTGAATACAAACCAATTGTAGACCTGGAGAGTAATGGACTCCACCGGACTACTCCTGTCCAAGAGAAGCTAAATGAATCGTGTACCTATAACCAAACAAGGCCGCGGAACAAGTAACCAGGATAGAGAAATGACAAGAGTTCGAATAAGGGATATTTCTACATAGATAGATAGATAGATAAACAAATGTTTTAGTTCATGTTTATTTACATAGGAACAATTTTGCTACCATTGGTTTCTTGCTGTGTAGCAGTCATCAGGCAACGAAAGTGTTTTGAAAATGATGCAAATATTTATATCATTTGCATCATTAATATAAACTATAGATATAAACTAAAACATTTATTTATTTATCTATTAACGCTCTATCACAGATATTGAGCACTGTTCCAATAACACTGTACGTTGGATTACTACCGCTTCTTCAAGTATAACAGTGCCAACCATACACATTGATATATTAAGCTGAGCCAAAAAAGCCCCCCCCCCAAAAAAAGGCCTGATTTTTTTTTAAAAGTCTGTTGTTTTTTTCTATCACCCTGTATATGCATGTCTGCCTGTTAACCCTTCTTGGTTCGTTTATTGATTTAGGTCACAATGACCTTCTCCGGCTATCAAACCAACCACCATGACTGAGACAACGATTGACCTTCAGTAACTGGGAAAGCCATAAATTTAATGTTCGTTGTTCCCAACAAACTAGATAATCAATTCGACTCGTCACTCTCCCTTGAGATATGTCAATGAACAAGGAACGACACACAAAATTTCAAATACTAGGCTGAGTCAAAAATTGTTCCACAAGGTTTAAATATAAAATTTATTTCTATCTTTTAAATACAGTATTAAAATTTGTAATTTTTGACACACCTTGTATTCTGAAAAAGATCAATGTTACGTATATTGTTCATTCCTATCTTGGTAAATACAGCTTCAATCACCATACTTATATGACACACCTTGTATAAGAAAGAAAGAAAGAAAAAAAAAGAAAAAGAAAGTAAGAAGGAAAAGGGTGAGAGAGGTGAAGCTTATTGACTGATTCAATGGAATGGAAAGAAGGAAGTATGAAGAAGGTAAGTAAAGAGAAGACAGAGACAGAAAAAAACGGAAGATATATATATATATATATATATATATATATATATATATATATATATATATATTATATTATATGAATGAATGAAGGACAAATAAAAGGTTTAGCTTTTATTTACTTGGGAACAATATTACAACCAATGGTTTCCTGCTAACGCATTCATCAGGTAAACGAAATACTTATATATATATATATATATATATATATATTAAGGCAATTACAATGCGTATAAAAAAATAAAATAATGTTCAGTTTCTAATCAATTTCGAAGGAACTTTATCTTCAGAGACTAATTTTGAAAACACTGAACATTATTTTATTTTTTTTTACGCATTGTAATTGTCTTATTTAATATAAATAAATAATAATATACATATCAAATACTATTATATATATATATATATATATATATATATATATATATATATATATATATTATTGGACTGTCCATAAACATCACCACATACATACGCATAACATTTCATCCAGTCATACACATCCTATGTCTATTAATTTTTTTGTAATTTTTCCATTTTCCATTTTCCTTACATTTGAATCAACTTCACCTGAAGATTGTTTGCATTTATGCAGACATGAAACCAACGGTTGTGACTGTTCCTTTGTCATCAAATAAATAGATATGTAATACCTTTATATATTTATTTTATTATATATATATATATATATGTATATATATATATATATGTATTATATATATATATATATAACTTTAAAAAAAGTAAAAACTTACGAAACCCTCATCCCGTCAACCGTAAAAAGCAAAAAACAAAAAAAACCCAAAAAACAACAAATTTCATCTTTTTGAGTTCTAACCTCATCAACCGGGTTAGACAAAATACATGGATCTTCAAAAAAAGAAATTATATCACCAGAAAAATCTCATTATCAAAAAATTATAAATTTATTGATTATTATACATTGAGCTCTTTTTAGGGATTTATAAAAATCGTTGTATAAGTATAAATGTTTGCACCTATAAGTACATTGAGATTTCGAAGATCCCAAATAGAATCATCCCTTACTTACCAGTCATTTTGATTACTTTATATATATATATATATATATATATATATATATATAAGTTAAAAGAAAGGAAATGAATCCGACAATATGAGTAAGAAAAGGTGGAATGAAAACATCACACAATGCTGTTAAAGAAGAAAACAATTTATAATATAATCATAGCTGATACTGATCAATATTTCGATTTTACAAAAATCATCATCAGAGCTCATTCACTCCCGTAGTTGTTTGGGTCGGAGAGGAAAGTCAAAATGAGTTTACAAAACAAAAAAACCTTAATACTGCAAAAAACGAAAGACGTTACAATATTCATATTTTTGTAAAATCGAAATATTGATCAGTATCAGCTATGATTATATTATAAATTGTTTTCTTCTTTAACAGCATTGTGTGATGTTTTCATTCCACCTTTTCTTACTCATATATATATATATATATATATATATATATATATATATATATATATATATAAGAGAGAGGAGAGAGAGAGAGAGAGAGAGAGAGGGGGAGAGAGAGAGAAATGATGAATGTTTATTTTGAAAGCAATGAAGCAAAGAAGAATAATTAGCTAACGGTTTGGTGATGTAATCTTTTATCTACAAAACGTATAAATGGCTCAAGGCAAGATGTTCCCCAGCATCCCAAGTTGGTTCCAAACGCAAAACATCAAAGAATTGACAGATGACTCATCATCAGATCCAGCTGCCAGATTCAAGCTTGTCCAAATAGCACAGAAAAAGAGATTGGCTCAGTCGGGAGAGCGTTCGGCTAGAAACCACAAGGTTCCTAGTTTGATTCCGGCCCTCGTCAACTCAGCGTATGAGTAGCACAGTGATCTGTGCGGTAAAGTACGGAACTGATGGTAGGTGTGGTGCTCCACCCCAGACGCTAAAACAATCTCTTTGCTCCGGCGCTAGTGAAAAGGGGATAGACTCCTTCGCTGATTGGCTGATATCGACTTCATGCCGCCACGACGACTTTACTTTTTTTTACTCATTGGGTTCAACACATTATGACACCATTTCAAATGAGAGCCGTAAAAAGTAAAGTACGTAAACTAGCGCTAGACCAAGGAGATTATTTTTGGCGTCTGAGGTGGAGCGCCATACCTACCATCAGCTCCTTACTTTACCGCACAGATCCCTGTGCTACTCATACGCAGAGTTGGCGAGGTCCGGTATCGAACTAGGAACCTTGTGGCTTCTAGCCGAACGCTCTACCGACTGAGCTAACCCGGCCCTTAATTATTCATAATAAAATTTTATGAGATTTGTTGGATTATTTGTGGCTATGAGGTGTGCTAATGACCATGACTTATATTTAAAGACTGTTCCTAAACAGCGGTGGGTGGATCGGCCAATCAAAAAGTCAAACATGCATTTAATTTACTATTTAAAGGTGTTGATAAATTGTTCTAGAATTACTCGCCAGAAGGACATATCAACAGACGAGGATTATACAACTCTGTACTTCAACACAGGATAAACTCTGATACAACTTCTACTTAAAGTTCGGATCAGCGGACAAGGATTAAAACTGATACTACCCGTAGCTACACCCGTAAAATGGCCACACGAATCGTAACAAATGGCAGCATGAATCTATGTATGTTTTGTGATTATTTTGTGATATTCATATTTACCAACACCTCTGTACGAGCAGGATGTGACACAAAGTCAATTTATTAAGCGGAGTTTAACGGGTTTGAATTCAGAGTTTTCCTTCTAGACCGGTTGCCTAACCAAGGTTAAAGAGCCCAGTCTGCCCTACTATTTATCCATAGCTGGAGAGAGAGTAGAATTCATACCTTTCCTAAGGGTATTAGCGCTAAGTGAAATGCAATTACCACGTCCAGGATTTGAACTCGGGGCGACGAGTCCATTTCCTATGACTTTAATCATTACACAACGCGCTTCCTACAAATATAATGGCCTTGCATATATATATGTGTGCGTGTGCGTGTGCGTGTGTGTGTGTGCGTGTGTGTGTCTGTGTTTGCATAGGCTGACATATAAAGAGTAACTTCAAAGAATATGTCTAGCGCTAAGTGAAATGCAATTACCATGTCCAGGATTTGAAATCGGGGCGACGAGTCCATTTCCCACAACTTTAACCATTACATCACGCACTTATTTTTGACATAAGGTGTCCTGCAATACACCACATAAATTTATAGACTAGACGGGGTCACGTGGTCTATTCCTCGGCCAATCAGCAGCCATAATGCGTGGTTGATTGACTACTTAAACACTGTTACTGACCGACGTTCATTTGCAATCATTGACGAGGAACTCGTAGGATTCTTTACCAAAGGATTTCCGCTGGACAACTAATGAATGTAATGTAATGAATGATGATATGAAATGGCAAAGATTTATAACTTAATTTATTCTTAATAGTAATAATTTGCACACGGTTATATGTTTTCAACTCCCTCTATCTGTTCCCTTTCCACTCTCTATCTCTCTATCTTTCATCCAACCTCTCTCTCTATCTTCCGCATCCCCTATATCCCCCCCTCTATTTCTTCCTCAGTCACATTTCCCATCTATACCTAAAAGAGAAGCAACAGAAGGAATAGAACTATCAATAAGAAAACTTGGGAAAAAAGATTTACGAGTACTAGGGAATATTGGAAGCGGACACAATCAATCAGAGATAGAAGAAAAAGTACGAAAAGACTACATCAGAAGGCTAAGAAAACTTTTAGAAACCGACCTCTACAGCAGAAATCTCATCAAGGGAATAAGTACTTGGTTTATTGCTAAATTGAACCAAAGGACAAGAAAATTGACGACAATTCACAAGGCATTACGCGCAAAAGAGACTATATTTCAAGACAAAGAAATATAGTCTCTATAGAAATTAGGCTTTGCCTGAAGCCTAAAGGATGGCCCATTAAATTGTAACAATGTAGGAAATTGGAAACAAAAGATTTATATTTGAAACTAGAAAATCTGTTAGAAATTGGTAAAGTAACTCACCAGGAATCCGACTCTTCGGTTAATCTTCATTGATTCTTCAGCCTTTTGTATCCAAGTAGAAAGAAAGTTTCGACTTCTTTAGCTCAGTCGGTAGAGTGTCCGACTAGGAAGCATAAGGTTCCGGGTTCGATACCGACCCTTGTTAACTCAGCGTATGAGTAGCAGAGGGATCCATACGGTAAAGTAAAGAGCTGATATATATGTGTGGCGCTCAAATTCAGATGCTAAAACAATCTCCTTGGTCTAGCGCTAGTTAAAAGGGGATAGACTCCCTTGCTGTCTGGCCACCCCGACGAGTTTAACTACTTACTTGGTTTTAATTTGTAAGGACTGGCCAATTTTTTTACCAACAAATTTTAGATCAGGAACTTTGTCTAAGCCGTTAAAATTAAAAAATGAGACATCCTCGTACACGTTATTAAAAGACCGACCAACGTGCTGCATAGCACTTTTTTAATTTTATTTTACAAAGAAATTTACTTCCTGTTTAGTTTGGCTGTTGCTAGGTTGTAACTAAAGGGTTTTGAACTTTCACCTTGATTGTCTTTTTGTTGTTGCATAAAATAATGTATATATTCTCATGAAAAAAACTTTTTACCTACCCTGTCCATCTTCCTTCCCCCCCAAAATTGAATTAACGGAAGTAGATAGGAAGAGCCTTGTACAAGGAGTAAAAATTACGAAAAAAAAAGAGTTTGATATATATAATATATATATTATATAATATATATATATATATATAATAATATATAGGTCGCTCGTATTGGCGCTTGTCAAAAATATGTCCAGAGAGCTAACGGAAGTAAATAGGAAGAGCCTTGTACAAAGAGTGGGAATTAAAGAGAAAAGAGATGGATCTTATATATATATATATATATATATATATATATATATATATATATATATATATATATATATAAAATTCATACACACATATATATATATATATGTATATATATATACATATATAGGTCTCTGTTATTGGCGCTTGTCATAATATGTCCAGAGAGGTAAAAAGTCGATAAAACACAACAGTGACGTTCTGTTTTGAAGTTGTGTACACAGGTCGAATACGTATGCGCAAATTCAGGTGACTTTATACGAATATGAATAGATATACATAGGTACACCAAAATTATTACAGCGAAAACACATATACGTACATATATACTGATTTATTTTGAAATACACTATCGTGAGACGAGAACATTTTATTGAGTTTATTAGGAGATAATACATTTTGATATGGCATTTAATTATAAAAAAGGTTCATTTATCCAGGTATAGCCCAGCACTAGAAATATAGAATGAATCCCTAAACTCCTTATTTCGTTGACAATATTGCCTTGGTTGATTGGTTGGTTAACTTAATGGCATATTGAACCTTGTGGGTTATTTAATGCAAAATCCTAGTATATATATATATATATATATATATATATATTATATATATATATATATCGACATGACTGGGTTGGGAAGGTGATCCACTGGGAATTATGCAAAAAAATAAAATTTTGACCACACAACAAAATGGTATATGCAAAACCAGAAATCTGTTCTTGAGAACGAAACGCACAAAATTCTCTGGGACTTTGAAATTAAAACGGATCACCTTATCCCAGCAAGAGGCCAGACCTAGTGTTGATAAACAAAAAAGAAAGAACTTTGTCAACTGGTGGATTTTGTAGTGCCAGCAGATCACAGGGTGAAGTTAAAGGAAAATGAAAAAATGGACAAATATCTGGATCTTGACAGAGAACTGAAAAAGTTTATGGAATATGAAAGTGAAAAGATACCAATTGTAGGGTGCACTTGGGAACAGTCCCAAAAGGATTGGAAAAGGGTTTGGAAAGTTTGGATATCAAAGGAAGGATTGACACCATTCAGAACACTGCACTGCTGCAATCTGCCAGAATACTCAGAAGAGTCCTGGAGACATGAGGAGACTTGCTGTCACTCAGACTCCAGTGAAAGACCATCAGCTAACACTGGTGTGAAGACTCAAAAGGAGTAAATAATAATAAAAATGAAAATATCAAATGTCAAACGTGGGCATGAATAATAATTCATGAATAAGTACATCGTCTAAATATTTGTTTTCACACAGACAAACACACACACACATATATATATAAACACACACAGACATATATATAAATACACACACACACACACACACACACACACATACATATATATATATATATATATATATATATATATATACTATAGTGTGGGATTGTCACTGTTTCAGCTTTTGCTGGAACGGTGTGCCAAACGCAGTATTATTGGTAGAGTGCTCAATATAAAATAGAGCTGTTATATAATATAATAAGATACATATATAAAGGTTTTACATATCTATTTATTTGGTGACAAAGGAACATTCACGACCATTTTGGTTTCATGCAACAGCAATCGTCGTGAAGGTTCCTTTGTCACCAAATAAATACATATGTAAAACATTTATATATTTATTTTATTTCATTATAGATATATATATATATATATATATATATATATATATATATATTAAAGTTTTCTGTAGGTACATAATTTTATTAAAGAGCGAAAAAGTGTATACATTGTAAAAATATTGAATTTCTTAAAAAGAAAAGCTAGGGACCCCTTACGTCTTAATTTTTAAATTTTATTTTTTTTTTTTTTTCCTTTTTTTCGGTCAATCTCTTCAGAGAAATTCACTTGACAAATGTTGAAAAGACATATATATATATATATATATATATATATATATATATATATATATTCAAACAAATTTGGTTAAAAATAATATAATCTTTATTGTTTTGATTTTTTTTCTTTTTTTCTTTCAAGTTTTCTAACAACGTTTTTATGTTTTCATCTTGAAAGACGTTAATGATTGTTAAACCAAAGTACTTCCGGTTATTTTCGGAACCATTATCTGGGCTGTTTATTATTTGTCTAAACCATAGTTTTGTTTTGTCGCCATATATATATTATCAAGTTAGACTGCAGAGAAAGAGAAGGTGAGTGTGCGCCTGAGAGAGAGAGAGAGAGAGAGAGAGAGAGAGAGAGAGAGAGAGAGAGAGAGATTGGTTTGTTTGGTTGGTTAGGTTTTACGGCATGTCAACCCCTTGGGTTATTTTATGCCGATACTTCTTTTGGTAATTTGGTATTCAAAAATGTTTAATGCCGACGAAGTTTTGAAATAATTTAATACTTTTTAAATGGATAATACAATTTCGTTTATAAACTCATGTTTTCTATTTAACCCATAGATGGGACCCTAACAGGTACTACCACTCCGGAGCAATGGTGATGAAGGGGTGCTCCACATTCCCCAAACCTCCAAAACTGGAACCTCACCATCAGATAGAGTTTAACGTCATTCCCAGGTCATGTAGACCCGCAGCCACCGCCTTCTAGCACCCATATGATAAAAAGGGGTTGGGGCTTGCCATAAGGGCAATAGGGTTGGGAAAATCATATAGGTGCTAAGGCTTGACGTGGCCAGCAGATTGATCGGAGGGGGCCTCTCCGATTGCCCGTCTAGCCTAAGTAAGGTTCTAAGAGGAGTGTTGCATGTCATAGACTGCTCATCTACTAAGACTCCGTCCTGAAGCATCACGGGTGGCCACCCACGGCCAACAAGGGGAGTCTTACTCATCTGCAGAGGTGCAGTCGGTGCACTCTAACGCCCCAGCCGACAGGGCAGGAGAGAGAGAGAGAGAGACAGACAGACAGACAGATAGACAGACAGACAGACAGACAAACAAAGAGACAGGTAGACGAGTATCAGTAGAGTATCTTCTCCTTTTGTCCGTGTTTCTTTTTACTGGGTAATGTTCTACTTGATTCGTCCAATTTTAACTTGATGACCCCAACATCCCTGGTTGTGGTTGTAAACACCTCTTAACTGGTCGCCTATTAACACAAGAACAGACATTAAGCAAGAAACATCTTGTCAGTATTGTTGCTGAAGAAAAGGCGAGGGCTGAAGCAAAGAGACGCAGGTACTTCACTGGTAGAAACGAGTGGCGAACAGATAATAATTATAATGTGTCGTAATGATCACGGTTTATTACTTATTTATTACTTTATTACTTACCAATGAGAGAATGATTGAGCTCTTGATGACCGAGAAAAGAAATAAGTCGCACGAGATGGTTGGTTGGTTGGTTGGTTTGAATTTTACCGCATGTCAACCCTTGTTGGGTTATTTTACACGAAATACATTTTTGATTTATTCTTGTTGGGTATTCAATTGTTCTAGATTTTCCCAACCGTATTGCCCTTATGGCAAGCCCCACCCCTTTTTATCATATAGATGCTAGAAGGCGGTGGCTGCGGGTCTACATGTCCTGGGAATGACGTTAAACTCTATCTGATGGCGAGGTTCAAGTTTTGGAGGTTTGGGGAATGTGGAGCACCACTTCATCACCATT
Source organism: Doryteuthis pealeii (assembly GCA_023376005.1). Taxonomy (NCBI): domain Eukaryota; kingdom Metazoa; phylum Mollusca; class Cephalopoda; order Myopsida; family Loliginidae; genus Doryteuthis; species Doryteuthis pealeii. The sequence goes on along the minus strand of CM042143.1, from coordinate 9,559,582 downwards.
GCTCCCTGGTCCACTCTGACCCGGAGTGGTAGTACCTGTTAGGGTCCCATCTATGGGTTAAATAGAAAAATGTATTTATAAAAAAATTGTATTATCCATTAAGAATTGATTTATTTCAAAACTTTATCGGCATTAAATGATCCACTGAGGTTGATATGCCGTAAAACAAAACAAAACAAAAACAAAACAAACAATTGTTCTACTCGAACTCAATTTCTTAACACGTTTTGAAACATATTTCAAACACATTTTAAAAATCTATTTAATCCATAGATGGGAACCTATAAATTTTTAAACTCATTTTTTAATCTATTTATCCCATAAATAGAAACCTATGCATTTTTAAACTTCTTTTATCAATTTAATCCATAAATGGGAACCTATGAATTTTTATAAATTTCAAACTCATTTTTTCTATCTAATTAATCCATAGATGGGAACCAAATGATCATTATTAGACAGAAATAATTAATTGAAGCCATATAATCGTGTGAACATTATTATATTGGAATACCTTATATTACATAACTTAGTACAAATACTCTTAAGAAATAACTAGGAGATCTCACATTGTGTAATTGTTGGTTGGTTGGATTTCATGGCATCTCAAAGCTTGGGTTATTTTATGCCAAAGGTATTTTTGTTTTATTCATTCTTCTTCGATATTCAATTTTTCTTTTCAAATTCAATTGTTTAAATACATTTTTAAACTCATTTTTTCATCTATTTAACCCATAGATGGAACCCTAACAGGTACTACCACTCCGGGTCAGAGTAGACCTGGGAGTAATGGTGATGAAGGGTGCTCCACATTCCCCAGTACTCCAGAATTAGAAATTCACCATTAACTGCAGTTTAATGTCATATTCAGGGCATTAAGACACGCAGCCACCGCCTTCTAGCACATATATGATAAACAGGTGTGTTAGAGTCGTAGGAAATGGACGAAGCTATTTTCATTTCACATAGCAATGATACCCTTGGGAAAGGTATGAATCAGATTCCCCCTCCAGTTATGGGTAAATTGCCGGGCAGACTGGGCTCTATAACCATGGCTAGGTAACCAGTGTAGGAGAAGGAAAACTCTGAATTCAAACCTGTTAAAACTCCGCTTAAGAAATTGACATTGTGTCGCATCCTGCTCGTGCCGAGGGGTTGGTAAATGTATATATGATAAACAGGGGTGGGAGTTGGTCATAAACGCAGTAGAGTTGGCACAATCATATAGGTGCTAGGGCTTGACATGACCAGTGAATTGATCGGAGGGAGTCTCTCCGACCGACCGTCTAGCCTCCGTAAGGACCAAAGTAGAGTGTTGCATGTCATAGACAGCCCAGCCTCCGGATTTCCGTCATTAATGATTCAGATCGCTACCCACAGATGGCCCCATTTGGGAGGATCCCCCCCCCCCTCTGCAGATGTGCAGTTGGTGTATTCTACATCCACAGCTGGCAGGACAGGTATGGGATGGTTTCTCGTTTAGTATTTTTGAATAAAAAAAAATCCCTTGTATTATTTGGATTATTCGGATTATTGTCCTCATCTTTATTGTTATCTGTACAACGTTTTGGCCGATGTGTCCTCCGGTCTTCTTCGGGTATTTCCTGTCGGACTCGGGAACTTTCTCGAACTCGGAAACCTTCTTTTCGGACTCGGGAACCTTGTTGTCGTAATCATAAAAATGAAGATGAGGACAATAGTCCGAATAATCCAAATAATACTAATTATCAAGCCTCATCTATAAAATTCCGAGACATGGTAATAAAAAGAATACGTTCAAGATCGAGATTAAAGGTTGAGGGACTCTTAATGTCACCCATAGTCAAGTACACTGCTAATAATCAAAATAAATCTTGTCTTTTTTCGAAAGCTATCATCAGGTCACGCCGACAGCATGTATTCCCATATCTCTCTCTTCTCTCCCTCTCTCTCTCTCTCTCTCTCTCTCTCTCACTCACTCTCTCACACACACACACACTTTCTCTCTCTCTTCTCTCTCTCTCTCTCTCTCCTCTCTCTGCTAGTCCCTATAGATCATCGCTTCTGACAAGTCTTCCCAACGGCATCAGGTATCTGCATAGAGCTGATTGATGTAGGTCGCCGATTAACCGGCGGGGGCCTCTCCGACCGCCCGTCTGGCCTAACTAAGGGTCTAAGTGCTCATCTACCTGGACTGAGCTAAACTGGCCCTATAGCAGTAACAGTGTTAAAACGAACATCTTTTCTTTTTTTCTTTTCTTTTCTTTTTTCTAATAATGAAGAAAGCCGACCTCACGCTCAGCACACGTCGAATATTAAGCAAGGGAATTTTAATGCGCTCATATTGGGGACGAACGCGCCAATTCGACATGGCCATTTCAGGCGTTGATAGTCATATTTCGTATTTGATGATTTTGATAGAGACGCTGTTTAGCAAAGGGTGCCGACCGAGGTGGAAGCATCTCAACAGAGGGTACCAAAAGGTGACAATGACAGATGACTATTACGGTATCACTTCACAAGAATTCTCAGCATTATGTTCTATTATAAGAAGTGCAATAAAGCTGTCAACTGGTTATTAGACAGGTGTCCCCGGCAGAGGGACACAGGGTGCTATCAGCTTGATGGGTTGAATGAATCAACACACACACACACACACACACACACACACACACACACAGACTCTCACAGACACGCACACACAGACTCTCACAGACACGCACACACAGACAGACACAGACACACGCACGCAACCACAATACACATGTGCACACACATGCACATAGACAGACATGCACACACCCATACACAGACACACATACATAGACACACGTATACATACGCAAATATTAATTCATACATGTAGTGTATAAGCTTATGAGTATACACACTCAAACAAACACACAGTCACACACACATACGCAACCACAGGCACGCAGACACACATGCACACACCCACAAACAGACACACATGCACACATACATAGACACACATACGCAAATATTACTTCATACTTGTTGTGTATTAGCTTATGAGTATACACACTCAAACAAACATACAGACACACACACATATACACAACCACAAAGCACATGTACACACACATGCACACACATGCACATGGGCACACATGCACACACCCACACACAAACACACATACATAGACACACGTATACATACGCAAATATTAATTCATACATATAGCGTATTAGTTTATGAGTACACACCCACAACCAAACACACACACACACACATACGCAACCCCAAAACTCATGTGCACACACATGCATCCCTTCTCGCTACCAGACACACATACATGCACACAGAAATGCATACGTATACATACGCAAATATTAATTCATATATGTATGTAATGGTACACATAGTATATTAGTTTATGAGAACATACATACATACACACAAACACAAACACACGAAACATATTCACACATATGCATCCCACTCGCACGTAGACACACATGCACACATAGAGAAATGCATACACAGACACACATATACATACGCAAATTTTAATTCATATACGTATGCATATGTACACGCAGTAAATTAGTTTATGAGTGTATATATACACGTAAACACAGACATACAAAAACATTCAACAGTCGGGTAAGCTCAGTCGGTAGAGCGTTCAACTAGAAACCACAAGGTTCCTAGTTCGAAACCGGCCCTCGCCAATACAGCGTATGAGTAGCACAGGGATCTGTGCGGTAAAGTAAGGAGTTGATGGTAGGTTTGGAGCTCCGTCTCAGACACCAAAAAAAATCTTCTTGGTCTAAATAGACTCCCTCGCTGACTGGCTGATACCGACTTTAGGTCACCCCGACGACTGCAAGTGTATTTAGTTAAGTGTGTCAAAAAAAAAAAAAAAAAAGAAAGAAAGAAAGAAAGAAAGAAAGAAAGAAAACACAAAGATCAAATTCGGTGTCAAAGTTCAAGAGAATGTGACAGAAAATATTTGACAAGTTAACACAGACCTGTGAAGATCAAGTTCTAGGTTTCTCTGAATTTTTGAGATGAAGCTTGATAATTAGTATTATTTGTATTATTCGGACTATTGTCCTCATCATCATTGTTATCTGTACATCGTTTCGGCCGATGAAGTAAAAAATCATATATAAGTAAATAGGTAGATATTATAGGAAAAAAAACAAGACATTAGGTTTATAAGTTCACAAAATTCACACTGGATTGTCCAATTGGACACATGGCCCAGTGGATAAATTATGGTTAGTTTTTTTTCTTTATTTCTCTGAATTTTTTAGATGAGGCTTGATAATTAGTATTATTTGTATTATTCGGACTATTGTCCTCATCTTTATTGTTATCTACACTATTTCTCTGAATGTTTGAGATGAAGCTTGATAATTAGTATTATTTGGATTATTTGGACATCTTCATTATTATAAAGTTCTATGATGACTCCCGATTACGACAAGAAGGTTCCAGAGTTCAAAAAGAAATTTCTTGTGTTCGAAAAGAAGGTTCCCGAGTTCGAAAAGAATGTTCCCGAGTCCGAGAAAGTTCCCGAATCCTACGAGAAATAATATGCAGAAGGCTAGAGGGCACATCAGCCGAAACGTTTTACGAATAATAATGAAGATGAGGACAATAGTTCGAATAATCCAAATAATACTAAGTTCTAGGTTGGTTGGTTGGTTGGTTGGATTTTACGGCATGTCATCTTTCAGGTTATTTCATAACGAAGATTTTTTATTCATTCTTTTTAGGCATTCAAATCTTTTTAAAACTCATTTTTAACACATTTTTAAAACTTTTTTTTTATCTCTTCAGCTCATACATGGGACCCTAACAGATACTACCACTCTGGGTCAGAGTGGACCTGGGAGTAATGAAGGTGTACTCCACACTCTATAAAGTTCCAGAATTCGAAACTTGTCACTAGAAACAGTGTTCTGTGTATGACGTTAAATTGCAACTAATGGTGAAGTTCCAATTCTGGAACTCTGGGGAGTGTGGAGTACCCCTTCATCGCCATTACAACTAGGTCCACGCTGACTCGAAGTGGTAGTATCTTTTAGGGTCTCATCTATGGGTTAAATAGAAGAAACGAGTTGAAAATTTAAAAAGAAAATTGGATACCCAACAGGGATGAATTAAACAAAGCGTTTTTGGCTTAAAATAAGTCAACAAGGGTTGACATGCCGTAAAATCAAATCAACCAAACAACTAGAAACAGTTTGGCGTTATACTCAGAATACTAAGACCATCGGGTCTTGTAGAACATCTATGCATATATAAAGGGCAGTTGTATATATGTGTGTATGTCCGGAGGAAACTTCGAAAATAAAACAATTAACGACAAAGTAAATATACATACACATTAAATATCACCAGGGCTTGGTTTTTGAGCAAAAATAATGACGATTTGATTTATATTCATGAAGATAATTAGAAAAATTAAATTAAATGATGAGGGGCATGGAATTTTTGCATTTAGTATTTTAGATAGGAGACATTAATTCTTCTTTTTTAATTGTCTGGATCAATGCAACGTCTTTTTTACATAGGGATTTTAATGGGGCATCCTGTGAGGATTGAACTCATGATTCAACAATAATGGATCTACGAGACTACCTTTTTTTAACCCCCCCCTCTACCCAGGCGGCGCGGGGTAGCCCTTTCTAGTATAATATAAAGGGATTAAGGATTTGCCATAAGAGCAATTGGGGAATAATATTGATCAAACAAGTGCTAAAGCTTGACATGACCAGCCGAGTTATCGGAGGAGGACTTTCCGGACGCCGGTCTATCCCTAGTAAGTGTCAAAGTAGAGTGTTGTATGTCATGCACTGCTCAACAACCAGGATTCCGTGTCAACATGAGGTCACATGGGGGGTTACATTCTACCAGTGGATTTACCAACAGGGGTACTAGTCAGTCATCATCAGAGTGGCTTCATATCGTTATCAGCCAGACAGCGAGGGAGTCTATCCCTTTTCACTAGCGTTAGCCCAAGGAGATTGTTTTGGCGTCCGAGGTGGAGCGACACACCTACCATCAACTCGTCACTTTACCGCACAGATCTCCGTGCTACTCATACGCTGAGTTGACGAAGGCCGGATTCGAACCCGGAACCTTGTGGCTTTAAGTCTGACGCTCTACCGACTGAGCTAAAGCAGCCCTTTTACAGGAGAACTAAACGCCTGAAATGGCGTTCAGAATCGTATGAAAAATCTCAAGAAAAATCATGGAGTACCAAAGCGGGGTGTTGCATGGCATGGATTGCTCAACAACCAGAATTCCCTGTCACCAGGAGGTCACATGGGAGGTTACATTCTACCATTGGATTTACCAACATAGGAACTAAACGCCTAAAATCGCGACCAGAAATCGTATGAAATATCCCAAGAAAAATAATGGAAGACATTTAATTAAATATAATGGTAGCTCTCCACACCTGAAAAGATGAATTTCGGAGGTTTTTCAACTCTCGGGGGGGGGTATCAGGCCTCAAATCTCACCTAAAACTCCGAATTGAGCACTTTTTTCTCCATTAGTAAATTCCACGCATCAGAATCCATAAGAAAAAAAATAAAATCAATAACAAATTTTCATTAAAATACGTAGAGTGGTACAAGCGTGTTGAATGCCAAGGAGGTCATTCTGATGAAAATTAACGTTTTATTTTTTCGTCATTTCTATGTTGGTAAATACAGCTTCAGTTTCGATATCTTTTGAAAACACTCGTATTTATTTACGGTGTCAAAAATCAATGTACCCGTGAAACCTTAAAAGGAGGAGGATTGGTATTAACCTGATAACCGTGACAACAAAATAATAATGTAACCATTGTTTTTTATGTGAATTAAACATCAAAACTGTCCTCTCTTCATAGGACTTAGTTGTCCATATATAATATATATATATATATATATATATATATATAAATATATATATATATATATATATATATATATATATATATATATATATTAGAGAGAGAGAGAGAGAGAGAGAGAGAGAAGAGGAGGGGTGTAAAAAAACAACAAAAAACTAAAATGACTATATTTGGCTGTAAAGATATAAGAGGAAGAAATAAAAACAATACAAAAGCAAAGAAGAAGAAGAAGAAGAAGAAGAAGAAGAAGAAGAAGAAGAAGAAGAAAGAAGAAGAAGAAGAAGAAGAAGAAGAAGAAGAAGAAGAAGAAGTATAGACAGAAAAGAAGAAGATAGACAAGAAGAAGAAGAAGAAAAGAAGAAGAAGAAGAAGAAGAAGAAGAAGAATAGACAGAAAGAAGAAGAAGAAGAAGAAGAAGAAGAAGAAGAAGAAGAAGAAGAAGGGCGAGAAGAAGAGAAGAAGAAATAAGAAGAAAGAAGAAGAAGAAGAAGAAGAAGAAGAAGAAAAAGAAGAAGAAGAAGAAGAAGAAGAAGAAGATAGATAGAAGAAGAAGAAGAAGAAAGAAGAAGAAGAAGAAGAAGAAGAGAAAAGAAGAAATATAGAAGAAGAAGAAGAGAAAAGAAGAAAGAAGAAGAAGAAGAAGAAGAAGAAGAAGAAGAAATATAGATAGAAGAAGAAGAAGAAGAAGAAGAAGAAGAAGAAGAAATATAGACAGAAGAAGAAGAAGAAGAAGAAGAAGAAGAAGAAGAAGAAAGAACGAAAGAAAGAAAGAAAGATCAAAATCCTTTAAAGAAAGATATAGTCCGTGCATCCGTGTTTTTCGTCACCCTAAACCTAACACCCATTCCCAGCGAAAGAGTAAAATTCACTTTTTGACTTTATTGTAGACCACCCCGTTGTACCGTCGGTTAAGGATCTCACCACCTTTGATCCTGCACTGACACTATTTCTCGGGTATCACGTCTTGACAAGGTAGAAAGTCAAGCGGAAACTGATCTGAATGGGAACCTGGGTGAACACAACGTGCCGAACAAACACAATGAAAATCTTCACAAAATAACACACACACTCACACAAAAGATATATATATATATATTATATATATATATATATATATATATATATATATGAAAAAAAATGGAAGTGACTCCGCCAATATGTTGAAAAAGCGGTGTTATCAGGGCAAAGATATTTGATATTTTGAATAAGATTAAATTTTGAATTTTAAAATATATATATATATATATATATATAATATATATATATATATATATATATATATTATATATATAGGTCCTGTGGAAGCCAACACATGGGCATGCTAGAGTGGGTCACCCACCAAGGACCTACATTGACCAACTATGCGAGGATGCTGGATGCTGCGCAGAAGACCTCCAAGGAGCAATGAGTGATAGGGAATGTTGGCGAGAGATTGTCATGGATATCCATGCTGCGTGCGCGACATGATGATATATATAATATTATTATATATATATATATATTGAAAGGGTAAATTAATAAAGTAAAGAAAATGTAGAATGGATAAAATTAGTTTAATGAATCACCAACACGTGTTTCGGCCGGGAGTTTGTTCATGTACATATTGTATTCTATTTATTATTATTATGAATTATTATAATGAAATAATAATAATAATAAGGGAACGTTATAAATTATCTAAGTATACAAAAAAAACAGCCTTCTTCAGGGTAAAATGTTTGATGTTTGTATATATATATATATATATATATATATATATATATATATATATATATATTGTTGAAACATGGAAGTGACTCCGCCAATATGTTGAAAAAGCGGTCGTCATCAGGGCAAGATATTTGATGTTTTGAATAAGATTAAATTTTGAATTTTAAAATATCAAATACCTTGCCCTGATGATGACAGCTTTTCTGTACACTTAAAAATTTCATATTTTTTCTATTATTATTTTATTTAGTATTTAACATAATAATAAATAGAATACAATGTGTACAAGGACAATTTCTTGGTCGAAACACGTGTCGACACTCCAATAAATCATTTTTATCCATTCAACATTTTCTTGCGTTCATTTTTTACACACACACACACACACACACACACACACACATATAATATATATATATATATATATATATATATATATATATAATTTAGTTGTAAATCAATTTGTTGTTCTTGTGACGTTTTCGGTGATATTAGAAGCATAGGAAATATACAAAAAATGATAAAAAAACAAAAAAAAGGGTTCTAATATATAACCGTTGTTTGGCTCTTTATTTCGCTTTGCTTTTCCAATATTTCGAGTGACCTTCACCCTTTGTCAAGATATTTTCAACAACTGAATATAACTCAATAGGTATCTTACGGGTTCAATGGCCGAATCCACTGGACATAAGACCCGGAGGCAGGGTAAATATAAGTTATTTACTGGCATCCAAACATTCCAATTGAACACAAGGATCATTATAGATGGAAACCACGCACAAACCGAAGATCATGCGCGGTTGGTGTTTAAAGATTTCGTGAAACCCGTCGGTTTTCCTCTTTTGAGGCGACTCAGGCACTGGGTAATAAATCCAGCCTTGCTATTGTTGCAATTTTGGTGATATAAGGCATGGGGCAAATGATCACTTTTACTTATAGACTCGCCTATAAGCACGTGACCCGAGAGGGATTCCTATTGTCCAATCAATGGCACTGCTGCTGCTGCTTCTGCTGTATTAATAGATGCCCCATTCTGAACTTATGTCATTGACACTTGGATTCTCTTGGACGTCGGACTTACAAAGAATACTATAACACCGGATTCTTATTGGCTTGCTTACTTATTCACTACATCTGGAACTAAGGATGGCTGCCAGATACTTAACAGCTATTTTAAATCAAAGGGAACACGGTTACCTAAGGAAATGTCTCCCTGGGATCGCGCTAATTATTATATATCTTACCTGTCCAGTGGCTTCGGCCATTGGACACAGGTTCCGAAGAACGGTGTATTACAGTAAAGGACAATAACTTTGACCGCTACTCTCCTCGAAGCAATCCATATTCTCCTTCCACCATTGGGCAACACCTTTTCGACAATCCTGATTGTGCTGCAGCATATAAGCCCTCAATGTTCACCATATTGGCATCCCCAACCAACGAGATAAACCTAGCTGTACTCGAGGCCCTCCTTATCAACAAATTCCGTCCTGCACTTAGCATACAAAAGCCATTTTATTCTTTACTCCTTTTTGGCCCAACAGTTATTGATCCCATCAACATAAAAAATAATGGTTGAGTTCTCTAATAGGGATTTAATTGTAAATTCACCGTCTGTGTAAGGCTAACACCACTTTGTTTACAAAAGTTAGAGGACTCTCGTGAATTCATTTCCACTTAGAAATGTATCAATTAAATATTCTCCTAAATTTGACAGCCGCAAATAACCGTATGGGTAAGAGACTTGGCAGGCGAAAATTCAATCAGGTCTCGATCCCGGCTAGAGGTAGCTGTTAAAGTGTAGCCACTTTGATGAGAGATGAAATCTCGAAAAACGAGTCTGTGGATTACTTATATATATATATATATATATATATATATATTATATATATATATATATGTGTGTGTGTGTGTATAATGTCCTTATATATATAATATATATATATATATATATATATATATATATATATATAGTAGACAGCATGCTGAATTCTCATAAATGTTTACTGTAAAGGAGTATGTACACTACTAAAAGAACTAGAAAACTATCGACTCTTAGCCCAGCGTGCTAACTACAGAGCTGTATCGCCGGATGTAATTGTATAGTGTGTGCTTTTAAAGGGTCAATCAGAGATTCGGTGTTAGTGATCGGATGAAGCAATGAGAAGTCGATAGGCGACCACCCTGCAGGGGTGACTTCTGCCGTCAAGGATCGATTTACTCGCATGAGACAATCATTTTCAAATACACTCAATTTTCTCTAGCATATAAACCTATTGGGGCTATAAGTGCATTTAGTTACTACTAGCAGGACTAGTGGATATACCACAGTATGATAATTTAATCATTACAATGTTTGATATGTTTACTCGTATAAAAATAGCCCTAGACGTGTTGACATGCCGTTAAAATCAATCAATCAATCATTTGTTGTCAATTATAATTTATTTTAAAGAACTATAGTCGTTTCTCTTAATTTTTTTTAGATAAGGTTTGATAATTAGTATTATTTGTATCATTCAGACCACCGTCCTAATCTGCATTGTCATCTACACAACGTTTCGATCGATGTGCCCTCCGGCCTTCTTCAGGTATTTCTTGTCGAACTCAGGAACCATCTCGGACTCCGGAACCTTCTTTTCGAACTCTGGAATCTTACAATTGGACACATAGCCTCGAGAATAAAGGAGTTAGGTTAAGACAGTTCTAAGTGACAGTTATCTCTGGACTGCAGGTTCAATCCTGGTCAGGCACAGCAGTAACATAGAATAATAATTAACACTAGTATTATCTGCGTTATTCGGACTATTGTCCCCATCTTCATTGTTATTTGTACAACGTTTCGGCCGATATGCCCTCCGACCTTCTTCAGGTATTTCTTGTCGGACTAGGGAACCTTCTCGGACTCGGGAACCTTCCCGGACTCGGAAACCTTCTTTTCGAACTCGGGAACTTTCTTGTCGTATTCGGGAGCCATCACAGAACTTTGAACCTAACCCTTTATTTAGTCCACGGGGGTATCCTGTTCTCATTCCGCTAACCATAGCTGGGGTAGGAGCTGTGTTAATTAATTATTTTTAAACTGCTTTCACTCAGGATTGAACTCGGGTTCCAGAGATAACTGTCACTTAGAACTGTCTTAACCTAACTACCTTATCCACTCGGTCATGTGTCCAATACTAATCTTCAAGCCTCATCTCAAACATTCAGAGAAATAATTAACACATCTTAACACATGTACCCCAGCTATGGTTAGCGGAATCAACAGGATAGATGTACTGAATAAAGGGTTGGGTTCAAAATTCCGTGATGGCTCCCGATTACGACAAGAAGGTTCCCGAGTTCGAAAAGAAGGTTCCCGAGCCCGAGAAGGTATCCCAAAACGACAAGAAATATCTGAAGAAAGCTGGAGGGTTCATCGGCCGAAACGTTGTGCATATGACAATGAAGATGAGGACGGTGGTCCGAATAATACAAATAATACTAACTATAGTCGTATAATCTTTTATTTTGTGAATTATTTTGTGAATTATTTTGTGAATTATTCTCATCAAGAATAATCGTCCAAGATGCAATGCAAAAATGTGAATACAGATTATCTCTTTATTATTTGTTATTATTTGTCCCATTTTGTTTCACCCAATTTTAAAAATGAAACATTCTAAATGGTCTTGCGTCGCTTAAATGCCCAACGTAAAATTAAAATGAATTTAAAAAGGTACGTGTTTGTTTTGTTTGTTATATTAAAATTGTGAATAAGGGAAGATATTTTGGTAATTTTGGTAGAATTTATATGTAATGAAA
>CM042143.1:9532208-9544708 GCA_023376005.1 Doryteuthis pealeii | reverse complement strand
TTATTTATGCCGAATAGGTTTTGTTCGATTCATGCTTTTTTTAATCTCGATTTTTAACATAATTTTTCAAAACACATTTTTTTCTATTGAACCCATATATGGAACCATAAAAGGTACTACCACTCCGTGTCAGAGTAGACCTGGCCGTAATGGTGATGAAAGGGTACTCTACGTTCCCCAACGCTCCAAATTCGAAACTTCATTAGATGGAGTTTAACGTCATACCAAGGACACAAGATGCACTCATATCCAGGACACTCAGCCACCGCCTTCTAGCAGATATATGATAAAAAGGGTCGGGGGTTGCCATAAGGGCAATAGGGTTGGGACCATCATAAGGTGCTAGGGCTAGACGTGACCAGCCAATTGATCGGAGGGGGCCTCTCCGACCGCTCGTATAGCCTAAGAAAGAGCCAGAGTGGAGTGTTGCATGTCATTGTCTGCTCAACCACCAGGAATCAGCCAACACGATTCCATCCTTAAGCATCACGGGTCGCAATCCACGGCTAACAACCGGCGCATTTGAGAAGATGTTACTCGTCTGCAGAGGTGCAGTCGGTGTGTTCTAAAGCCCAACCGACAGGGTGATTTCTTTATTTAGTGCGATTAGACAAAAAAGTTACGCCGATCAACTCTGTCCGGATGCTGTGCAGAGAATTTGCCAGAAGCGATGAACGATAAGAACGGGTGGCTTAAGAGAGAGAGAGAGAGAGAGAGTGAGAGTGAGAGAGAGAGACAGACAGACAGACAGACAGACAGACAGAGATAGGGAAAGAGAAAGAGAGAGAGAGAGAGACAAAGAAAGAAAGAAACACACACATACGCACATACAAAGAGAAAGTGTTAAGGGAGAGGAGAGAGATGAATGACATGGAAAAGAGAGAGACAGAGACAGAGACAGACAGAGAAAGACAGAGACAGACAGACAGAGAGAAAGGCATCATCACGATTTGATGATGATGATCGCACGCACGCACGCACACACACACACAAACCACAACACACACACATGCAGTAGAGCTCTCTAGGAGCGATTTTAATTGACTTTCGCCGCCAGCTTAATAAAGCAATGATCGTCTGTTGTTTAAACATTTTTATCTCTCTGTTGAGTCCTTAACGGCAGCTCTCGTCGGCCGAGGGGTTAAGAAACCAGGCTGATGAAAAATCAGTCGGATTTCGGTCCTGGTCAAAAGTAGTTGCTGTGTCTAGCTACACTGATGAGAATGAAACGTCGAAACACGGTGTCTGTGGATTATATATATATATATATATATATATATATATATATATATATATATATATATGTGTGTCTGTGTGTGTGTGTGTGTGTGTGTGTCACATGGATTTAAGTTGGGAAGTTGGAGAAATTTAATAATGCATTTTAATGTCATAATTAATTTTGAAATTTCCAACAGATACGAAGTTTTCGGTTGATTCGCCATCGATTCGTCGAAGAGGCTACAATTCTATTGGATTAAACGCTTTAGAGTTTAATAGACATTTTAGTCATGAATTTCGCGGTTTTCATTAATATTGCCTTTCAATCTTTCATATTCCATTTACTTTTAGATGAATTTCCTTAAAGCTTCATCGTTGATATTACTAGGCCAAAAGTGTTGCATTATTTTTCTACTTGCTTGTTTTGTGGCGCGTATATCACGTGACCGAAACTGTTCCGCCATGTTTGTTTGCTTGCTTGGTCGAATTTTGAGGCATGTCAACCCTTGTTATTTTATACCGAGGACGTTTTGTTTTATTCATTCTTGACGGGTAGTCAATATTTTTTTAAATTCAATTTTTTAAAACTCATTTTTTTTAAAACTTAATTTTCTTTATCCAAATTCTGGCTGTTAGTATCGTGGTAGTGGTTCTGTCACGTTGTGCCTTGCTTCACTCCCTGTATGATTTGAAAGCACGCAGATGAAAGAGCAACCTATGTTGTATACCTATTTTAATAGCACTAGCAAATATATGCACCCTCCGGGTGCAAGTATTTAAGTTTCAATATAATAAAATATCATATTAAATTAGAAAGGCTAATGAAACTGAATAGAAATGCAGATAACATGATTTGGAACAGAGGGAGTATGATTGAAAAATAGAACAACTTTGAAACTAACTCTTCCATCATTTTCAATTACTCCTATTCCTAATTTAACTATTTAGTTAAAATAGGAAGTAAAGAATAATATTACAGTTATTTCTTTTTGTTAAGGGATTTCTTTTAAGATTTTTTGAAGAGAATGTTGCTCATATTCAATAAGATAAAACTAAACAATTAGAAATCAATAATATTAAGCACATATTTATTAAAATCAAATTTTTAAAGATAAATATGCAAATTAGCCTTCCCATTCACACTGTAAACCGCTGTTTTGTTGTATATATAAATACAACTGCATGTTATTTGTATGTAGATATAGTTAACAGTCTTAATGATGTAAAACAATTTTATTAATAATTGAGGTTTAAATAAAAAATAAAATCATGGAGAATGGGATGCAAATAACAAATAGTTTCGGTTACAGACAGAAAAAACATACAATCTCCATTATAATAAGATATCCGTGGCTGTATACCATTCTTAATAGTGTACTTATCTTTTCTGTAGCTTCTTCTTAGCTTATATATATATATATATATATATATATATATATACATATATATAATAAGATAAATATATAGGTTTTACATATCTATTTATTGGGTGACAAAGGAACATTCACAACCATATTGGTTTCATGCGATGCATTCATCAGGTGAAGACATTTGAAACATCTTCACCTGATGAATGCATCGCATGCAACCAATATGGTTGTGAATGTTCCTTTGTCACCCAATAAATAGATATGTAAAACCTATATATTTATCTTATTATATTATATAACAGCTCTATTTTATATTGAGCACTCTACCAATTAATACTGCCTTTGGTACACCATTCCAGCAAAAGCTGAAATAGTGACCATCTCACACTATAGTGTATATATATATATATATATATATATATATATATATATATATATTTATTTATTTATTTATTTATAATACGATTTAAAAGTCGGTCCTACCATTGGTTTCTGAATAACACTTTTTCGGTGTTATTCGTCGTCAGAGGCGTTGACTTTTGAAAAAAATAGATAGTTTTAAACGCCCGGCACGTGCCCACGCGATCCGTTAATCACTCCTGCATTTTGCGTTCGTCATTCAACGGCATCACTATTTGTCGTCATTGGATCTCGTGTTCTTATGGTGATTTTAAATTTTTTTTGTTTTTATATTTATTTTAGTTTATGGGAATTCTTAATTATGGCGGTCTGATGTTTTGGTTAGTCCAATTCCATATTAAGAATTTTTTCCTGTGTGGGCATGCTCGAAAAATTTCTGTTTTGTTGTTTAGGAAATTTTCTTCGGAGTTTATTCCTTGAAGAATACGGAATTTTTCTGTTGTGCATAATGAGCATTTTTTTTAACCATTTATGTATGGCTTCGATTGGTCTAGTATTTTCCATTCTGATTTAAAATGTTTTTCTTTTATATATATATATATATATATATATATATATATAATATATATATAGAGAGAGAGATAGATAGATAGATAGATAGAGAGAGAGAGAGAGAGAGATAAACACGCGTTCATCTATAAAAGATAAGACCTGTTTCAACAGACATACGTGGTACCAACTGATATTAATCGAAAACTTGATTAATTCAGCGGATGTAACCCTGACGATTCAGATGATGAAACTCGAGTAGGTTACTTTATATCCATTTCTTAAATAAATTTTGCTCTACATTGTATTGAGCACTTTGTATTTGTTTTTTCTCGGTCTTAACCCCTGGATACTGTGGGCTCCCAACGATCGTACCCGTACCTACCGGTAAGCCACTACTCATACATTAACGTATATAATATATATATATATATATATATATATATATATAATAATGACAATAATAATAATAACACTAATAATAACAACAACAATAATAAACACAACCTATATAAATAAAAAATGGAATAGCCCATTGTTGTACGGTTTCAAAATACCCTGAAGATGGCCCACGATAGGGCGGAAAGTACTTGGTCTATGACATATGGCAAATACATCAGCCAATTTTCGCCAGATATTACAAAAATAATCCGGCAATACGAAAAAACAAAGGTCAAAACTTGCAGACAAAAAATGGCTGCATTCTTTAACTATATATATATATATATATATATATATATATATATATAGTGTGTACAGAAATAACCTACTCGAGTTTCACCATAAGGATCATCAAGGTTAAATCCTCTGAATTAATCAAGATATTGACTAATTACAGTTAATTGCAGGAGTTCATGTAATTATGACCGTTGAATACCGTTTTCAACGGTCATCCGCTCTACTTACGTATTGAGCACTTTATATTTATTATAACGCTGACTTATCCGAGTAACACTTATACCAACCAAATGTTGAGACCAACCCAATATTTTTACCGGTAAGTCATTCCTTTTACACCCACCCATACACACACCCATACACACACACACACACACATATATATATATATATATGTGTGTGTGTGTGTGTGTGTGTGAGTGTGTGCTCATAGGTGGTAGGCACAAAAATTCGTTGATCCCGTCGGTATTCTCCCTCAAGGTGGCGCTTCAGGCACTGGGCAACAAACCCTGCCCTACCCCTTTAAATCAAACAGGCAGGTATTGCCTGTGGGGATAGCGCTCTGGGATCAACGCTGTTAATTTTACTTAGTCGCTCCAGAGGCCGAAGTACTGTGGAACATGTCCCTCGGGACCTTTGCCGGCCCAATAATCACTTCGATATTTTTAGACAGCCGAGTATAAATAGTCCTCGACCAGTGCATTCACTCTACGCAAGGAACAGGCTAGTTCACAACAGAAAACAGTCTGTTTGAGATGGCGATAGCCGAAATTTTTGGTAGAATATGTGCTTAATTGGAGTCGTACCTAATTTGAAAATTAATTAGTTGATAATTAATGAATTAGGCGAGCATATCTTTTCAAATGTATGGTGTAAACAAATCGAGAAAAAGTCAGTCTCTGTATTTACATTTCGGCATATTATGCCTTATCAGCAGAGTTATAGACAGGAAACTGCTCTGTGTGTGATTCGAACCCTAACTGACAGGCTGACAGGCGGGGACTCTAACCATTACACTAGCTGGCTTTCCCAAAAGCTTTACAAGCGTATTAAAATATATATATATATATATATATATATATATAAAGGAAAATGTGACTTACCGGTGAATTTGGTCACGATGGTTAGTAAGTTACGAATTCAGGGGGGTAAGTCAGCGATATAACAAATACAAAGTGCTCAATACTAAGTAGAGCAAATTTATTATGAAATGGGTACAAGAGATAACCTACTCGAGTTTCACCATAAGGATCTTCAGGGTTAAATCCACTGAATTAATCGAGACGCCGATTAATAGCAGTCGCGTGAAATCGACTGCGATTAATCGGTGTCTCGATTAATTCAGTGGATTTAACCCTAAAGATCCTTATGGTGAAACTCGAGTAGGCTATCTCTTGTACCCATTTTATAATATATATATATATATATATTAAATATGCTTGTAAAAGTTTTTGTACAGATGGGTAAAGGAATGTCTGATCCTTTTCCTATCAATACTGAATTGCATATCAAGTTTGGTTTAGAAAAAAAGTGAATTTATTAAAATTTAGCTGATAACTTTCTTTTGTTGGTCCGTCTTGTGTTGTGTGTCGACTGCGCTGTCTGTGTTGAGTCATCCAATTGGTTTGTTGCTAATCAGCCAAAGAGAGAGAAGAAGAAGAAAAAAAAAAGAACGAACGAAACGCAATCAGATTAGTTGAGACGAAAAAAAATATGACGACATCCCAATCAATATTATACTGATTTATTTCAAAATAAATGGCAGTATTTTATTCTTGATTAGTTTTCTGGAGTGTGTACACGAATGTGTGTGTGTGTATGTGTGTGTGTGTATGTGTGTGTGTGTGAGAGAGTGTAAGTGTGTGCACATGTGTGTGTGTGTGTGTGTGTGGTCGCGTGAATGTGAGTACGTTGTCACGTATGTGAGTGAGATTGTATGCGTGTCTGTTTGTGTGTGTTTTGAATGTGTGTGTGTGTGTGTGTGTATGTGTGTGTGTAAATGTGTGCACATGTGTGTGTGTGAGTGTGTATGCTCGTGTGAATATGAGTACGTTGTCCCGTATGTGAGTGAGAGCGTGTGCATGTCTGTTTTTATGTGTGTGTGTGTGTGTGCGTATGTGTGTGTGTGAGGATGTTTATGCATACGTGTGTGAATGTGTGCGTGTGCGTGTACCTGTGCGCGCGTCTGTTTGTGTGTGTGTGTGTGTGTGTGTTAGTGTGTGCACATATCTGTTTGTGTGTGTATGTGAGTGTATGCTCGTGTGAACGTGAGTACGTTGTCACGTATATGAGTGAGAGTGTGTGCGTGTCTGTATGTGTATGTGTGTGTGTGTTTGAGTGTGCTCGCGTGTGCGTATGTGTGTTGTGAGGATGTTTATGCATACGTGTGTGAATGTGTGAATGTGTGCGTGTGCGTGTACCTGTGCGCGCGTCTGTTTGTGAGTGTGTTCTCGCGTGAATGTACATTGTCACGTATGTGAGTGAGAGTGTGCGCGTGTCTGTTTGTGTGTGTTTGAGTGTGCTCGCGTGTGTGTATGTGTGTACGAGTGTGCACGCGCGCGTGTATGTGTGTGTGTGTGCGCGGATGTTTAGGTATACGTGTGTGAGTATGTGCGTGTGCGTTTGTATGTGCGCGCGTGTGTTAGTGCGTATGTGTGCGTGTGTATTCGCGTGTCTGTTTGTGTGTGTATGTATGCGTATGTGTATGCGTATGTGTATGTGTGTGTGCGTGCATGTGTCTGTGTGTGCACATGTGTGTTTGTGTGTGTCCGTGAGTGTGTGCCGGTGTGAATGTGAGTACGTTGTATATGTGAGTACGTATATGTGAGCGAGGGGGCGCGCGTGTCTGTTTGTGTGTGTTTGAGTGTGCTTGGGTGTGCGTATGTGTGTAGGAGTGTGGGCGCGTGCGTGTGTGTGTGTGTGGATGTTTATGTATACGTGTGTGAGTGCGATCGTGTGCGTGCGTATGCGTGTGCACGTGTGCGTGTCTGCTTGTGTGTGTGTGTGTGTGTGTGTGTTAGTACGTATGTGTGCGTGTGTTCTTGTGTCTGTTTGTGTGTGTATGTATGCGTATGTGTATGTGTGTGTGTGTATACGCGCGTCTGTTTGTGCTTGTATGTATGTGTGTGTGAGTGAGTGTAACGATTCGATCCAGTCTCCCTGTTTTGGATGACGTCGAGGAAAGTTTAAATTCAGTTATTAAGAAAAATAATAGCGGCCATGTTTCCTTTATTGTTGTTGTTGTTGTTGTTGTTGTTGGCTGTTGCAATTCGCTTTTCATTGCTATTGTAAATCTCCTTTATATTATTGGTCCATATTACTATCATTGTTTTAATTTCAGTTATTGCTATCTCCTCTTGTTGCTATTGTTTTAATTTTGGCTATTGCTATAATTTCTTATTGCTAGCGTGGCTTTAATTGTGGCTATTGTTATCACTTCTTGTTGCTATTGTTGTTTAATTTTTAGCTATTGTGATCACCTCTTGTTGGTATTGCAGTTTTTATTTGGTTAGTGTTATTACATCTTGTTGCTATTGTAGTTTTAATTTGGCTATTGTTATCACATCTTGTTGCTATTGTTGTTTTAATTTCGGGCTTGCTCTCACATCTTGTTGCTATTGTAGTTTTGTTTGGCTATTGTTATCACATCTTGTTGCTATTGTTGTTTTAATTTGGCTATTGTTATCACATCTTGTTGCTATTGTTGTTTTAATTTCGGGCTTGCTCTCACATCTTGTTGCTATTGTAGTTTTTGTTTGGCTATTGTTATCACATCTTGTTGCCATTGTTGTTTGGCTATTGTTATCACATCTTGTTGCTATTGTTGTTTTAATTTCGGGCTTGCTCTCACATCTTGTTGCTATTGTAGTTTTTGTTTGGCTATTGTTATCACATCTTGTTGCTAATTTGGCTATTTTATCACATCTTGTTGCTATTGTTGTTTTAATTTCGGGCTTGCTCTCACATCTTGTTGCTATTGTTATCACATCTTGTTGCTATTGTTGTTTTAATTTCGGGCTTGCTCTCACATCTTGTTGCTATTATAGTTTTAGTTTGGCTATTGTTATCACATCTTGTTGCTATTGTTGTTTTAATTTCGGGCTTGCTCTCACATCTTGTTGCTATTATAGTTTTAGTTTGGCTATTGTTATCACATCTTGTTGCTATCTTTGATTTAATTTTAGCTATTGCTATCACCTCTTGTTGCTATTGTAGTTTTAATTTGGTTATTGCTATTACATCTTGTTGCTATTGTTGCTTTATTTTTAGTTATTGGTATCACTTCGTGTTGCTATTGTTGCTTTAATTTGGTTATTGCAATCACTTCTTATTGCTATTGTGGCTTTAATTTTGGCTATTGATATCACCCCTTGTTCCTATTGTTTATTTTAAATTTGGCTTTTGCTACCATTTCCAGTTGCAATTGTTCTCATTGCTATTATTTTTTTTTCAAATCTGGTTATTGCTAATGTGTCCTACTGTTATTGTTGGGAATTTGGTTCTTGTTATTGTCGTTGATGTGGGGCGTGCTCATATTCTGTCCAAGAAAATGGGTTGCATGAAATTCACTGGAATTTCGAGATACAAACAGATCACCCAATGCCGACCAAAAGACCAGTCCTGGTGGTAATTAACAACAAAGAAAGAACTTGGTATTCCGTAGATATTGTCGGTCCAACGGACCAAAGAGTCAAAATAAAAGAAAAGGAAAAATATACCTGGATCTTGTATTTGGAGAAAAATCTTGAAGGGAACTAACCAAGGATGCTGTATGCTGTTTTGAACAAATCCTGGAAGCAGTACCCAAAATAATTAGCTATACTACTATTCAACTCCTATAACACAGACCATCTAAGTAAGACGAACAAGACATACTGGACATGTAAAGACGAATGTCTCAATTTATGTGGTAGCGTACATTTTTGACAGACCCTGTAGCCAGAATTCAAGCGGGACAGTGGAAATTCGTGCAGCGAATAAGAACATGGGATTGACCAAATGAAAAAAAAAACTTGATCAAGAAAAAAATGTCTTGTAGTTCATTCAATTGATTGCAGTGACTAAAACTAGCACAAGAAAAAGAAGACCTTAGTTAGAAGAAGCAACTAGACGACAAGATGACGGCCAAACAAATTAGCAGAAGCAGTAAAGCGGAAATGAAGCAATAAGTAAGTCTCTCTCTCTCTCTCTCTCTCTCTCTCTCTCTTTCTCTCTCTCTCTCTCTCTCTCTCTCTCTCTTATCTATCTATCTCTCCCAATCATCCGAGTTTCATCTCTCGATTATATACCCGGTTGGGTATACAACACGAACATACAAATACTCCCCTAAAACAGCTATATACTGACACTTCATGCCGAGTTGAGGACCTGCCAGGAATGATGAATAATAGAGATAGATCGAGAGAAGGAGAATCTAAAGAATCCGTGTTGTCAGCTTGATGATGATGATAAAATGTTTTTTTCTTCGTTTGATGGCATACCGACCTTAACGGGTTATTTAATGCTAAAATTCTCCTTGTGGAATAGCAGTAGTGGTAATATTTAAGTCATAGCTGGATTTCGAACTATCTTACCATTATATATATTTACCAGCTCCTCCGCACAAGCAGGATGCGACACATGGTCAATTTCTTAAGCGGGGTTTAACAAGTTTGAATTAAGAGTTTTCCTTCTCCTTGACTGGTTACCTAGCCATGGTTAAAGGGCCCAGTCTGCCCTGCTAATTATCCATAGCTAGAGGGATAATTGGATTCATACCTTTCCCAAGGGTATTAGCACCATGTGAAAATCAGACAGCTTTGTCCAGGAATTAAACTCGGGTCGACGAGTCCATTTCCTACGACTCTAACCATTAGACCACGCGCCTATCTTACCATTATTTGACCCTCCAGCACGTTAACCACTACGCCAAGAGTACTACTCCCGATGATATAATGTTCAACAATCTTATTGATGTGATGTATTTTTGCACGAGTATTGACGCTTTTCTAGTTCGGGTATTGTTTTCAATCTTCATGATGAAAATATACTTAGGGCGGAGAATAAAAGTCGGTATTTACCCAAACCATCCTTCGACCCCCAATGGGGCCTCCTGTTGGCCGTGGGTAGCGACCCGTGATGCTTGAGAATGAAACAAGGGTGTCGGAACAGTCCATGACATACAAAAATCCACTTTGGCCCTTACTTAGGCTAGACGGTTGGTGGGAGAGGCCCTTACCGATCAATCGGCTGGTCACATCAAGCAATAGCACTTATTTCTCGTACTTATTTCCCTTATGACAAGACCCCAAAACTTTTTATCATATATGTGATATAAGCTGAGGGTTTTTTGGTGTCCAGGGTATGACGTTAAACTCTATCTGATGGTGAAGTTTCAATTCTAGAGCTCAGGGGAATGTGGAGTACCCTTTGATCGTTATTACATCCATGTTCGCTTAGAGCAAACCCATAGATGGGACCTACCAGGTCCCATCAAGAATGATTAAAACAAAAACGGTGCGGTTATAATATGAGGCCTACCTTTTTATTCTGTTATAGTATGTGGCCTACCTGTTCGATTCTGTTATGGATGTGGCCTACGCGGTTTGAATCTGTCCTACCCCAGTAAGAGTATATTTATAGATATAAGTAGTAGGCAATTTATTGAAACTAATTATTTTTCACATAAATTCAATTTCAAGAAATGCAATTCAGTCATAAACTGTGTGTAGTAATTAAGAATAATTTAAAAAGAATTTATCCATAATTTACATGAATCAGATCTATTTCATTCTAAAATATTCTAAAATTTTGAAATAGGGTTAGTGTTAGGGTTAGGAGTTATTATTATAAACTTATAATATGCGTTTTTATGGTCGGCCACATACTATAAGAGAGACATGATTTCGTAGGCCATATTCAAAAGGTTGGCCACATACTATAATGGTACCACAAAAACCGTTCGACATAAAATAACCCAATGGGTTGACATGCCGTAAAACCCAACCAGCTAACCTACCAACCCTTTCCCAAGAGGTAAAATGTGACAAAAGATCACCAGTTTGTCGCAAGGATCTTAACCGCTATTCAAGCAGTACTGAATCTACGAGACTAGCTTGATAACCATTACACCACGATAGGACGCCCTGGATAATCAATTTATTGTGGCGCTGTGATATTTCTCGTACATTGGGCCCAACTAAATTCTGATGTATGTACATATATTTACCGATCGAGCAGGATGTGACCCAAGGTCAATTTCAAGCTGAGTTTAAATGTTGGGAGAGCCGCTGTGAGCTACTTAAGATAGGCAAAGAGTTAAACGGATGGAGGGGGGGAATCAAAAGATTTTGCTATCTTTGTGCTGATACTTATCGTGTTAGATTTTCCATATTATTATCCGCCCTGTTGGCTGGGGCGTTAGAATGCACCGACTGCACCTCTGCAGAGGGGTAAGACTCCCCCAATGGGGCCACATGTTGACCGTGGGTGGCGACCCGTGATGCTTAAGGACAGAACCCAGGTGGATGAGCAGTTCATGACTTGCAATACTCCACTTTGGCCCTATCTTCGGCTAGACGGGCGGTTGGAGAAGCCCCCTCCGATCAATCGGCTGGTCAAGTCAAGCCCTAGCACCTATATAATTGCCCCATCGCTATTTCCCTTATGGCAATCCCCAACCCTTTTTATCATATGGGTGCTAGAAGGCGGTGGATGCGGGTCTACATGTCCTGGGAATGACTTTAAACTCTATCTGATGGCTAGGTTCCAGTTTTGTAGGTGGAGCACCCCTTCATCACCATTGCTCCCAGGTTCACTCTGACCCGGAGTGGTAGTACCTGTTAGGGTCCCATCTATGGGTTAAATAGAAAGCATGAGTTTATAAACGAAATTGTATTATCCATTAAAAATGAAATTATTTCAAAACTTCGTCGGCATTAAACATTTTTCAATACCAAATTACCAATAGAAGTATTCGGCATAAAATAACCCAAGGGGTTGACATGCCGTAAACCCAACAACCAACCAACCAACCAAACTAAACCATATCATTATGATTCTTCTTATTTTGTCATTTTTGTAGTAGTGATAGTAGTAGTAGTATTAGTAGTAGTAGTCGTAGTAGTCCTAATATTGCCAGAGACAAACGAAAACGAAGTTAACTATTTTAAAACAACTAAAAGCTCCAGACTGAAGGTCAGTATTAATCATTAAACATAGCGAATGTATTGACGATGAGACTAATGTAATGGTCAAACAGGGACATTTTCTAATTGAAATATTTAATTCCATTCTTTCTCAGCTGTCTCGCGTGCCACAGAACAAAACTCACTCTAGACAATACAA
>CM042143.1:9519708-9529708 GCA_023376005.1 Doryteuthis pealeii | reverse complement strand
TCTCGACATATTAAGAATAAATTAAAGGTTAACAAACAACACCGTAGTCATCTTATTTTTCTTCACACTTGCATTGTGATAGCCTTCAAAAGCAACAACCAAACCGAAACAAAAAAGTGTTTTTTGGAGGAGGGGCACTAGAACGGATTAATGACATTTCAGTTTAATTCAATGGGGAAAATTGATTCGATATACGATGAAATTGAGTTACGACCAGAACGAATTAAACTCGTAAGTCAATGTACCGACTAGAAAAAAATTACAATCATCAACACTATGCGGAGACTGGATGCCATTTAGAGGACTTACCTAGTGAGATGACTGATTGTTAAATCAGGACGTCTGACCGGCCACTCATGCGGACCACATCTGCCCATCCATCTCCCAGGCAAATGCCATTCACAAAATACAAAAGCAAAATCTGGAGGAGCGCCACCACCACCACCAACACAGATTTAATTGCCATATATCAAGGAACATACATCAAAGAATTAAGAAAAATGTAACTGCAATATAAAAAGTTATATCTAGTTTAAAATAGGATGTTACTTTTCTATCCCCCTGTAGATATATTTTGGTAAGTTGTATATTATTCTTATGATGCATAACTTATATAAATTATAATATAAACATATTTACCAACCCCTCCACACGAGCAGGATATTACGCAAAGTCAGGTTTGAATTCAGATTTTTCCTTCTCCTAGAGAGGTTGCCTAAACCAAGGTTAAAGAGCCCAGACTGCCCTACTATTTATCCATAGCTGGAGGCAGAGTAGGATTCATACCTTTCCCAAGGGTATAAGTGCTAAGTGAAATGTAATTACCACATCCAGGATTTGAACTCTGGGCTACGAGTCCATTTCCCATGACTCTAACCATTACACTGCGCATATGATATATAATTAAAAAAAAGTTGTCAGTTTGAAGTTCAGGTATAGAAATTGCAACTATTAACACAATGGCATCTTGACTTACGAGTGGGCCAATTTACTAGTTTTCCGAGTTAATAGCTGTCACTAGATCGATTTTTTGCTTTGGATTGAGAACTAAACTTTGAGGTACGAGCAAGCTTCAGATACACTTATGTTAATAAGTTTACTAAAATCACTTAAGTTTCCAAATTCATTACACACAAGAAAAATGTTATCAATAAAAAAGACAAACATTAAAACATTCCGTCACATGATTCATTACATTCCAATCGAGCTTCGCTACAGAATATAATTTGTTACATAATATATGAGCTGTTATAAATTATGTGCGTACCTGTAGTTAGAATATTTGAATAGGGTCCGTTAGCTTAAAATCATGGAGTCCATGGAAAATTACCCCGTGACGGGTAATAACCTCGATCCCGTAAAGGCGCTCGATAATAAAAAAAAAAAAAACAAGTTTTAGTTAATTAGTGAGATGCGACCCGATTTTGAAGGAGTGCAGACGCGATTGTCGGCTCTGATGGGTCGGTCTCCCCGCGGCGGAATCAAATGGGCTGGGGAAATAAAGCTTTATTATTAAGAACACCAAGTCTTATTGTTAAGTGAATATTATAAACAATATCCAGCCTTACAGAAAGAAGAAAAACAACCCTTAAATGAAGCCCAACAGACCAACCAGATAAAATGACGGCCGACCTAGACAAAGAGGTCGAAGAAAACTGTAAAGTAAGAAATACTCTCTCTCTCTCTCTCTTTCTCTCTCTTTCTCTCTCTCTCTCTCTATATATATATATATATATACCCGACATATGATGTAGGTATATATGACTATACAAGGCGCGTGGACTAATGGTTAGAGTTGTAGGAAATGAACTCGCTGACTCGAGTTCAGTTCCTGGGCGAAGCTGTTTGCATTTCACATAGCACTAATACCCTTGAGAAAGGTATGAATCCATTTCTCCCTCCAGCTATGGATAAATAGCAGCGCAGACTGGGCTCTTTAACATTGGTTAGGTAACCAGTCTAGGAGAAGGAAAACTCCGAATTCAACACCTGTTAAACTCCGCTTAAAAAATTGACCTTGTGTCATATCCTTCTCGTGCGAGGGGTTGGTAAATATATATATATGACTATACAACAAATTTAGTGTTATACTCAGGACATGCTACATTTTGTGGGGATCTTGCCCCTGTACAGGTGGTACAGTTAGCATATTCTAAGCTCTGTCGATTTGCTTTTAGACATACGCATTAGGTATTTACCCAACCGGTTCTCCACGGGATGGATATGACACTATGTCGCAAATATCGGTCATTCAACAAGAATTGAACTTGCTATTCAATACTAAACAATTATCTTGATAACCATTACACCCCATATGTTCTCCACAGATAGAACATAAGGTCTCAAGTATGGAGCATTCAGCGAGGGTCGAATTCGCTTTTCACTAGTTGTAGATCTCCGAGACTAGTTTGGTAACCATAAGACTACGTAGGACGCCCAATGTATTTACCAAACCCGTGCGCCACGGGTAGGATAGGATGCAAGGTCGCAAGTATTCAAAAGTAAAGGATCTGCGAGACTAGCTGGCAAACATTATACCACGAAGGTACTAGCAAGATAATCCCTCAGACTTGCTCGTTAGTCTCTCAGATCAATCACAACTAAATTTATTTACCAGCTATGTTCGCCACGGGTATGATGTAACATAAGGTCGCAAACTTGAGCCATCCCGCGAGGATCGAACTCACTTTTCACGGTTAATGGATCTGTGAGACTATCTTGATAACCATCAAAACACGATCAGGCACCCTTGTTTCCCAACCCGTTTAGCATAGATAGGATGTGACACAAGACCGCAAATATTGAGCATCCAGCGAGTCTCGAACTCACTTTTCACAGTTAATGGATCTGCAACACTAGCTTGCTAACCATTACAGCACGATAGTACACATTTATTACTCAAACCTTTCGGCACGGGTATGATTTGACACAAGGTCACAAGTATGGACCATCCATTTAAGTTTCCAACTCGCTTTTCAATTGTCATGGATCTGCGAGACTAACTTGCACTACGATGGAACGCCCTATGTATTTATCCAAGTCGTTCGACACAAAGTGGCAAATATGTATCATTCAGCGAGTATCGAAATCGCTTTTCACTGTTGATGGAACTGCGGGACTAGCTTACTAACCATTACACAACGATGTGACGCCGTAGACATAAACACAAGTATATCTATACATATATAAAGGACAGTTGTGTGTATGTATGTCCAAATGTAATCTATACATACATAAAGGACAGTTGTGTGTATGTATGTCCGAATGTAATCTATTCATATATAAGGGCAGTTGTGTATATGTATGTCCGAATGTAATCTATACATATATAAAGGGCAATTGTGTGTATGTATGTTTGTCTATGCGTATATAAAGGGCAGTTGTGATAATCTGTATGTCCGGAGGAAACTTTTAAAAGAAAACAATTAAATTAACGACAAAGTAAATATATATACACATTAAATATCATCAGGGCTTGGTTTTTGAGCAAAAATAATGAACTTTTGATTTAAATTCATAAATATATCTAAAAAAAAAAAGAATTTAAATGATAACAACATGGAATTTTTTTCCATTTAATATTGTAGACTTAAATTTCTATTTTCAGAGTGACTGGATCAACGCAAGGTCTTTTTTTTAAGTAGGGATTTTAATGAGGCATCCAGCGGGTATCCAACTCACAATTCAGTAATAATAGATCTGCGAGACTAACTTAAAAAAAAAATTCCCTCTCGACCCAGGCGACGCCGGGTAGCCGCTGCAAGTAGATTATAAGACAGACAGGTCAACGGCACATTATGCTGATTATATGTGTAGATTTCTCGACCTATCTTGCCAAGTGTATTCGCAGGCTGTAATTCCTATTCATTTAATGTTAGTTCAATATCTTTTAATGGACGCATCCATCGGCTGGCCAATGTCGATTGACTTGAGCGGCCGGTGAAAATCGTTACACCATGCCATTTCGTAAGCCGTGCCAAATGACGCTGGTGTCGGCGATGGTGACGACAAATAGTCTTTACTCGAAAAACGACGTCGACATTAAAACACTTACACAAACAAACTCTCCATTGGAATACTTTATTTATTTATTAATCATTATTTGTAGTAAGTAGTCTGAAATGATAGCGATATGGTCGCTGTGCATATTTATCTATGTATATTCATTTTATGTTTTCCTCTCAAAGGAATCAGCGTCTGTCCAATGTATTATAATTAAATGTGTGTATTTGTATGTAGGGATATTCCGTCGGGACTACATGTGTCCTTTTGGCTTACTCAATGTCTCACTGTCTGTTTGTACTATGTGAGGGTATGGTTATGCTGTACGTCTCTAGAAGATTTTACAAGTATTGGAATAGTGCCATTTACTCATTGGAGGGCAGGCCTCTGAAATAAGTAGAGCAGTTCATATACATCGGTAGTAATATCTCGTCTACTAAAAGCGATAGCAAGTCTATGAAATTAGTAGAACAGTTCATATACCTCGGTAGCAATATCTCGTTTACTAAAAGCGACAGCAAGTCTATGAATTAAGAAGAGCAATTCATATACCTCGAGAGCAATATCTCGTCTACTAAAAGCGATGGCAAGTCTATTAAATTAGTAGAGCAGTTCATATACCTTGGTAGTAATATCTCGTCTACTAGAGGGAAAGGCGAATCTATGAATTAAGAAGAGCAATTCATGTACCTCGATAGCAATATCTCGTCTACTAAAGGTGATAGCATGTCTATAAAATTAGTTGAACAGTTCATATACCTCGGTAGCAATATCTCGTCTACTAAAGGTGACAGCAAATCAATGAATTAAGTAGAGCAATTCATGTACCTCGATAGCAATATCTCGTCTACTAAGGGTGATAGCATGTCTATGAAATTAGTAGTGCAGTTCATATACCTTGGTAGTAATATCTCGTCTACTAAAAGCGATGGCAAGTCTATGAAATTAGTAGAACAGTTCATATACCTCGGTAGAAATATTTCGTCTACTAAAGGCGACAGCAAATCTATGAATTAAGTAGAGCAATTCATGTACATCGACAGCAATATCTCGTCTACTAAAGGTGATGGAAAGTCTATGAATTAAGTAGAGCCGTTCATGTATCTCGACAGCAATATCTCGACTACTAAAGGTGATGGCATGTCTATGAAATTAGTATGGCAGTTCATATACCTCGGTAGTAATATCTCGTCGACTATAGGCGACAGCAAATCTATGAATTAAGAAGAGCAATTCATGTACCTCGATAGTAATATCTCGTCTACTAAAAGCGATGGCATGTCTATGACATTACTAGTGCAGTTCATATACCTTGGTAGTAATATCTCGTCTACTAAAGGTGATGGCAAGTCTATGAAAATAGTTGAACAGTTCATATACCTCGGTATAAATTTCTCGTTTACTAAAGGCGACAGCAAATCTATGAATTAAGTAGAGTAGTTCATACACCTCGACAGCAATATCTCGTCTACTAAAGGCGATTGCAAGTCTATGAAATTAGAGCAATTCATATACCTCGGTAGTTATATCTCGTCTACTAAAGGCGATGGCAATCTATGAAATTAGCAGAGCAGTTCATATACCTCGGCAGCAATATCTCGTCTACTAGAAGCGATGGCAAGTCTATGAAATTCGTTGAATATTTCATATATATTGTGTCAGGGTTATCAAATAGCAACATTGGAATCCGGCAAAAACGTTAACATAGGTTTATAACCCTTTGGTACAAAAGATATAAATAAGATAGGGTCCTACGTGCAGCCTTTTAACAACAGTAATTAATTTTTTTTGTTGCAAGATTAACTATTATTCAACTACTCCCTCATGTATCCCGTATTATCTATGTTTTTAGTTGGAAGAGGCTCGACTTTCTTGTGGGGTAAAATATCTCCCCTTACAACAATACATATATATATATTATTACCAACCCCTCCGCACGAGCAGGATGCGACACAAGGTCAATTTCTTAAGCGGAGTTCAACGGGTTTGAATTCAGAGTTTTCCTTCTCCTAGACCGGTTGCCTAACCAAGGTTAAAGAGCCCAGTCTGCCCTACTATTTACCCATAGCTGGAGGGAGAGTAGGATTCATACCTTTCCCAAGGATATTAGCGCTAAATGAAATGCAATTACCACGTCCAGGATTTGAACTCGGGGCGACGAGTCCATTTCCCATGACTTTAACCATTACACCACGCGCTTCCTACTATAGAGAGTGATCCCAAAAATAGCCTGTTTTTGAAAGTCAGGCCTGTTTTTTTGGTCACGTGGTTATGGACCATATTTAAGGCCTTTTTATTCACTAATAACTTTGCTCTGTTTACAATAATTAAACATTGAGCTCTCATACGGAACCTGAACTCTACAACAAACTACTGGTAGAGAATAGGACCAGCCTAGAATCATCTTGTACCAAGAAACTTGGTACCGTACCAAAGTATATATATATATATATATATATATATATATAATATATATATATATGTGTGTGTGTGTGTTGTGTGTGTGTGTATGTATATATATATATATATATATAAGAGATTTTATCTCGAAATATCAAGAATAAATCATAGGTTAACAAACAACACCATTGTTACCTTATTATTTTTTCTTTATACCTGCATTGTGATAGCCTTCAAAACAACCTCCAAACCAATATATATATATATATATATATATATATATATATATAATATATATATATATATATGTATATATATATACAATATAGAATGAATGCTGAATGAATGAGAAAAGTATTAGCATATGAAGGTGCTCAATGCTAAAATAGCAAGAGCAGGTTTTAAAAATCAAATATTAAATATTATGGATTTAATATCCCGTAACTAAAGTTTCATGGTTACTTGCAATCATCAGACGATCAAAATGTTCAGATTTTACAAATCTTCACGTTATATAAACGCTAAACAAGCCACCGTTATATATATATATATATATATATATATATATATATATATATATATATATATATATTATATAGTGTTGTTAAGGATCCAACTGGGGAAAATTAAATATTTTATAAAAAAGATCTGCAAAATTGATTATGTTTTTAAAAACATTTTTTATTATTATTTTACATTGGCGACACGTGTTTCAGATCTTCTGATACCTTCTTCAGGTGTCAATTAACTACATTATATGTCCAAATATGAATATATATATACACTCCCCGTTGCTGTTTGGTGGGAGTGCAGAGAGAGTGAATTTGTAACATATGTGAGTTAGCAGGTGTGTGTGTGTGTGTGTGTGTGTGTGTGTGTTAGATTTTTATCATCTTATTTTAATGTTTTTGAAATATGTAGCTTACAGATATATATATATATATATATATATATATATATATATATATATTATTTTTGGGATTGAGTTTGTTGAAATATGACACGATAATTTTGAATGTTTCGGAGACACTGTCGGACTGTTCATCTAACAGATCTAATTTTGTGAACACGTTGTATCCAAACATACCCCCCTCGCCAACAAGATTAATTTTATATAGAAAATTATTGATAAGATTGGCGCAAAAGATAATTTTAAGAATTAGCCGTTACATTATAATTCGTTATTTTTTTTTAATGAGATGAACAAAAAAGATTTACAAATCAGTTGACAACCGTTGATAAAGTTAATTAAAATACAATAGACTGAAAACAGAGGGACCTTAGTTTTTTTTTGCGGAGGGGGGGGGCACAGATCTGCAAACTGTGTTATTCATACTATGTATAATACGGAAAAATATCTCTTTGTGTATAATAAAGAAAAATATCTTTTGTTTATAATATGGAAAAATATCTTTTGTTTATAATATGGAAAATATCATTCGTTTATAATATGGAAAAAATCTATTGTGTATAATTAGGAAAAAATATCTCTGTGTATAAAGTAAAAGTAAAGTCGTTGGAGTGGCCTAAAGTCGGTATCATCTAGACAGTGAGGGAGTCTATCCCATTTTCACTAGCATTAGATAAAGTAGATTGTTTTTGCGTCTGAGGTGGAGTGCTACACCTACTGTCAGCTTCTTACTTTACCGCACAGATCCTGTGCTACTCATACGCTGAGTTGGCGAGGGTCGGTATCGAACTAGGAACCTTGTGGTTTCTGGTCGAACGCAGTACCTACTGAGCTAACCCGGCCCTGATTTGTGTATGATACGGAAAAATATCTCTTTGTGTATGATACGGAAAAATATCTCTTTGTGTATGATACGGAAAAATATCTCTCTGTGTATAATATATTATAATATAGTATAATATCTTATTATAATGGAGATTGTGGGTTTGTCTGTCTATAACCGAAACTATATTACTATACAAGCCACAATTCCTTTAGTTATTTACATCATATTCTCCATGATTTTATTTTTATTTAAACCTCAATTATTAATAAAATTGGTTTACATTACTTACACTGTTGACCATATCTACATACTAATAACATGCAATTGTATTTATATATACAACAAAATAGAGGTTTACAGTGTGAATGGGAAGGCTAATTTGCATATTGATCTTAAAAAATTGATTTTGATAAATATATGCTTAGTATTATTGATTTCTAATTGTTTGCTTTTATCTTATTGAATATGAGCAAAAATCTCTTCAATAAATCTTAAAAGAAATCCCTTAACAAGAAGAAATAACTATAATATTATTCTTTACTTCCTATTTTAGCTAAACATTTTAATTAGGAAAATTTACCAATGAAAGACGGGAGTAACGGAAAATGATGGAAGAGTTAGTTTCAAAGTTGTTCTATTTTTTCAATCATACCCCCTCTGTTCAAAATCTTTTTATCTACATTCTTATTCAGTTTCATTAGCCTTTCTAATTTAATATGATATTTTATTATAAAATTTAACTAAAATACTTGCACCCGGAGGGTGCATATATTTGCTAGTATAATATAATTACTGGTCGACCTTACATACAGAATACACATGAAGAAAGATGAAAGAGTTGCAATAAAAAAAATGGTAAGATTAATAAGATAAATAATTAGTGCAGTGGTTCTCAAACTTTATACAGTCAGGGTGCATTACAGTACTACAGATAATTGATAGCGCACTGTATACAAAATAGGACTAATATGTTATTAAGTTAACTGTTAAATATATAATGAGTAACACATTCAGCAAAAGCAAACCATAACAAGTAATTTCTCATATAAAAAAAATTATGATCTTATATTTTTATTAAGATTTTGTTTTCTTTAAATTTCAATAAACTACCATAAATGATTTTCATTTTTCTCAATAAAATTGTTTAAAACCTGTGTTTTTATTTAGTTGCAAGAAAAGTAACTTATAACTATCATAATAATGTCGCAATGAAACAAGCAGAGTGTTCGTAAAGAAATGGTATAATATAGTAACTTAGTATACATTTGCTTTTCATATCTGGAGAGATATTTCAGGAATATTACGGAGCGCACCTGAAAAAGCTCTGGGGCGCACCATTGCGCTCGGGCGCACTGTTTGAGAACCACTTAATTAGTGGAATGGAGATATTATTGAAGTAGTGAAAAGTTCAGCTTGACACACAAGGACTACCATTAGATGCATCATTATGCATATTGGAAGGATGTAGAATGATTTCATCAAAACAATGATGTAAATAACCTTCCAAATAATCCAGGGAATGACAGTATTTTATATCTAAACATAAAACAAAAACCAGAGACTCTATTCAAAATATTGTGATTCCTTCACCAAACTCATAGTGAATGTTAATTATACTAGTAAATATATGCACCCTCCAAGTCAAAGTATTCAAGTTTTAATGTAATAGAATAATATATTAAATTAGAAAGGCTAATGAAACTAAATAAGAATGCAGATAAAAAGATTTGAAACAGAGGGGGGTATAATCGAAAAAATAGAACATCTTTGAAACTTACTCTTCCATCACTCATGTCTTTCATTGCTAATTTTTCCTAATTCTACTATTTAGTTAAATACAAAGCACATATTTATTAAAATCC
>CM042143.1:9477208-9509708 GCA_023376005.1 Doryteuthis pealeii | reverse complement strand
TTTTTTTTATAACGCCACGTGGAAGGGTCGTGATAGCCGCTGTTCATTCAATTTCAATTTTATTCTTTTTATCTATTTATGTATTTATGTATTTATTTATGTTTATTTATTTGTTTTATGTATATATATATGTATATATGGAATGTGTATCTTAATTATATATTCTGTGTTTAATTCTAACCAATTATTTATAGAAGGACCTAATTTAGCTATTAATAAACTTTCTCTAATTCTGAGATTACCAATGTTGCGTGTTATTGTCTCTATCTTAACGGGAAAACTATTGTCCTTATTTTTTGCATTTGATTAAATGTTTATGGAATGAGGATGCACGTGTGTGGATATGTTCTTTAATTCTAATGTGCAGGGGTCTAATTGTTCTTCCTATATAGAAATTAATAATTATTATTAAATAGTAATAATTAATAGAAATGATATTATTATGTATAAATAACATTAGACAGGAATACTTAAAGTAATACAACTACGAGCAAAACCCTCTTCAAAAACAACTGCTCAAAAAATTGAAATATGAACGTACAATGAACGCGATTCCCAATACTCGAGGCATAAAATGAATCCAGACGGCCGGAGCTTTAGAATACACCGACTACGCCTCTGCGGATAGCCGTGGGTGGGGACCAGTGATGCTTAAGGACGGAATCCTGGTGGATGGGCAGTCCATCACATGCAACACCCACTTAGATCCTTACTTAGGCTAGACTGGCGGTCGGAGAGACCTCCTGCGATCAATCGGCTTGTCATGTCAAGCTCTAGCACCTATATGATTGTCCCAACCCTATTGCTTTTATGGCAAGCCCCAAGCCTTTTATCATATATATATTTACCAACCCTTCCGCACGAGAAGGATGTGACACAAAGTCAATTTCTTAAGCGGAGTTTAACAGGTTTGAATTCAGAGTTTTACATCTCCTAGACCGGTTGCCTAACCAAGGTTAAAGAGTCCAGTCTGTCCTACTATTTATCGATAGCTGGAGGGAGATTGGGATTCATACCTTTCCCAAGGGTATTAGCGTTAAGTGAAATGCAATTACCACGTCCAGGATTTGAACTCGGGTCGACGAGTCCATTTCCAATGACTTTAACCATTACACCACGCGCTTCCTACAACCTTTTATCATATATGTGCTAGAAGGTTGTGGCTGAGGGTATTCATATTCAATTTTGTAGTTTTTCTATATTAAAATATTTCATTAGATTAAAATTTAATTACAACCGGAGGGCGCATATTCTTGCTAGTATATATAATGGATATAGTAACGATCGTCAAGGCAATACTAAGGAACGATATCATGAAACTCCTTCAAAAACCTGTATTTCCTAGTGAGATGAAACGAAAATGTGACGATCGTTAATATATCTAATATAAATAAAAACTGAAGGGCTTAAACGAATTGATAATTTTTAAAATTTGATTTTAAGTTTTGGATATTGATTTTCAAGTTACTGTTGAGTATCTGGTCGCCATCCTTGGTTCCAGATGTAGTAAATAAGTAAGCAAGCCAATAAGTATCCGGTGTTATAGTATTCTTTGTAAGTCCGACGTCCAAGATAATCCAAATAGCAATGAGCCAAGGTTAAGAATCAGACCAGTATAAATACAACAAAAGCAGCAGCAGCACTGCCACAGATTGCCTTCGGTGGTCACGTGGTAGTCAACGAGTCTATATTTAGAAGTAGGTATCTACCACACGCCTTATATCACAAAATAGGGCACCTCACGTGGTGTAATGGTTAGCAAGCTCGCTTCGCAAATCATTGTTAGTGAGTTCGATTCTCATTGGGAGCCCCATACTTCTGGCCTTGTGCCATATCTAAGCTAAGCTTAGTAAATAACTATATCACAAAACATGTGGAGTAATGGTTAGCAAGCCCGCTTCGCAAACCATTGTTAGTGAGTTCGATTCTCATTGGGTGTCCCATACTTCTGGCCTTGTGCTATATCTAAGCTAAGCTTAGTAAATAACTATATCACAAAACAATGGTGTAATGGTTAGCAAGCTAGATTAGCAGACCATTGTTAGAGAGTTCGATTCTCACTGGGTGCCCCACACATCTGGCCTTGTGCCATATCTGAGCTAATCTTAGTAAATAACTATATCACAAAACAATGGTGTAATGGTTAGCAAGCTAGATTAGCAGACCATTGTTAGTGAGTTCGATTCTCACTGGGTGCCCCACACAACAGTTACAAAATGTAGAATTGGAAACGTTTTCTTTATGCCGATTGCAAAATGAAATTAAAGGGCGTTGGATTGCTTATTGGTATAAGTTGTTGCGTAAGTGCCAGTCAGTTTGTAATAGTAGTCGTTAGTAGTAGTAGTCGTTAGCTCGAAGGAACAACATACAAAGTCGTATAGTCACAATGGGGTTGTGTGTTTCTTTCTAGGCTCGTAGGTTCTTTTTCAGAGAGAAGGATAGTGAGAGAGTAAGATCAAGCTGTTCTATCGTAAATCACATTCATGTGCGCTGTTCGTTGCTACCCTAGATATGTCACGACGGAGCCCCAACAAACACGTCAGAACCTCCTTGGGTCCGGTGAAAAAGAGGCCGAATTTTCTTTACTTCCGTTTGTGGTCCCAGGAGGAGGGGGCGTCATATCCACTTCCGCTTCTCCACAGAAACTGGGACATCCGTTTTTATTTTTAACTTTAGTTCCGGGGTCATTGGTCGGTCAATGGTTGGCCCCCCGCTGAGTGTTTACCCTTCGAAACTTTAACCTCTTTTTGTTCGCATTTTCTTTTTCTTCTCTTTCCACAGAAATCTGATTACCGTTTTATTTTCAATTTCCAAATTCTCCGTAGACCATAATAATTACACTACATAAGCTGTACTAAAAGTCAGGACTTATATTTATAGACTCTACCAATTAGCAAGTATTGGATTGAATAATGGGAAAAATGCAAAACATGTATTTATGTTCGTTGATAAATTTTCCTAAGATTACTTAATGGATTGCCTCACAAAAGGATTAACAGACAAGGATTAAAACTGATACTACATCTTTCTGCTTCAACGAATAAATCAAACTTTATGCCACAAGTAATATCCACTGAAACTGTACTCAACAGTGAAACTAAGCGCCTAAAATGGCGACTATAATCGTAACAAAGGTGTCGAAGGTCAAATATTATAAGACGAACTATGCAATACGATGATTTATTCCATAGGATCAGATGTAAAAATATTCAATTAATTAAAGTGTTAATTGATGAAATCCACAACTTGTCATCTAGCGAGAAAGAAATTATCATTTTGACTTCTAAAAGCGATAAATTTAGTGACGCCATTAAAATTTTCAGCGCCAACGACGTTGCAATAAAAGTAATTAATTTCACTCCTCATTTTACAATCTTTCTGTAGAAGGAATCAATAAATAGAATTTGTTCTGGGAGATCCATAGTGAAAAGGGAAAACCGGAACAGGAAAATGAGTGGCTTACGCATGCGTAATAAAGATGAGACCAGCAAAATGTGTTAATGTTGAATAGAATTTTATTAATTTTGATATTTCGGACTGTTAGCCTCATCTTTATTGTGTATGAACAATATTCAGGCCAAAGTAACCTTGCACTCGGTTTAGATGGGTTTTTTTTATTACTTTAAAATAAGTAATTTTAAGACGATTACTCGTGAATTCAAACGTGGTTTCAGGCCTCAAATTATTACGATTGATTCAAAAATGAGTAAAATTCATCATTAAAGTAAAGTCGTCGGGGCGGCCTAATGTCAGTATCAGCCAATCAGCGAGGGAGTCTATCCCCTTTTCAATAGCGCTAGACCAAGGAGATTGTTTTAGCATCTGAGGTGGAGCGCCACACCTACCATCAGCTCCTTACTTTACCGCACAGATCCCTGTGCTACTCATACGCTGAGTTGGCGAGGACCGGGATCGAACTAGGAACCTTATGGTTTCTAGCCGAATGCTCTACCGACTGAGCTAACATACAAATAAACAATTATAGAAAAACTCCATATGGTATTTGTTATATCAGGAATTTTTTTTTTTTAATATCACAGTGTACATACAATTTAAAATAAAATCTGTAGTATCTAGATTTTACACGTACAATATTTGTGGCCAATAAAAAAAAACTGTGATGAAATTTAAAAGATAACGATCAGAATTTGTATTTACTCTACAAGAAAACATTTAAATCCAATCTAAATTTATTTCTGTTTGAAAACTCACATACATAGAACAATTCTATTATTCATTTAAAAAAAATGTTTTTTTTAAATTTTTTTATTGTTAGGGAGAGTTATCTCCCCCTAACGATTCGAACCGGACTCTCAAAAGAGGAGGGAAAAACATACTGCACAGCAGATCAGAACCGGACAGGTGACACACTTTTATCCTCATCAAGCCAGAACTCTAATCCAAACCCATCCACTGTATTCCCTGTCAGTGAAGAATAAATAAAACAAGTATTGTTATTGTTAACAATTTCCCTGTTTTTATTATCATTTCTGTTATTCCTACATCTCGGATACAACATTTATGATTATTTATTTGAGCTGAAAATCATCAAAAACATAAAATGATAATATATTAAAAGGAGGGGGAGGAGGAGAGGGGGAAGGAGGAAGAGGAGGAG
Source organism: Doryteuthis pealeii (assembly GCA_023376005.1). Lineage (NCBI taxonomy): Eukaryota > Metazoa > Mollusca > Cephalopoda > Myopsida > Loliginidae > Doryteuthis > Doryteuthis pealeii. Next base: position 9,505,090 of record CM042143.1, on the reverse strand, counting down.
GAGTCGATGTGTTTTCTGTCAACATCCCAATTCCACAAATAGTGTTCTGTTGTAATTTTTAAAAAAAGAAAAGAAAAGATAATCAGAACACAACAATCAACTGGACTCTGGTTGCTTACAGTATCTGCTGTTGCTTAAATGGTCACCCAATTAAGTATTGAACAGACTCATAGCTGCTTAACGGCGTTAATCTAGCTAAAAAACAAAAAACACGTTATAATCTTTTAAAACTAACTACACTATATGCAAATAATAAATACCAATTTTTAACGCCTTTTGTAACACTTATATGATTGTAGTATTGTCTGATGATCATAAAAGCGTGAAACTGATAGTTGTAAACCTGTAAACGGCTATTTTGTTGTATATATAAATCCAATTGCATTTGTTAGTACTAAGGTATGGCCAACACTATTAATAATGTTAAACAATAATTGGGGTTTAAATAAGAATAAATCAAGGAGAATGTGGCCTAAATAACTAAGGGAATTGTGACTTGAGTACTGACATAGTTTCGGTTACAGAGACACAAACACACAATCTCCGTTATAATAAAATATAAAATGGAAACTCGTCCAAGATTTGATCTCAGGTTGCCGAGTCCATTTCCATTGCGATAACCATTACACCACTATGAAAGTGTATTGGGAAATGATTTACTATAAAATATTCATTGGAAATGATTTGCAATGAAAATTCTTTGCAAATGCAACTAAATAGGATTTACTATAAAAATGCATTGGAAATAATTTACTATAAAAATGCATTGGAAATTATTTACTATAAAAATGCATTGGAAATTATTTACTATAAAAATGCATTACCAATTATTTACTATAAAAATGCATTGGAAATTATTTACTATATAAATGCATTGGAAATTATTTACTATAAAAATGCATTGCCAATTATTTACTATATAAATGCATTGGAAATTATTTACTATAAAAATGCATTACCAATTATTTACTATAAACATGTATTACCAATTATTTACTATATAAATGCATTGGAAATTATTTACTATAAAAATGCATTACTAATTTTTTACTATAAAAATGCATTACTAATTTTTTACTATAAAAATGCATTGGAAATTATTTGCTATAAAAATGCATTGGAAATTATTTACTATAAAAATGCATTTCTAATTATTTACTATAAAAATGCATTGGAAATTATTTACTATAAAAATGCATTACAAATGATATACTATGAAAAATATGATATTTGATGTAATTGTTTATTCAAAAATGAATGTTGAGTTAGAATTATAAGTATTCTTTTGTAACAGTCTGTAAATCCGGGTATTTCATCACACCTAGAATTTCCTAGAAAAAGAGCCAAGTGTGTCATCATTTCCTAGAATAACCTATCACTATTAAATGAACTACTTATCCTTCCAGGAAATACTCGCAATTGCTATATCATTATTATTGTTTAGTTCAGTCGGTAGAGCATTCGGCTAGGGATCACAAAGTTCCTGGTTCGATACCGGGCCTCGCTAACTCAGCATATGAGTAGCACAGGGATCTGTGCGGTAAAGTGAGGAGCTGATGGTAGGTTTGGCGCTCCACCTCAGACGCAAAAATAATCTCGTTGGTCTAGCGCTAGTGAAAAGGGGATAGACTCTCTCTCTCTCTCTCTCTCTCTGTTTTAACTTAAAAATTGTTTTTTTTTTTCTGTTTTTTTTTTCTGTTTTTGTTTCTGTTTTTTTTTTTTTTTTTCTTGTTTCTAATCTACTGCTTTTTTTTCATTCTGTGTTCGTGCTACATAATATAAAATTTTAGGGAAATATATATTTTTCTGTCTCTTTCTCGTTCTATCTCAAATAAAATATTGTGGTACTAATTTACCGTTATTAAACTTTCGTGCGTATTAGTCAATCCTCAGACGGTTAAAAATCGAAAATATATATTTCTAACATTCTCTCATTAGTTATGTGTTGTAATGCTTAAGGGCTATTGCAAAAAAATGCTTCGGCTATTTCCTATAAGTCTAACATAAACAAAGGGGAACCACTCTTGACTGATAAATTATTTATTTATTTTCCTATTAAACTAACCCTAACCCCTAAACCCTAACCCTTCTTTTCGAACCCTGGAACCTTCTTGTTGTAATCGGAAACCTTCTTGTCGTAATCGGGGACCATCACGGAACTTTGAACCCAACCCTTTATTCAATACACGGTGTTATCCTGTTCTCATTACACTAACCATAGCTGGGGTACAGGTGTTAAGCTGTGTTAATTATTGTTCTATGTAACAGTCGGCCTTGACCAGGATTGAAACTGCAACCTAGAGATAACTGTCACTTAGAACTGTCTTAATCCTACACCTTTATCCACTATGCTATGTGTCCAATTGTTCGAAAAGAAGATTCCCGAGTTCGAGAAAGCTCCCAAGTCCGACAAGAAATATCTGAAGAAGGTCGGCGGACACATCGGCCACAATGTACAGATAACAATAAAGATGAGGACAATAGTCCGAATAATCCAAATACTATTATGTTTTATTGTTGAGGCTCATGACATTATATCTGATGCTCATGGAGATTGAATTGCTTTTAATTAGTCAAAGATGAAACTTAATAAATATAAGTAAAAAAAAAAACAATAAAAAAACGTTAAAATCTTGTAAAACTAACTACACTACATGCCAATGATAAATATCTATTATTCAAAATATTTTGTAACGCTTATAAAATCGTATTATTGCCTGATGACCGTAAAAGCATGAAACTGTTAGTTTAGTTTTTTGTTTTTGAGGCTCATGGTATTATATTTAAGGCTTGAGGAGGTTGAATTGATCTTTGTTTGTCAAAGCTGAACTTTAACGAATCAAAGGAAAATAAAAGAAATGTGCTAATGAAGCACACCAACAGACATAAAGAAGAGTGTTGTATGCATTAATTATTTTTTATTAAACTCCTACAGGGGATCAAATCCACCTCCGTGTGTAACTATGTACAATAGGGAAATAATATCACCATCTAAATTTATAATTAGATGGTCACGTAAAATTGTCCTCAATATTATTGATCTTCAACCATTAATGACTTAAAAACTTCTTTTGTGCGCATGACATATTTAAATACAGTTCTGAATAGCTAAAATGTATAATTTGAATCTATTTCCTTTTTGACATTGTAAAATTCAAAGTTAATAATTGAAAAACAGCTCCGACACGTTGTGAGACAAAACATTTAATAGGTGTACAGCACATCAACGGCAAGCCCCTTAAGCCAGTAGAACAATTCACATACCTAGGTAGTAATATCTTATCCACAGAAAGCGATGTAAATACACGAATAGGAAAAGCGTGGTCGGCCACAAACAAATTATCATTCATATGGCAATCCGATCTCACTGACATTCTAAAGCGACATTTCTTCCAGGCGGTGGTTGTATCAGTGTTGCTGTACGGATGCACCACTTGGACCCTAACGAGGCGCCTTGAGAATAAGCTGGACGGGAGCTACACAAGAATGCTGCATGCAGTCCTGAACAAATCGTGGAAGCAGCACCCCACGAGGAAACAGCTATATGGCCACCTGCCTCCATCTCACAAACCATCCGAGTGAGACGGACAAGGCATGCCGGGCACTGCTGGAGAAGCAAGGATGAGCTCATAAGTGACGTTCTCCTGTGGAAGCCAACACACGGACATGCTAGTGTGGGCCGCCCATCAAGGACCTACATTGATCAACTAAGCAAAGATGCAGGTTGCTGCGCAGAGGACCTCCCTGGGAAAATGAATGATAGGAAAGGTTGGCGAGAGATTGTCATGGATATCCGTGCTAATTGCGCGACATGATGATGATGACAGCACATGGTAACGATAAGATACATAAAGTACATAGATACATAAGATACAAATAAGATATAAGTGTAGAGATAAAAGGACACATTTATGAATGGTAAATACAAGATACAATAATTAGGTATAAACGAGATACCCAAATGTACATAAAATATAAATGTTACAGACATGGAACTAAAGGATAGTCCATGCTGTATAAAAGGCTTAGTAATGTAAGGGGGGCCAAAGCCCACCGAGAAGGGGTAGACATAAGTCTAACCCATGTGCTCGTTCAGAGGCAGTAAGGAAAGAGAGAGGGAAGCATTTGAATCAGCCGCTTATATACCAGAGGTCCCTGGTAGCCACAAACGGCAACACAGCGGGAAGATAACTCTTCCAGGCAAAGGGAAGATAATCCCCCAAACACCTAAAAGTAACAAAGAAGCTAATAACTAAATATTAGCTTATTTGTAAGTGGAATGTTTAGGGTATTAATTCAAATCTCTTTATTTTATGAATAGTCACACTGATTAAAAATGGATATATTCTATTCTAAGAAATATGAAAATGATAGTATGTGGGTATCTACTTTTTTTCTTTTTTTTTTACTTGCTAAGAATATGCAAATTGTTTGTTTTTTATTTACATTCAGAATGATATTTTAATAAGTAACTTGTAAATCTTTTGAATGATTTTTTCTAAAACTTTTTCATACATAAGACAATTTTAAATTCAGTTTTTGTTGTTTCTTTTTTGAGTCCTAAAACAAAAGTAACAAAGAAAATAATAACTAAAAGATAAGCTTATTTGTAGGTGGAATATTTTGAGTATTAATTCAAATTTCTTTATTTTATGAATAGTTCCTTTCAAAAAAGGTTTGAGTTTCACTGATTAAAAATGGATATATTCTATTCTAATGAATATAAAGGTATTCGAAAAACAATGTTGAGTTAACGATAGGAATGTCTTCGTTTATTTTTTATTGTTTTGTTCGTATATGTTTTATTTTTATTTTATTTTATTTTATTTCATTTATTTATTTTGTTTGTTTGTTTATTAATAAACAAAAAACAAAATAAATAAATGAAATAAATAAAATAAATAAAATAAATAAAACCTTGCTTAGAGGCGAATCAAATCTGGAATAATAATTAAAATAAAATTGATTAAGGGCTTACATTTACACACACAAGGCGTCATACACATACACACACAGAATTTGGAAGACCCACAGAACGAATCTAGCAGCTGCTAAGACAACTTCAGTTCCAGTATTCTTCTGAGGATGGGAATTTCTTCCGAAATATTGAGAAATAAATGACAGGTTACATCATAGTTACCTTCTTTTTTCTTTACACTCGCATTGTGACAGCCTTCAAAACCAACCAACAAACCAATATATATATATATATTTACCAACCCTCCGCGCGAGCAGGATGTGACACAAGGTCATTTACTTAAGCGGAGTTGAACAGGTTTGAATTCAGAGTTTTCCTTCTCCTAGACCGGTTGCCTAACCAAGGTTAAATAGCCCAGTCTATATATATATATATATATATATATATATATATATATGATGTTTGATGTAATTGTTTATTCAAAAATGAATGTTGAGTTAGAATTATAAGTATTCTTTTGTAACAGTCTGTAAATCCGGGTATTTCATCACAACTAAAATTTCCTAGAAAAAGAGCCAAGTGTGTCATCATTTCCTAGAATAACCTATCACTATTAAATGAACCACCCATCCTTCCAGGGAATACTCGCTATTGTTAGCTCATTATTATTGTTTAGTTCAGTCGGTATATATATATATATATATATATATATATATATATATGCTCCCAACCCCCATGATTGAGCACTGTAGGAGGGACATTAATTGAAATTTCACCGTTTGGCGTTAAGCCGCTACTCGTCTGTATGTTGTTTACAGTTCTTGAGTTTTCTGGTGATTGTAAAGACATTCCGCGTAGGGATATATCAGGTAATTGTTTACTTCTGACTGACAGCCGCAAGGGTAAGGGACTTGGCAGACGAAAATTCTGTCAGGTTTCGATCCCGGCTAGAGGTAGCTGTTAAAATCGAGCCGAACTGATGAGAAGTAAACTTGTAAACTTCGAGACACGTGTCTGTGGATGACTGATATATATATATATATATATATATATATATATATATATATATATATATGAGTATGAAAAGGTGGAATGAAAACATCACACAATGCTGTTAAAGAGAAAACAATTTATAATATAATCATAGCTGATACTGATCAATATTTCGATTTTACAAAAATCATCATCAGAGCTCATTCACTCCGTGGTGTTTGGGTCGGAGAAAAATGTCAAATCAGTTCACAAAAACAAAAAACCTTAATTCTGCAAAAACAAACGAAAGTTGTTACATTATTCACCAATGTGGGTTTTCGCGCCATATTTTTATCGGTCATGCCGATATGTATATCTTTTTTGTCGGTGAACTCTCCATTGTAACGGATTTTGAGATGTTGGCAACAAGACGAATTAACTTACTCGAAAGGGGATGGGTATTAAAAAATGTGACGGTTGGAATTCAAAAGATTTTTAGAAAAGGAATTTTTATGATTAATTATTTTTTTATGTTCTGTATTTCATAAATGATTAATTATTTATCAATTTTGTTTTTTATATATAAAGTAAAAAAGTTATGGACGGAATTTGTAATTATTTTATATATATTTTAGATTATATATATATATATATATATATATATATATATACACACTAGTCATCCACAGACACGTGTTTCGAAGTTTATTTCTCATCAGTGCGGCTCGACTTTTTTTTAACAGCTACCTCTAGCCGGGTACGAAACCCGACAGAATTTTCGTCCGTCAAGTTCCTTATCCCTCGGCCATCGGAACTGCCAGCAATGGTGTGAACAATTAATTGACAAACTTAGAGGATGTATGTTTTTACAATCACTAGAGAACTCCAGTCTGTAAACAGGCGAGTATTTGATTTTACGCTAAACATAAACACAAACTCATATGGTAGAGACGTCCCAGTATCATTGACAAGTTAATTTCACAGGAATTTCTCGGTGCTGTATCGGTGGCCGAGGCAGTATAGTTTCTGACTATCCTGCTGAAGTCCCGGTTTCGATTTCTGTCGGAGGGAGATCGGTTAGTATACATCGCTGATGAGACTTAATAAAGTCGAAACAGCTGCTGTACGATGTTCTACACGCCGAGTAATTCTTTGCGAGATTCACTTGTCAATATTATTTATCTTCTATAATTATCGAATTTTATGCGATATGCGCATTGTAATTGCCTTCAAGCAAAAATATAAAGCAATTAATATATACTTTATTCACCAATGCTTCTAAAAATAAACAAACATCCCAAAATCTTATATATATATATATATATATATATATATATATATATATATATATATATAGTAATACAGGTACAAATAAATTTGCTCTATTAACGTATTGAGCATTTTTTATTTGTTATATCGCTGTCGTACCTTTCTCAATTTTGAATCAACTAACCATTGTGACCATATTCACCGGTAAGTCACCTTTTCCATAATATATATATAGATATGTATACATTTTACTCCTGGAAAAAGGCATGAATCCAATTATTGATAAAAGGTCTCGTCATGATGAATTGAATGACAAAAAGCTAATTGGTGATTGAAAACCTGATCATACTAGTGGATTTACCGTTTCGGTAGACCACAAGTAGACAGAAAGATAGTCTAATACTTAGATCTTGCCAGAGAACTTTCAAACTGTGGAAAATAAATGTAAAGGTGATACAATTGTAGTTAGTTTCCATCTTTCCTTCTTTTTATCTTTTCATTAGTTTTTTTTTAAACAAATTAGCATTATCGCTTCCGTGCGCACACACATCTCTTCCCCTTTTCTCTCTTCGAGGGTGTTGCAAGATGGTAACGGTTGTACAATTAAGGAACACGGGCATTAACATATTGAAGATTGTTCAGGGTATAAAAATCATGCCCAGGAAGCTTTTTTCTTTCGTCGGAATGTTGTTCGAAGTCACCATTTTATTGATGACTTTGTAGGGTGAAAGTGATACCAATAGTAGTTGGAGCACTTTGAAAAATCCCCAAAAGCTTAGAAAAATACTATAGGAACTGGAAATCAGAGGAAGAATTGAGACACAGACAACGGCCACCAAACACCCGAGAATCAGCTAAAATACTTAGATCTGAGGAGACAGCCACCAGTTAAAAGTGGTATAAAAAGTATTATTTGGATTCTTTGGACTATTGTCCTCATCTTCATTGTTATCTGTACAACGTTTCGGCCAATGTGCCCCCTGGCCTTCTTCAGGTATTTCTTGTCGGACTCGGGAACCTTCTTTTCGGACTTGGGAACTTGTCAAAAGTTTTAAAATTTTCTCATTTCTTCCAAAGCTGAACAAGTTCTTTAGAATAACTCTTTAAATTATCTATCTATCTATCTATCTATCTATCTATCTATCTCAGTCTGTTCACCTATATCAGTCTGTTCTATCTATATATCTATCTATTTATCTATCTGGGTTGTCCACATCTATTTCAGTCTGTCTATCTATCTATCTATCTATTTATCTATCTCATCTATCTATCTATCTATCTATCTATTTCGGTCCGTTCGCATATATATCAGTCTGTTCATATCTATCTATCTATCTATCTATGTATCTATCTCGGTCTGTCCACATCTATCTCAGTCTGTTCATATCTATCAATCTATCTATTTATCTATCTCAGGCTGTCCACATCTATCTCAATCTTCATATCTATCTATCTATCCATCTATCTATCTATCTATCTATCTATCTTGGACTGTTCACATCTATGGTAACCTTGGAACTGTCCCCAAAGGCCTAAAAATCGGCTAGAATACTTAGAGTTCATGAGACTTAACCACTCCCCGTTAACTACCCCACCTGTTCAGAAAACATTTCTTTATCTGTACAGTCAACCTTAAATGGAATACAATAAGCGAGGTATTTAATTTGTCACAAAAAGGTGCGAAAATCTAGGTGTAATTTCTAGTAATTCAACAACTGGGATAATATTCGACAAGAAAGAAAAAAAATCCCACGATATTTGTAAGATTGTGGCAAAAAAATGAGGGGCCGAGTATCAACGCTAGTTAAAATTCACAAAATGGTGACAAATTTTGGGAGCCATAATGAAAAGCGAAATTCAGATGGGAACAGATGTGAAACACTGGCTTCAAATAACGAAAGAATAAAGAGAAAAGAAAGTTGAAAATAAAGAAACATATGATTCTCTGGTCGTAAAATTCAGCAAAGAGGAACCGAAAAGAGTCTGATAACATCAGGTGTGAAAATATTCGGGGGGCCTTACCTAAATAAAACGAAAGAAACAAAAAACAAAAACAAAGATGGTGGCTAAAAGGGGAGTGATTTGAAAAGCAGAAAAACAATAGTCAAAAAAGAAATTACTAATAATACAAAACAAAACGCAATACATACTTATATATATATATATATATATATATATATATATATATATATATATATATTGGTTAAAGGGGCTCAGCGTTATCTGTGTTTTTATCAGTTGCTCTTTTATTTCATTTTGATTGTAAGTATTTCTCCCGCCCTAACGTTTCATTGCAAAATTCTCCACCCCCTCATTTCACCATCTCAGTACACACACACACACACACACACACACACACACACACACACACACACACACAAGTACAAACACGTACAAACATGCACACACATATTCATATATATTATATATATATATATATATATATATATATATGTGTATGTATTCAAAGACACTCAATCATATATATATGTGTGTCTGTGTGTGTGTGTGTGTACATATATCCTTCCACACATATATGAAGTAATATACTAGTAATAGTATAGAATAACTATTATTATTTCTATTTTATTATTGTATATATATATATATATATATATATATATATATATATATATATATATTATTACTATTTCTATCGAAGACAATATAATAGAACAACTATTATTATTGCCCTGTGTCTATGATTTTTTGAGCACTTTTGGGTCATTTACTAATGCCATTGCAACGGAAAATTAAACTGCCAAGTATACTACATATATATATATATATATATATATATATATATATAAAGATTCATTTTTTGAACACCTCCAAATTCTCTGCATTCTTGCCGTTTTATTTTCAAATTTCAAAATATTTGGCCCTGAAAATGACGCTTTTTTTGTATACTTAAATTTTATGTTTTCTCTATCATTATCATTTTATTTCATTTTGTATTAAAATAATAATAAATAGAATACAATGTATACAAGGACAAACTCCTGGTCGAAACACTTGTCGGAATTGCAATAAATAATTTTTATCCATACAACATTTTATTGCCTTTCCTCTTTCACCATAATTGTCGGATTCACTTCCATTTTTCAACTTACACACACACAAAATAACACCCACCCACACAAGCACATTCTTATATATGTTGTGGAGTCCATGTATGCTTCTTTGTTAGTATATTTGATAAGTCTAATTTTCAGTGTATATATTACATCTGTATATATATATATGTATTGGGGATTTTGTCCGAAGCAAAGTAAATATGGAAATGGAAATAAATGGAAACTGAGTTGGATGTTATGTATTAAGGTTATGTCCATTTTGTATTATCCAATATTTCGTGATTTGTGTATATGTGTCTCTGTGTGTGTCTGTGTGTGTACATATATATATTTTCACGCATATATGAAGTTTCTTTCATATATATATACATATTCACACCACTCACCCGCATATATTACGTACTAGCTGAAAAGCCGTTCTACTGGGTGCAAGCAATTAACCAAACTCCTGTGGAGTATTTCTCGGAATTTTTGTGTGCGGCTTGATAATTAGTACTATTTGGATTATTAAGTCTACTGACCTCATCTTCGTTCTTATCTGTACAACGTTTCGGCCGATGTGCCCTCCGGCTTTCTAATGTATTTTTTGTCGGACTCGGGAACTTTCTCGGACACGGGAACCTTCTTTTCGGACTCGGGAACCTTCTTGTCGTAATCGGGAGCCACCACGGAACTTTAAACCTAACCTTTATTCAGTCCACTGGGGTATCCTGTTCTCATTCCGCAAACCATAGCTGGGTACACGTGTTAAGCTTGTGTTAATTATTATTTGTGGAGGTTTCTTGATTGCACCCTCGGCCCAACAATGACACTTTGTGCATTGAGGACATCTTAAATTAACATATTTCATCAAAACAAAGAACTTATTTTTAAAGCTGCAGAATAAACATTTTTTGGGTTTCCCATTCCGGTGTCAGTAAAAATAAAAAACAAATTCGTCGTAAAATAAAACTCACATAAAAAATCACCGAAAACAATGGCAGTGATCAAATCTTGAGAATCCAAAAAGATCCGGATTGCAAATCCGGATTCAACATGGAATATTTTTGATTTGCTCACCCAGTTGGCCAGTTCCAAATTGGTATGATATATTGGACTACGGCCTCTAGGAGTAAATTTCAATAATGTAGCACACTGACACACTGATGTTTTCATATATTATTAGAGATTACACCTATTAGCAGACATGCACACATTCACATAATCATGTAATATATGTATATATATATATATATATATATATATATATATATATATAGGGTGTGTCATAAAAGTATCGATATTGAAGATATATATATATATATATATTATATATATATATATATATATATGTGTGTGTGTGTGTGTGTGTGTGTGTGTGTGTGTGTGAGAGAGAGATTATGTGCTTAATTAAAGTCATACCAAATTTGTTAATTAATTAATTATAATCAAATGAATTAGGTGTGCATATCAGTTTAAATGTAAAGCGTAACAAATCGAGAAAAAGTCGATCTCTGTATGTACATTTCAGCCTATTAAGCCTCATCAGCAGAGCTATAGACAGGGCAGTGCTTTGTGCGTGATTCGAACCCTACCTGTCAGGCTGAAATGTACATACAGAGATCAACTTTTTCTCGATTTGTTTACGCTTTACATTTAAACTGATATGCACGCCTAATTCATTTAATTACAATTAATTAATTAACAAATTAGTATGACTTTAATTAAGCACATAATCTCCCACAAATTGTCGGCCTTCGCCATTTCAAACACATTGTTTGATCACTTCATATATATATATATATATATATAATATATATATATATATATATATATATATACTTTCAATAAGAAAGAAAAACTTACTAAACCATCATTAAGCTATTATAAATTTATTTCAACCAAAACTCAATAAATGAGCCTAGATAGACTACTCCATATACATAAATGTATGCAATAGGCTATCTGATGAGACTAGGCTCATTTATTGAGTTCTGGTAGAAATAAATTTATAATAGCCAAATGAGGGTTTATTAAGTTTTTCTTTCTTATGGAAAGTATAAATATTGCTCTGTATATAATTAATGTATTAGTTATTATACATTGAGCTCTCTTAGGGATTTGTAAAAATCTTTGTATAAATCTATAAGTTTGCATTAATATCAGCAGCATGTGGATGTACAGGAGATGTTGATTATCCCAAAAAGAATTATCCCCTCCATACCACTCATTGGGATACTTTTATCTATTATATATATATATATATATATATATATATATATATATATATATATAGGTCCTGTAGAAGCCAACACTTGGACATACTAGTGGGTCACCCACCAAGGACCTACATTGACCAACTATGCGAGGATGCTAGTTGCTGCGCAGAAGACCTCCAGGAGCAATGAGTGATAGGGAATGTTGGCGAGAGATTGTCATGGATATCCATGCTGCGTGCGCGACATGATGATGATGATGATGATATATATATATATATATATATATATATATATATATATATATATGAATATTGAAAGGGTAAATGAATAAAGTAAAGAAAATGTAGAATGGATAAAATTAGTTTAATGAATCACCAACACGTGTTTCGGCCGGGAGTTTGTTCATGTACATACTGTATTCTATTTATAATTATTATGAATTATTATAATAAAATAATAATTATAAGGGAAAATTATAAAATATCTACATATACAAAGAAAACAGCCTTCTTCAGGGTAAAATGTTTGTATATATATATATATATATCTTATTATAATGGAGATTGTGTGTTTGTCTGTCTGTAACTGAAACTAAATCACTACTCAAGTCACAATTACCTTAGTTATTGACATCTCATTCACCATTAATTTATTTTTTATTTAAACCTCAATTATTGATAAAATTGTTATACCTTATTAATACTGTTGGATCTACATACTAATAACATGCAAGTATATTTATATATTCAACAAAATAGCGGTTTACAGTGTGAACGAAAAGGCTAATTTGCATATTAATATTAAGAATTTGATTTTAATAAATATATGCTCAGTATTATTGATTTTTAATTGTTCGGTTTTCTCTTAACACATCTGAGCAAAAATCTCGGGTATAAATTTTAAAAGAAATCCATAAACAAGACGAAAGAACTATAATTTTATTAAATAATTAATAATCTAACTAAATGGATAAATTAGGAAAAATGAAAGACGGGAGTGGTGGAAAATGATGGAAGAGTTAGATTTAAAGCTGTTCTATTTTTCGTTTTTCTAATAGTTTCTAATTTGATATAAATTTTTATTACATCAAAACCTAAATACTTGCACCCGGAGGGTGCATATATTTATATATATATATATATATATATATATATATATATATATATATATATATATATATATATATACTGAACTTCTAACATTCTATAATAAACATCAGTTATTCAATAATTAGATAACGAATATCTGAAAATATCAGATTTAAATTTGTCCCGTATCATTTCCCGCCTTCTTTTATCTTCCCTTGTTTTTAATATGCAATATGACACAATGAAAATTGTTTATCTATCTTTTACTTTTTGCCTTCATTGTTGCTTAGATAAAAAGAAAACACTTTTTGATGGTTTTCTCAATTTACATTTGACATATGTTTATTTATTTGTTTGTTTCCTTATTGTTATTTACAAGAAAGACACGCAAGGCATCTTTTCACAAATGATTGTAAAACCGCTATCTCAGTCTTCCGTTTATTTCGACTCGCAAAATAAGGGTGTTAAATATCTACTGAATCAACTGGAATATATATATATATATATATATATATATATAAGAGAGAGTTTTATAATTTGCTTGAAGCATTGTGTATATATTGGTTAGGAGGTTGATTTAGAAGGCTATCACAATTCAGGTGTAAAGAAAAAAAATAAGGTAACAATGGTGTTGTTACAGGTTAACACACAACACCATTGTTACCGTATTATTTTTTTTCTTTACACCTGCATTGTGATAGCCTTCTAAATCAACCTCCTAACCAATATATATATATATATATATATATATATATATATTATATATATATATATATGTGTGTGTGTGTGTGTGTGTGTGTGTGTGTGTGTCGTATATGAAGAAAATTGAAAAAACGCAGGTTTAAATAAGTTGAGTGGTAAGTTTATTAGCCGACGCTGCAGTTTTTCGATCTATTAATTCAATTTTCCTAATATACTACATACCGTCGGATTCACTTCCATCTCTTCACACACACACACACACATATATATATATGAAGTGGTCAAACAATGTGTTTGAAATGGCGAAGTCCGACAATTTTTTGGGAGATTATGTACTTAATTAAAGTCATACCTAATTTGTTAATTAATTAATTATAATTAAATGAATTAGGCGTGCATATAGATTTAAATGTAAAGCGTAAACAAATCGAGAAAAAGTCGATCTTTGTATGTACATTTCAGCCCATAAGTCCTCATCAGCAGAGCTATAGACAGGACAGTGCTTTGTGCGCGATTCGAACCCTACCTGTCAGGCTGACAGGCGGACTAGCTGGCTTCCCTTAGCTGGCTTCCCCAGCACATTGTTTGACCACTTCATAATGTCGTGCCATAAGTCACCCAAAAAGTGCGATATACATATCAGTTTAAAATAAACGAGAGATTCTGGGGAAGCCAGCTAGTGTAGTGGTTAGAATATCCTTCTCGTGGCGTAGAGTTTGGGTGTATATGTATACATATAAACCAAAATGAGATCGAGTGATTTTATTTGTGAAGATTCTATCAAATAGATCTTCAAAATTATTAGTATTAGATAGGAATACCTGAAACCATATAACTGTAAGTTACGTACCACCAATTTTCCCCTGTGAAATTTACCCCCCCCCCTATATTTAACACAAGAAACTTGCATAAGGAATAATATTATCTTGAATATTTTTTGTCCATTCGAAAGAAGAAACATTAAACAAACTCCTGATGATGTCTTAAATTTTTTTAGCTGACGGAAGTAATAAAAATTATGAACGAAAAACAATGTTTACATTTTAGCACCGTTAAATCAATTGAAATTTAACGTAGCCAAAAACAAGTTATGACTAGAGTTTTTTTTTTAATTCTATGAAAAATCAATTCATGGACCGATTTTCAATAAAATTTCCATAATTACTTACCTTTTGATGAAAATATATCTGAAATAGGGTTTTCCTCAAATATATTTGGTTAAATATTTTTACGAGGTCTTCCCCCTATTTTATTTCATGAAATATGAAAAAATGAACCGACAAAAACGATTTTTACTTTTTTTCTATAGGGATAAGAGTCTTAATAATTATATCAGAAGATTTTTATAAGTTTCTATGCGAGAGCTTTTTAGTAAAAGAACCTGAATACAGAATTCTGCTAAAAAATGTTTACAAAGAATTTGACCTTGCTGTAAAAAAATGGGTTGTTTTACTTATTTTTCGAGATAACAATGAGTAATTTTTCCTCAGTCGGATAAGTTGATGTTTGAATTAACTGTTTTTCTTTGTAACAACTCTTTATGTTCGTTTGTTCTTTTTGCGAGATTTTAAAAAGAAAAGTTAAAAAATATTTACGTTTCTTCCTTTGATATGGCCTAAACTGATTACGTGACGAATTTTGGTGGTACCTACTATAAGTAAATAAAACTGATCAACAGATTTTTGGTGTCAAGAAATGAAACACGTTTTTAACTAGTTTAATGTGCTTAATTCAGAAAATGGCCTTAGTTTTTTTTTATGGTAAGCTACCGGTTTTTTTTTCTGTCCTGAAATTGTTCATTTTTTGAAAAAGATCAATTTACGATCTTGGCTGATCGCAAATTTAGTTTACAAAATTTGTAGAAACCCATCAATTTTCAGGTAGACCGAGCAATGTACAAGGTGTGTCCAAAAAGTATCGAAAGTTTTTTGAACTTTTTGACAACCTTGTATTCTGAAAAATTCAAAGTTCCAATCATTGTTCATTTCTATCTTGGTAAATACAGCTTCAAACTCGGCACTTTTATAACACACCTTGTATATCAGCCACCTGAAATAAACCATTTTATAAGAAAATGTGTTTTTGAGATGTACCGAATTTTTCCAATTCATCACCAAAATTCAAATTAACTGATAAACTTTATCAGTAATACACTTTGGTAAAACTGATAATTAAGTTGACATAAAGAAGAAGAAGAAGAAGAAGAAGAAGAAGAAGAAGAAGAAGAAGAAGAAGATTATCAATGGGAAATGCAAACAGCCACGTCCAGGATTTGAATTCGGATCATCGTTTCTATTCCCTAAGGCGGTAACCGTTACTCGTGGGGCTCCTCGAATTATACCAGTACTACATATTAGTGTCACTATTAGAAGAAGAAGAAGAAGAAGAAGAAGAAGAAGAAGAAGAAGAAGAAGAAGAAGAAGAAGAAGATTATTATTATTATTATTATTATTATTATTATTATTATTATAAATGTGAAGTGCATACAGCCACGTCCAGGCTTTGAATTCGGGTCACCGTTTCAGTTCCCTAAGACGGTAACCGTTACTCAATGAGCTCCTCGAATTATACCAGTACTATTACAAGAAGAAGAAGAAGAAGAAGAAGAAGAAGAAGAAGAAGAAGAAGAAGAAGAAGAAGAAGAAGAAGAAGAAAGGTGAGAGAAATATCAAAGGCGGAATCCAAAACCAATTAATATGAAAACGAAATGAAATGCCATTTAAAGACTCAGACTTTAATGGCTTCTGTTTATTTTATGACATTTGTTACAAAAGAAGGAACAAAAAAAGGAAAAAGAAGGAACAAAAGAAGGAACAAAGTGAAAAAAGTTATAAAAATGTTTCGGCTTTCTCAACTGACAAGGTGACGAGAAGAAGATCAAATATTCTTCGAAACTAATTCGATAGCGCCCATCTTATCACTGCTTCTAAAATTTTTATGTCCTTCTAAAACATTCTGAAAATATTAACCGTCAAAAAATTATCACAGGATCGTACAGAACGGATATTTAAGTGAAGGATATCATCTGACAGGCACCTGTTTCAATTTTTTTCTTTGTTTTTTTTTTTGGAATGGGGGAGGGGTTTCTCTTGTATAATAAGGTACTGACTGTTTTGTATCCAAACATATATTATTAAAAGTGATATCAGAATTTTGAGTGTCATGGGTATGACGTTAAACTGCATCTAATGGTGAAGTTCTAATTCTGGAACTTTGGGGAGTGTGGAGTACCCCTTCATTGCTATTACTCCCAGGTCCACGCTGATCCGGAATGCTAGTACCTGTTAGGGTCCCATCTATGGGTTAAATAGAAAAAATGAGTTTAAGATAATGTGTTTAAAAATTGAATACCCATGAAGAAAGAATAAAACAAAATCTCTTCGGTATAAAATAATCCAATGGGGGTTGATATGCCATAAAACCCAACCAGCCAACTATTAGAACTTTGATTAATTTTAATGGCATTTCAACTCATCTAGAGGTAATTTATGCCTAGAAGGCGTGAGGTCGTTGGAAATGGACACGGAAATCCAAGTTCAAATTCTGGCACCCTGTCGGCTGGGATAGAAGAATACACCCTCTGTACCTCTGCAGAGGAGTAAAATCCCCACCCAAAGGGCAACCTCTTGACCGTGGGTGGCGACCCGTCATGTTTAAGGATGGGATCCTTGTGGCTGAGCAGTCCATGACATGCAACAGTCCACTTTGGCATCATCTTCATCATCATCATCATCATGTTGCGCAATTAGTACGGATATTCATAACAATCTCTCGCCAAACTTCCCTATCATTCATTGTCCCAGGGAGTCTTCTGTGCAGCATCCAGCATCCTCGCATAGTTGGTCAATGTAGGTCCTTGCTGGGCGGCCGACACTAGCATGTCCATGTGTTGGCTTCCACAGGAGAACGTCACTTATGAGCTCGTACTTGCTTCTCCAGCAGCCTTGTCCGTCTCACTCTAATGGTTTGTGAAATGGGGACAGATGGCCATACAGCTGTTTCCTTTGGCCCTTACTTAGGCGAAATAATCGGTCGAAGAAGCTTCCTTCGATCCATCGTCTAGTCACGTCAAGCCCTAGCACCTATATGATTGTCCCAGGCGCGTGGTGTAATGGTTAAAGTCATATGAAATGAATTCGTCACCCCGAGTTCAAATCCTGGACGTGGTAATTGCATTTCACATAGCGCTAATACCCTTGGGAAAGGTATGAATCCTACTCTCCCTCCAGCTATGGATAAATAGCAGAGCACACTGGGCTCTTTAGCCTTGTTTAAGCAAGCGGTCTAGGAGAAGGAAAACTCTGAATTAAAAACCTGTTAAACTCCGCTTAAGAAATTGACCTTGTGTCACATCCTGCTCGTGCGGAGGGGTCGGTAAATATATATATGATTGTCCCAACCCTATTGCCCTTATGGGAAGCCATCTTTTATCATAAACTTCAGGTCTCCAAGACTTTTATGAGTATTCTAACCGATCTTAACAATGTTGTTTGGGGACTGTTCCAAGGGCACCAACTACAGTTGGTACGACCTTCACCCGTATGTTCCACAGTTATTTTTCGGTCCTCTAGCAATGTCCAAGGATCTATATCTTTTTTTAAAATTTTCTTTTTAACTATTTTAACAGGGGAGAGAAAATCAAAAAAGTTTCAGATGCAATGCGGCTGATTTTGAGTGGCTCGTCTTTCGGTTCCTTGGTTGTAACCGACTACAATGTCATGCTAGACTTGTTTAAGAGGTGTACGACCCGAATCAGTGCTGAATAAAAATATGTACAACAGGACACATGGCGCAACGGATATAAGGGTTGAGTTAATAGTTCTAAGTGACAATCATCTGTAAGTTGCAGGTTCAATCCTGGCCATGGGTAATATAAATATAGAATACCTAACATAGATTAACACTTGTACCCGGTCATAGTTAACGGAATGAGAAATCAGCGGCTATGTCAGTGAAAGGTGAACTATTGTTAATCCCTTCCTATAACGGTCAATGGCAACTTTTCATTTATCGTACCGTTATTTAAATTTTAATGCACTAAGGCCATAATTCGTAGGCAACCCAAGAATTATGTAATGTATATATATATATATATATATATATATATATATATATTATATTTTTGAAATATGAACTTGACAAGTATAATCCCGGCAAAGGATCGCTCGGTGTGTGGAACATCGTACAGATTGTTTCGACTTTATTAAGTTTCATCAGCGATGTATACCGACAGAAATCGAAACCTGGACCTCAACAGGCACAGTCAAAGACCATATCGCCTCGGCCACAGTACACAGCTAACAATCCCTGCGAAATTAACCTTGTCAAATGATACTTACACGTCTCTACCATAATAGGTAAGGGGACGTTGAGTGAACAATACCAAACCAGGCCTTATGCTCTTCGGCGAAGTGAATCAGATTTTTGGATATTTGTTTTTTAGAAGCATTGTTGAATAAAGTATATATTATATTTTTGCATCAAGGCAACTACAATGCATGTATCGCATAAAATTCGATACTTTTTATAATAGAAAATGAACTTGACAAGTGTAATCCCGGCAAAGGATCGCTCGGTGTGTAGAACATCGTACAGACTGTTTCGACTTTATTAAGTCTCATCAGCAATGTATACTAACGACTTTCCTCCGACAGAAATCGAAACCGGGACCTGGGAGGTAAGTTTAAAAATGGTTCGGAAAAATCTGTTACTTCCCTTTTCAACATTGACAGTGACAACTCTCTATCTCATGATATAGATAGGCATAATACTTTTCATAAGCATACACAAAAACACACGTGAATACACAAAAACATATAACTACGATACAAACACACGATGAAAACATAAAAAAACACTACACATAAACATGACACAATATATATTTGTATATATATATATGCATGTGTGAGCTTCTATTTAATGATAATTATTTGCTTCCACTCAATTATATGTTTTCAAGTAAATAATAATAATAATAATAATAATAATAATAATAATGAAAATAATCAGAAAAACAACAAAGACTAGAAAACAAAAATGGGAAGAAAAACAATTATATGGACGCTTCAAACGACAAATTGAAGAGGTTGCCCATGAAAAGACTTGGACATGGTTAAGAAAAGGAAACCTCAAAAGGGAAACGGAATCACTTATAATTGCTGCACAAAATAATGCCATAAGGACAAACTACATTAAAGCGAAAATTGATAGGACCCAACAAAATAGTAAATGTAGACTTTGTGGTAATAGAGATGAGAATGTAAACCATATACTCTGCGAATGTAGCAAACTAGCACAACGAGAATACAAATCTAGACACGACTGGGTTGGGAAGGTAATCCACTGAATCATACAACAAATGGTATATACATAAACCAGAATCTGTTCTTGAGAACGAAATGCATAAAATTCTCTGGGACTTTGAAATAAAAACGGATCACCTTATCCCAGCAAAAAGACCAGACCTAGTGTTGATAAACAAAAAAGAAAGAACTTGTCAACTGGTGGATGTTGCAGTTCCAGCAGATCACAGGGTGAAGCTAAAGGAAAATGAAAAAATGGACAAGAAGAGTCCTGGAGACCTGAGGAGACTTGCTGTCACTCAGACTCCAGTGAAAGACCATCAGCTAATGCTGATGTGAAAACTCAAAAGGAGTAAATAACAATAATGATAATGAAATAAATTCGTCGGGATGACCTAAAGTCGGTATCAGCCAGACAGCGAGGAAGTCTATACCCTTTTCACTAGAGCTAGACCAACGAGATTGCTTTGATATCTGAAGCGGAGCACCATACCAACCATCAACTCCTCACTTTACCACACAGTTAGCGAGGGCCAGTATTGAACCAGGAACCTTGTGATTCCTAGTCGGACGCTCTACCAATTGAGCTCAACATTACGAGAACTTCATCTTGAGTGAAAATAAAAGAAAACGAAAAGATAAAGAAATACCTGGACCTTACCAGAGAACTGAAAATATTGTGGAACATGGTGAATTGTGGATGGTGTCCTTGGAAGGGTCACTTGTTGTTAAGATCGGCAAGGAAATTTGCTGTTGCTCAGACTACAGAGAAACACCACCAGCTAACGATGGTGTAGAACACGCAAGGATTGAAATAATAATAATAATAATAATAATAATAATAATAATAATAATAATAATCCTTAATAAACAATTATAGTTTGAAGTAACCATTCTTAATACAATTTACAGTTATAGGATATGTTAAATTTTTCCGGTATATAAGGTGTGATGAGGTCCACCACTTAAACTTATAGACTTTACGTGGACATGTAGATTAAAGCCAGCCAACCTACACGCTCGAATACGTGGTTAGTTAACTATTTAATTGCCGATCTTGAAAGCCGTTCATTGGACGATCGGTTCTGCAACCAATTACTCTGCTCAACCACAGTATTCTACCCAACACTAAAGAACACCGAGGAACAACGAAGGATTCTACCTAACACTAAGGAACAACCAAGGATTCTTCACTAAGGAACACAAGGGATTTCCACTGTAAAATGCTCTCATCTGCAGCCTAAAAATGGTGACAAGATTCTTAACATGGTATTGAGTATTCCTATTGAATACGAATAATATACAAACAGATCTATTTGACCCATAGACGGGACTCTAATAGGCACTACCATTCCGTGTCAGAATAGAACTTGAAGTCATTATGTTCTCAGGTAAATTTGTGATTATTATTATTATTATTATTATTATTATTATTATTATTATTACTGGTAGTTGTAGTAGTAGTAGTAGTAGTAGTAGTAGTAGAGGAAGAGAAGATTGATAAGGCCTTAACATATGGAAGAAGATAAAGAAGATACCCTACGACAGTAATGAATACACTTAGAGAAAAATACTTCAAAAATACCTAAGAAATATGAAATAACTGAGAAGGAAAACCTTGAAGAAGAGAAGAAGAAGAAGAAGAAGAAGAAGAAGAAGAAGAAGAAGAAGAAGAAGAAGGGCGTGAAGAAGAAGAAGAAGAAGAAGAAGAAAAGAAGAAAGAAGAAAGAAGAAGAAGAAGAAGAAAAAGAAGAAGAGAACGCCGTGAAGAAGAAGAAGAAGAAGAAGAAGAAGAAGAAGAAGAAGAAGAACAACAACAACAACAACAACAACAACATCCACAAAAGCAACAACAAAGAATACTGTTATTACTACTACTACTACAACAGCAATAACAACTACTACTACTACAACTACTGCTACTAATATTACAACAACAATAGCCAAAACAACTATTACAACAGTAGCAACTACTACTACTACTACTACTACTACTACTACTACTACAGTAACAACAACAGTAAGTACAACAACAACTTATTTGTATGTCAAAGATTAAAATCTTAAGTAATAGAGTGTTTTCTCTTTTCAACTGATTATAAATTAGATTAATATCTGAACTCTCATTTTCGTCGTGTGACCCCGGATGACACTGGAAATTCCGGTTATTGCAGTTGGCATCAGTTTAGACTCAAAACAAATACAAGAATATTCAAGTGGATTTTTAAATGAAACCCTTTCACCAATAAAAATACAAATACTTCGTTTTTGTCTTATGTAGAAAAGATGAATTTGTTCTTGTTGGAAAGTCGACATTTATAACGTTTCGGTTTTAGCAACCATCATCGGGAACCGACTTATAAAGACTGTCTGAATGACTTGCGTAAAATGGAGAATTGTAATTTGTGTGACGAAAGTTTTTTCTTATGCAGAAAATAGAAAAACTAAGTATTCGAAAAGATGAATTTGTTCTTGCTGGAAAGTCGACGCTATAACGTTCGGTTTTAGAAACCATCATCAGGGAACCGAATTATAAAGACTGTCTGAATGAGTTGCGTAAAATGGGAGAATTGTAATTTGAGTGACGAAAGGGGCGTAACCCTGTTTAGTGTGGCATGAGTTCTGGATCACCTGCAGATGTTCCATGAAACGGTGAAAAGTGTGTCGTGTTTGATTGTTCTTGTTGGAAAGTCGACATTATGTAGCTAGCAAGATTAATTTGGCAAGGACTACTAATGGAAGGAGGAGGAAGAAATAAGAGATGATAAAGGTTTAAAAAATAGTGATGAGCCAAAACAGGATGAACGATGGTTTGACTGTAGCGTGACCCCGAATGGAGAATTGAGTGTCAACCGGAAGTCGGGTGTTGACCGCAACCGGAAGTCGGGTGTTGACTGGGACCGGATGTCACGTGGTGTCGTGGAACAACGAAGAAAGGTATCGCTCTCTTTTTGCCTTCCGCCGTCGTAGGGTACGGATCGGGCCTCTAGTGGCTAGTATGGGGTCACAGTAATCAAGTAGTATTCTCTCTCTCTTTCTCTCTGCCTTTCCTGCTCTCCGATACAGCACATGAGACGAACCTACCCTGGAAATAAAGGCTGGCAGTTGTGACGACATATTTCTCGTGTTATAATTTCTATCAACACCATTTTAGCACTGTGAATTTGGAGGCACGTGGACGAGACCCGCTATACAATATACACCGCCGCCGCCACCTTACCGTTATCGTAGTAGCGCTCGAAAAAAAGGACAACGTTACTTATATCATTTTGGTACCGTGAAAATATACCACAACGGTACAATTATAACGTTTCGATTTTAGCAACCGTCATCGGGACTCAAATTATAAAGACTGTCTGAATGACTTGCGTAACATGGGAGAATGGTAATTTGTGTGACGAAAGGGGCGTAACCCTGTCTAGCGTAGCATGCGTTTTGCACCACGTGCAGATATTCCGTGAAACGTTGAAAAGTGTGTTGTGTTACATAATGGGCATATACATATGGGACGAGAGATGACTAAATTTGTTAAAGCTAGTATCGTTAAACTTTAGTGAACGAGATTTAGGGTAAAGGTTGGGTTAAACTGATCTTAACTGACCTAAATTCTACCATCGTATGTCACCCCGCCGAAAGGTCAGTTAACTTTGAACAACGTATCTTTGAGGCGTAACACAGATTCTCAAAGATACGTGGTTCAAAGTTAACTGATCTGAAAAAATGTAAAAGTTTTTAGATAAAATATTTGGTGCATTATGTCTTTTATTCATTATTATATCAATACTGAAATTTTCATTACATTCGGTTAATTCCCAGATTTTTGGTATTTTTTTTCTTTCGGTGGGGTGATGTACGATGGTGTAATTTAAGTCCGTTAAGTTCGATTTAACCAAAGGTTTTTAATAATGTGTAGTCGAGAGGTCTAATCTGTTTTAAAAATGTATTTCATTTTGGTATAGTGAGATTTCGGCCAAACTGGTCATCGCTCTGGAAAGTTGTCGATGGTATCTAGTGTCCGCTCAGAGCTGTTGTATGTATGTATGTTTATGCTGGTTGACCAACACTGGTGTGTTTATGTGTAGGAATCCACAAGTGAATGTCGCTTATGAGTTTGTCCTTATTTATCCAGCAGTCCTCAGCATTCCTTATTCGTCTCACTTGTGTGAAGGAAGCTAAGTGGCTGTAGAGCTGTTGTTTTATGGATTGCTGTTTCAAGGATTTGTTAAAGACAGCACGCTATATCCAAGTGTAGTTTCCATCTAACTTCTTCTCCAGGCATTTCGTTAATACGGTTACAACTGGGGAGTATTCCCGATTTAGTTTATTTAGAATTAATAAATAGACAAGGTATATTAAGCTATGATTGGCTCTGAAAAGTTATATATCTTTAGGAATTATAATGATCAGTTGAGAGCAAATGGCACAACATCTTTATTATCAAATGTCCAACTGGAAACGACCTGGAATCTAGCCGCCCTAGATTCAGAAAGCGCACCTTGACAGATTATTGATATTTCATAATTTGAAAAAGAGTTCAGACACTAATTATGTAGGGATTTACAAGGATGATGGTCTAATCCAGGCGCCCTAGATTCAGAAAGTGTACCTTGACGGATTATTGATATTTCCTAATTTGACAAAGAGTGTAGGGATTTATAGAGATGATGGTCTAATGGTAGTGTACAAAGCATCCGGATACACCTGTGACCGGATCAGAAAGAAAAAGCTTTGGAGTAATAAAGAACATGGGATTATTTGATGACATCCAATGGAATATCAAGATTGAAACAGTTAAAAAAAACCAGAACTGATGAGACGACAAAAGTCGAAATAAATTTATCTTCTGGTGGTATTTATCCGTTATTTATTTATTTATCATACTCCGTATATATAAATATATATATACACAAATATTGGTTAAATCCTACCTAACGGACATAAATTCCACCATCGTATGTCACCCCACCGAAATAAAAGAAATTTCTAAAAATCAAGGTATTAACCGAATTTAATGACATTTTCAGTGATAATACATTAATGAATAAAATATTTTAATCAAAAACTGTTACATTTTATTTAAAAACTTACATTTTTTCAGGTCAATTAACTTTGAACCACGTATGTTTGTGAATCTGTGTTACACCTCAAAGATACATGGTTCAAAGTTAACTGACCTGAAAGGGGGCAGGTATGGGATCAACGCTGTTAATTTTACTTAGTCGCTCCAGAGGGCGAAGCACCCTGGAACAGGTCCCGAGGTGCCTTTGACGTCTAAGAAACAGAAGCTAAGTACCCGAGTAAAGAAGACAAATATGCCTGTGGACAGGTATACTCTACTATACTGCGCTTTGCGTAAGATGCAACACAAGATGAGTAGGGTATACAACACAGCAATCGTCGCAAAAATGATCGGTCCCTTGAATATCAAACGTTTCTAAAAGAGACTCATTACGTCATTGTATTTATTTGTGACTTGTAAGTAAATAAAACGTCAGGTAGATATTTATGGGTTATATTCTTTGGCTGTTTGGCAAAAGTAGCGGGCATCGATTCCGGTCCGCGTCTGTCTGGAGAATATAGATCTATAGTTCAATAAAGAGTAGGAGAATTTATATTGAGAGGTTATCCCCCAAAAGTATCAACGATTTTAGTGCCATGCATAATAATCTGATCAGAAGGAAATATTGAGACTTATTATTATTGCGTTTAAATTTCAGAAAATAAACGCAGTTGAAAACTATATATATATATATATATATATATATATATATATATATATATATATATTAGCTAAGTAAAAGACCTGCGAACCTGTCTCATACAAGACCATCTTTGGTCATTTTCGAGGGTGTAGATATTTCTCTGTTGTGAAGGTCTGGATTGATTCAATAATCTTTTAGCCATGCGTGATGTTAAAGAAATGTTGTGCTTGATATACCAACTAACGATAATCTGACTGTGAATCCTCTGAGATATAGGTGTATATATATATATATATATATATATATATATATATATATATATATATATATATATATATATAAGTTAAAAGAAAGGAAATGAATCCAACGGTATGAGTATAGATAAAAGGATATGGAAACAACACAAATATGCTGTTAAAGTGAAAATATGTTATAAAATGTTTTCTCTTTAACAGCATTTTGTGGTGTTTTCATATCCTTTTATCTATACTCATATATATATATATATATATATATATATATATATATATTGTAGATTCAACGAGAGAAAAGTAAAAAACAGGTTATTTCTAATCTTACTTATGTTATGATACAAGTTCAGAGGTATGTGACAATCTAGTGGGATATTATATATATATATATATATATATATATTTAATATATATATATTATATATATATATATATATGGGTAGATGGGTAGATTGATTGATAGATATTTATGTACAGACTGATAGATAAATAGATATATATGAACAGATTGAGATAGATATGTATGTATACTGAGACATATGTACAGTCATACAGAGTGATAGATAAATGCATAGATAGATAGATAGGAACAGACTGAGATAGATATAAAATGTAAATACAAATGTATGTACAGACTGACACAGACTAATAAGATATACAGACAGACAAACAGATAGATAGATAGATAGGAACAGGGAAAGATAGATAGATAGGTAGATAGACTGATATGAATATACTGAGATAGATATATATTTATGTAAAGTGATAGATATGTCCAGACCGGTAGACTGTTAGATATTTAGATAGAGATAAAAACATACAGATATATAGATAAATAGATAGATCAATTGAAAGATAGATTGATTGATAGAGAAGATCTGAATATACTGAGGTAGATAGATTGAACTGAATAAGATAAACAGATAGATTTGAACAGATTGCGATAAATAGATAGATGGATAGATAGATAGATAGATAGACAGACAGATAAGAATATACTGAGATAGATATATATTTATGTAAAGACTAATAGATATGAACAGACCGATAGACTGTTAGATTTTTAGATAGAGATAGAAGCATACAGATAGATAGATAGATAGATAGATAGATAGATAGATAGATCAATTGAAAGATAGATAGATTGAATGATAGAGAAGATATGAATATACTGAGGTAGATAGATTGAACTGAATAAGATAAATAGATAGATGTGAACAGATTGCGATAGGTAGATAGATAGATAGACTGATATGAATATACTGAGATAGATATATATTTATGTAAAGTGATAGATATGTGCAGACCGATAGACTATTAGATATTTAGATAGAGATACAAACATACAGATATATAGATTGATAGATTGATTGATAGAGAAGATATGAATATACTGAGGT
>CM042143.1:9467208-9472208 GCA_023376005.1 Doryteuthis pealeii | reverse complement strand
TAATACATATTTAAAGTTTACCTTTCAAATTGTTTTATTCTTTTAATCCTTTAATGAATTTGATGATTTTACTTACTTAGGGTACAAACTCGCTGACATTGATTTTTTTACTACAACTTCTTTAGGCAATATGTTTCAAAAATCTATTTTTACATCGCCCGGAGGGTGTTTTTTTATTTTGTACTAGTATGTATAATTATATAACATATATAGCGAGGCAAAAAATCACAAGTGGGTAGAGGGGATGGTTGGATTTATTTTCACACCAAATGATAGTCAGGTCTATTTCGGACGTCTTTGGCCACGACTCAGCCCCCAGGCGACGACACTGCAATTTGCATTCTACTCTCATTTAGAGAACGGTTAGGCTACGACACAAGGGCATAAAAAGAAAGAAAGAAGACAAAATGAAATGAGACAAGATTAATGATGAAATAATTATTAGCTGAAATCCAATCCCCAAAAACTGACGCCATTGCATCGACCATGAAATCAGAAGAGAGAAAAAAGTTGCACCGCCTCCTTAATCAATAGTGGTTGGTTCTTTGGGTTTTTTTTTTTAAATTTGTTAGGTTTTTGTTTTGTTTTTGGGGTTTTTTTCTTGTTTTTTTCAATAAAAAGAAAATTATTTATAAAAACCAACACGTTTGCAATTTGAACAATATGATCTTCGGAATTACATTTTCTTGTTGCATATATATATATATATATATATATATATATATATAATATATTATTATAATGGAGATGTGTTTTTCTGTCTGTAACCGAAAATATATTACTAATCAAGTGACAATTCCCTTAGTTATTTACATCACACTCTCCATGATTTTATTCATATTTAAACCTCAATAATGAATAAAATTGTTTTACATTATTAATACTGTTGACCATATCTATATACTAATAACATGCAAGTGTATTTATATATATACAAAAAATGGCGGTTTGCAGTGTGAATGGGAAGGTTAATTTGCATATTGATATCAAAAATTTGATTTTAATAAATATGTGCTTAGTATTATTGATTTCTAATTGTTTGGTTTTATCTTAATGAATATGATAAAAAATCTTAAAAGAAATCCATTAGCAATATTAACAGTAATTCTATTCTTTACTTCCTAATTTAACTAAATAGTTAAATTAGGAAAATTTAGCAATGAAAGACGCGAGTGAAGAAAAAGCAAGTTTCTGTTGTTCCCCCTCTGTTTCAAATATTTTTATCGGCATCTTGTTTAGTTTCATTAGCCTTTCTAAGTTAACATAATATTTTATTACATTAAAACTTAAATACTTGTACCCGAAGGGTGCATATATTTGCTATATATATATATATATATGAATAAAAGGAAGTGAATCCGACGGTATGTAGTATAATAAAAAATTGAAAAAACACAGGTTTAAATGAGTTAAGTGGTGAGTTTATTGGCCGACGCTGCAGTGTTTCGATCTATTAATTAGATCATCTTCAGGGTAAGGTGATAAAAAAAATTAAAAAATCAAAAATTTAAAAAAATTAAAAATGTTTTTTATTATCTCAGAATAAGGAGAAAGGCGAGTAATAGTCCTTGTTTATCGGTCTGTTTAAAATTTGAAGTCTGAGAAAAAAGAACGTTGAAAAAATGAACGGTTTGAAATATGACGTAAAATATTCTTTTTTGCGGTGTGAGTATTAGAATGTGTAAGTTTTTGTATTGAAAAAAGCATTGTGCATTTTTTATGTGTTTATGAATGTGTGGTTGCGTGTATATATATATATATATATATATATATATATATATATATATATATAATGAATGGAGAATGAATGTGAAAAGTATTAGTGTATGAAGGTGCTCAATGCTAAAATACGAGAGTAAATAAAAGTAGAGTTTAACATTTTGATTGTCTGATGAATGCAAGTACGCATGAAACTTTAGTTACGGGATATTACATCCATAATATTTAATATTTGATTTTTTAATATATATATATATATATAATATATATATATATATATATATTTGTGAATAAAAAGGCCTTAAATACCATGGGTATCGTGATTATGGACCATTTCCACTCGTGAGTATGCCCACGAGCTTCTTCAGACCACTGATATCTTTTATTTAGACAGGCACATGGCCAAACTCATCTTATATTCATACATTTCCCCCGCCTTCAGGGGTGATCATATTGCATTTTTCCTTTTGGAGTGTCTTTTTTATTGGTGGAATTTTTTTTCTCTTTGCATGGTTGGCGGTGTTTTTATGTGTCTGCCTAGTCAGGTGGTAAATTCCTTAGTTTGACTGACCCAGAGTAATATATATATATATATATATATATATATATATATATATATATATAAAGATAATCTACTGAGTCAGACGAACCTACTGTTAGTTTCGCATAAAGCTCTTCAGGGCTAAAATCTGACTGAAGAAGAAAAGGAGCAAGACCAATAAATACTACTAACCACATTAATCATTTAAATTATCAAATCATACCGACCAATAAAAACACAGAACGCTATAAGTTTATTGTTTAATTAAAAGATATTTAATTTCTATATTAACTGATTTTTTAATTTTTTTTTTTTTTAAATTATATATTATTTAGAATCAAGCAGATTTGAAACAATAAATAAGTGTAAGCACCCCGTCGTCATTCTCATCCCCTCAACCAAATGGAACC
Source organism: Doryteuthis pealeii (assembly GCA_023376005.1). Lineage (NCBI taxonomy): Eukaryota > Metazoa > Mollusca > Cephalopoda > Myopsida > Loliginidae > Doryteuthis > Doryteuthis pealeii. The sequence continues at coordinate 9,469,538 of CM042143.1, read as the reverse complement.
CAGCACGCCAACGATTGTCCATCTCTTTGCCCGTAGTTAAACGATCCATCGATACGACTAAAGCACTTTTTACTAATTAGCTTCTCCTAGCGGTTATATGAATATATATATATATCTTATATACATATATATACATTTAAATTGTTTTTTCTTTTGGCCAAATACTATACCAATAGATTATTTTTTGTTGGTACGAATATCTTGGTCTTTTCTTTTTTTCAAAATTTTTTTCTTCCTGGTTGATGTTTGGTAGTATATTTTTACAATCAAACTCTCTGCCGGGTTTTTCTCTCCGCAAGGATCTACCAACACGCTTGGTATACTAAATATATATAATATATATATATATATATATATATATATATATATATGTGTGTGTGTGTGTGTGTGTGTGTGTGTGTGTTTGTGTGTGTGTGTGTGTGTGTGTGTGATACATATATAGGGGAGAATATGTGCTTTTTAATTTTAGTCAGACCTAATTTTTTGAAAGTTAATTCATTTATGTTTAATTAGGCGGAATTAACTTTCAAAAAATTAGGTCTGACTAAAATTAAAAAGCACATATTCTCCCAAATATACTGTCGGCTGAAAATAGCTAAAAGTTGTTTACATATATATATATATATATATATATATATATCATCGGCATTGCAGTCTCGGAAGACTATATGATTCTCGTACCCCAGAATATACAGCACCTTCTGTGACTGTGGACACCGATCTAAGGCCCACTATCACCGACAACCTGTCACTTGAATCTGAAATCAGGTGCCGGACCTATCACCCAGTATTGGATTCATACTTTTCCCACGGGTATTAGCCCTATTACAAATACACGCACTTCGTCCAAGATTTGAACTTGTGACGCCGTATTCTTAAGCAGAAATGACCGGACAAGCGTGACACACAAAGTGGAAGCAGGACTACCGTCAACCTCCACCACTGATGAGAAGATTCAGCAAGCCCAGGAGATGATATTAGCGAACCGGCTATTTATCATCGATGAGATAGCTTCTCTGTAGATTTGTCATGGTTCTGCCTACCATATAATCTACGATGAGCCCGGCTTCCATAAAACGAGTGGGGATAATTTTGAATCTTCCTCGTAGATTATAATCAGGATGAGACGAGTATATAAAGTTGAATTTACCCAGTGAGAATCAATGTTGTAAATCTAATCGGGAATTTAAAAAAAAGTATTTTGTTGCCTGGTTAAATGGATTTTACAGCATGTCAACCCTTGTTGGGTTATTTTCTGTCGAAGACATTTTGTTTTATTCATTCTTGACGGGTTCTCTATTTTTTAAATCAATTTTTTCAATACATTTTTTAGATTCATTTTTTCTTCTATTTAACCCATAGATGTGACCCTTACAGGAACTACTGTTGTATACCCTTTTTTTTACTTACTTCTTTGATATCTTAAGTTCTTCTAGCGTCTCTTCTAACATCTGGACTTCGTCTTGGTGGTCGGTTGCACTTAACTCATTTCTTTTTCTAGATCGGTCTTGTTTCCAAGACATTCATTAATCACAAAACCGTGTTATTTTCTTAAGCTTTTATTTACTTGACTAAACATTTCATGTAACTAAACATCTGACTAACATAGCGCGCGTATACAGTGAGTTCCAGTTAAGGCAGTACATCTCTGCCCGACGTCCAAACTAAAACTGAAACCCAACCAGGTCCCATGTGACTTTCGCGGGCTTTCTGTACTATTCCATGGAAAGTCCCGACCGTGATATGAAAAGGGGCCATCCCTTTAGAAATACAGGGGATTGACAATAATCTTATGCAACCGCATAGATTATGTAACACTACCACTCTGGATTTAAGGTGGACCTGGAAGTAATGGCGATGGGCTACTCGACATTTCCACAGAACTGGAACTTCCCAATCAGATAGTGTTTAACGTCATACACATGACATTAAGACCTCAGCCTCCTCCTTCTAGCACATATATAATAAAAAGGATGGGTTTGCCAGTAGAGCAATTGGTCTGGGACAATCATATAGGTGCTAGGGTTTGACGTGGCCAGCCAACAGATCACAGGAAGCCACTCCGACCGCCCGTCTAGTCTAAGTAAGGACCAAAGTGGAGTATTGTATGTCACGGGCTTCTTAGCCACCAGTGTTCCATCTTTAAGCATCACGGGTTGCAACCCACGCTCAACAGGTGGCGCCATTGGGGAGGGGTATTAACCCTCTGCAGAGGTGCATTCAGTGTATTCTAAATCCCCAGATGGCAGAGCTGCGTATTTTGTAGCTTTTATCTCCGGATATTATATGTAAACATGTTTTTATTTACAAAGAAAATAATAATTTCTTTC
>CM042143.1:9454708-9462208 GCA_023376005.1 Doryteuthis pealeii | reverse complement strand
GTGTAGAGAATTTTAGTAGTGCTTTAAAAAGACCTCCTAAAAGATTCATTGTATGAAAAAAATGTATGTATTTTACAATAGAGGGGGGGGGAGATAAAACAGGTAAATGGGATAAGTAGGAAAATAAAATAAAAGAAAAGAACAATTTCTTTTCTTTTCTCCTAAAATGGGGAAGGAAAGAAGACCTTATAGATTGATAATATTCAAACCAAGTAAGCCCTCTCTTTGTTTACAAAGAGCAGGCTTATTGGTCAGAATATACAATGTTTCTAAAATCTTCAGATGGTAAAAAGAGTGTGACTTGCTCTCAACTGAGGATTAGTCAAGACTAAATGAGTTTGAGTTTGAGTTTTGTTTAACGGCATATCAACCCCTGTGGGTCATTTAATGCCAAAAAGGTTATTTTGGATTTCAGACTTTAAGGTAGTGGTTCTATGGAGATAATTGGTAAGACTAAATGAGTTGGCGCAATTACGGTTATTTATAAGGTGCTCGCCTATAGAGGAACATTAAGTATTCCTCAGAAATAGAACCGTCTGTCCTAACGATATACTGAGGAATACTTATGGTTCCTCAATAGGCGAGCACCTTATAAATAAACCCATTTAGTGTTCACTGGTTCTCAGTTGAGAGCAAGTCGCACTCATTTTACCATCTTATTGATTCGACATTGGACGCACGAAATACTATTTTCGACACACTTTGTTCTACTCAACAATACTTGGCAATCTAGAAAAAGAAAACCGAGAAAAATACTGTAACTAACTTACACTGAACTTGAACGCGAGCCGCTAAATTACGAGAATTCATTTCTCACACAAAAATTATTTCGAGAACAATAGTTTTTGTGACAGATCTAATGTTTAAAAAAAAAAGAAAATGCACTGAGTGAGTAAGAAATTAAACTTATTTCTTAAGCGGAGAGTTAATATTTCAGCAGACAGTTGTTAAGAGTAACCTTCTCATTTGTATATGTTTGTATTACTGTTATTTGTTAATATATTTAACTTATTTCTTCTCTTGTGTCTTTATTCTGGCTTCTAACCAGGCCACAAAACTACCCGATATCTGCACAGACAAATCTACATATATACATAAAATTCCACATCTGAAATTAAAGTATACTTACATACATATCCACATACATAATTAGATGTATACACACATTCGTACATATGTAAATATACGAGGGTGAGTCAAAATGTAATGCCATTTTGTTTGGGACAGGTATAATTCCCAATACAGGAACATGTATCATATATCAAAATGAAGCTGGTCCTCTGTGGATCGCATCCCTACGTCTCCACATAGGTGAGTCAAAAGGTAATGCTATTTTGTTTGGAACAGGTATAATTCCCAACACAGGAACATGTATCATACATCAAAATGAAGCTGGTCCTCTGTAGATCGCATCCCTACGTCTCCACATAGGTGAGTCAAAAGGTAATGCTATTTTGTTTAGGACATATATAATTACCAACACAGGAACATGTATCATACATCAAAATGAAGCTGGTTCTCTGTGGATCGCATCATTTCATCTCCACATAGTTACCGTTTCTCTCAATAGCAATGGTCCACCTTCGAATAAGAGCATGTATCCCTGCCCCATGAAATTCTGTTGACTGTTCTTTGAGCCACTTCCCCACTCCAGATTTTACTTCTTCGTAACTAGAATAATGTTTGCTTCTAATCCCATATTCATGGCGCCGAAGATATGATAGTCTAGAGAATATGGAGGATGTAGTAAAGTTGTCCACCACCGTGTGGTCGAGTATTGTGATGCAGAAGCAGGGTATTGTCGATTGGCAAGTTGGGTCTTACTTGTCGGATTTTTGCCCTGAGACTCATTAGGGTCTCAATGTAGGCCTTAGTTTTATGGAAAAAAAGCTTCACATGAAATAAAGAAAATGGCATTACTTTTTGACTCAACCTCGCACATACAGAAATCCTCATCCTTTTGTCATCAGGACTCTATTTAAGAATTATCACCTTCTTAGACAGTTTTCCATTCTCTCGTTCAAATTAAGTGAAAGCTAAAAGCTGGTGAATATGGAGGATGCGGTAAAGTTGTCCACCCGAAAGAGGCGAATTTCTCCCTTGTCCTGATGCTTGTGTGTGGTCGAGCATTTTCATGCAGAAGGAGGACATTGTCGATTGGAAGGTTGAGTCTTACTTGTCGGATTCTTGTCCTGAGACTCGTTAGGGTCTTAATGTAGGCTTTATTTTTACAAAATAAAAAAAAATGGCATTACTTTTTGACTCACCCTCATAAATACAGAAATCCTCATTAAGCTCGTTTACCATAACTTTCTCATCCTCTGAATTCTTTCTTTTTGTCATCAGGACTCTATTTAAGAATCATCACCTTTTTTAGACAGTTTTCCATTCTCTCGTTCAAATTAAGTGAAAGCTAATACTCATCTATAAACTTTTACTTTTGTTCGTCCGTTATTTTTTGTTCTTGTCCTTTTAGTTTTTGTGTGTTCTTACTGTCTTCCCAGACGTCTCATTTACCGTTCGATTACTTGCAAGCCACCCGGTTCTTTTTTTCTTTTTTCTTTTTTAACTCCCCACCCGTTTAAAAAAGAAAAGAAAAGAAAAAGAAAACAGTTTATTAATGACGTGACACTTGCTCTTTCTGTTGCTACATCTGTCGTTGGCATTCAATCAGACGCTGTCTTTTGTCCACGCGACAAGACAAACACGATCTTTTGGCGCAGTTGTCGACAAGTGATGGGTCGACCATGTGCACCTCAGACGACAACGACGACAACGACAGCGTCCTGATGACATGTTGGAGCCATTCAACGGTTTTTTCAAGAGACCCCACTCCTCCCCCTCCTCCTCATCCTCTGTCTTCCTCCTCTTTCCTCCTTCCCGGTCCATCAGTCCACCCACGTCCATCTATCCACACAAAAATACTCTGTCAATACTAAAACAAAAAAAAAAAGATAGCTTGAAGTTTCACTCTTCAGACTCGTTATTTTTTCATAGATTTTAACCCTTTCTCCATCTCTCCCTTTCATTCTCTCTCTTTCCCTCTCCCCCTCGCTCTCTATTTCTCTCTCTCTCTCTCTCTCTATATATATTATATATATATATATAAAGTAAACAAACAAATGTGTTTATTTTTATATGGCTTTAAGCCGACAATTTCTGGAGGATATGAGATTAATTTTCAAAATTAGGTATGACTTCAATTAAGCACATTTTCAAAATTAGGTATGACTTCAATTAAGCACATATCATCCAAATATATATATATATATGTGTGTGTGTGTGTGTGTGTATGTGTGTGTGTGTGTGTGTTTCTCTCTCTCTCTCTCTCTCTCTCTCTCTCTCTATCTATCTATCTATCTATCTATCAATCATCTTCTGCTATCTATCTCTTTTTCTCATTTTGCCTGTATATCTCTATCGCACACTCACTCTGTCTGTCTATCTATCTATCTCTCTATCTCTATTACTCTCACGCTATCTATCTTTCTATCTCTCTATATATATCTATCTTTCTCTCTCTCTTTCTCTCTCTCTCTCTCTCTCTCTCTCTCTCTCTCTCCTCTCTCATTTTGTCTGTCTATTGATCTCAATCTCTCTTGCTCTGTATGTTTATCTCTATCTATCTATCTATCTATCTATCTATCAATCTGTTATATCTTTTTCTCACTCTATCTATTTACCTATCTATCTATATCACATTATTCATATCTCTCTATCTCTCGCACCATCTATCTATCTCTTTCGTTCTGTCTGTCTCTCTATCTCTATCTCCCTCGCTCTGTCTGTCCGTATCTATCTATCTATCTATCTATCTATCACTTTCTATCTCTATATTTCTCTATCGTTATCTCGCTATCTATCTCTATCTATCTCTCTATCTCTCTTGTCTGTCTGTCTGTCTGTCTGTCTGTCTCTTCCTCCCCACTCTCTCTCTCTGTCCTCTCTCTCTCTTCTCTCTCTCTCTCTCTCTCTCTCTCTCTCTCTCTCTCTCTCTTTCTATCTCTATTTCGTGTTCCTTGCCTTTGTCTCTGCTTCTCTATGATTACTTTTCATTTAGTTCTTTCTCTGTTGCTTTTCTATTCTTTTCCTTCTCTTAATTTTCTTTCTTTCTTTTTCTTTCTTTTATTATTTCATTTTCATTTTCAACATCTGAAGAAATAAAACTTTATAAATAAATTGAATTACATTTTGAAAAGCCAACAAATTTGAACTCTCTTGAACTTTCTCAACAGTAGAAGCGATATCAGTGAATTCTTATACCTTTAAAAAAGACCATTAAGCGATAGATAAGGTTTTAACAATGCTTTATAGAGAGGCAACTTGTTGAAAGCGCGTGATCTAATGGTTAGAGTCGTAGGAAATGGACTCGTCGACCCGAGTTCAATTCCTGGACAATGCTGTTTGCATTTCACATATCTCTAATACCCTTGGGAAAGGTATGGGTAAATAGCAGGACAGACTGAGCTCTTTAACCATAGCTAGGTGACCAGTCCAGGAGAAGGAAAACTCTGAATTCAAGCCTGTTAAACTCCTCTTTAGAAATTGACCTTGTGTCGCATCCTGCTCGTGCGGAGGGGTTGGTAAATATACATAGTGAGGCAACTATATCATTAAGATTTTTATTTTATTTTGCTAACGTAAGTTCGAAAATTTCAGAACAATCCGCTGTGCAATGGATTGAGTCAGGTGCTGGTTTTGGGTTTGGGTTAAATACTTCAAGCAGATATGCTAGATTCATATGTTTATAAATTCTTATGGCAAGAGAACAAAGAAAATAACACGTTCAATCAAATTCTTAATGATATAGTTGGTTCACAATAAAGTATTTTTTCAAACTAATTAGTTTATTTGGATGCATGTATATCTCAAGTATTAACTAGACTATGAAAAATAGATGGAAATTAATCCGACATTATGAAATTTAACATTTTGAAAAAACATATGTTTGTTATGTGATTGCTGAACAAACATCATATGTTTTTTCAAAATGTTAAATTTCATACTGTCGGATTAATTTCCATCTATTTTTCATATTTGTCAAATGAAAAAACATTATATCTGGAATTTTACACCTTGAAGACTTTCATCTATAACTCTACGGACTTCAACACCACAAGTAAATTTTGGAACCCTAACATCTTTCTTCAAATTACAATGTGGACTTGTACATTTTTAACAGCTGAAATATATACTATACTATTTTGATACCCACTTTACATTTTTTATATATTTTTACAATAAACTCTTTTGAGTTTTTACTATAAACTATAATGCTTCTGATTTTTAAAAAATTAAAAATAAAATTTATTTTATTTTTAAAACAGAACATGCATTTTTCAAAATTTCAGCGTTTGAATTCAGCGTTCGTTTTGCAAACAGTCTTTTTAACGGATATCTTTCTTCTCGTCTATGTCGCTCTTTGATGAAGACCAACTTATCGATTTGGTCGAAACAGATCTGTCAGCAATCACATAACAAACATCATATGTTTTTTCAAAATGTTAAATTTCATAACTAGACTATATACATTATCGCGTTTCTTAAATAGCGCTGATGTTTCAAACTTACGCTTAATGACTTGCAAAAGAAATTTGGAATTTGTGTCAAGTATTCAGCTCTGTTACAAGTTGAAAGTATAACTAACCCTAGAGTATTTATAGATGGTTTATATACAGCTTTGGGTTATTCTATTATGAACTCTGGCAAGTTCACTTCCTGGGTTTTGATTGGCTGATGGTTTTCAGGGTGAATAAAGATATGGATAAGTACCCACTCTTCAGCCATCTCTCTGCACTATGCCAGCAGCATGCAAGGACTGTATTTAAGTTACAGCTTGCATGTTGTTCTTGTCTGCTAACTCGACGGTAGTTAGAATCCCACTGCGCCGGTGAGTATTGTGTTGTTTCTATGATATCTGGGGGATAACTACTACAACTTCTCACTTTTTTGTGATGTATATTCATGAGATGTAGATATTTACCCAACCCGTAACCATTGCACCACAAAGGGATGCCCGTTTGCTCCAGGTAGGATGTGACACAAGGTCGCAAGTATTGGGATCCAGCGAGGATCGAACTCGCCAATCAGTGGTAATGTATCTGTGAGATTAGCTTACAAAATATTACACCACAATAGGGCGCCTTTATACTCAAGCCGTTTGCTACGGGCAGGGTATGGCACAAGGTTATAATTATGGGGCATCCAGTGGAGATCTAACTCGCTAATCAGTAGTTAATGGATCTGCGACATTAGTTTACATAACCATTACATTACGATGGGGCATCTTTATACTCAAGCCGTTTGCTACCAGTAGGATGTGACACGTCCCGATTACGCATTGGTCACACAAGACTAACGTACTCCTATATACTCAAACAAGAACAACAACCACAGTGTGAAACATGTCAAACACCTTTGACAGTTAAACATTTATTCATGAAATGCAGGTTCTTTGCTCAAATCAGAAACCGTTATTTTAATGCAAACAATATGAAAGATCTATTTGAAAATGTCAACATGGAGGACAAAATTATACCATAGAATAAAGACATAAATTTAATCAATACCATACAACATGATCCCTAATGGTGCTAATACATTGTTAAAACCAATTACTAAAAAATTATAAATATAAATACACAACATATATTACTTCTTAACCGTTAAGCATGACACAACCCTAGACGGGTTGATATGCCATTAAAATCAATCAACCAGTATGAAGTATTCAGCGAGGATCGAACTCGTTATTCAGTAGTAATAGATTTTGCGAGACTAACTTCTTGATAATTTCACCGAGATGGAACGCCCAGTATATTTACCAGATTGATTGATCTTAACGACATGTCAATCCATCTAGGGTTATTTCATACCTAAAGGTTAGGGAATCGCGTTCACTGTATGTGCATATTTACATTTCTGTGTAGTTGTTTTTTTAAGAGTTTGTTTTTTTGTTCATATTGAATACGGATCATTCTAAACAAATCAATTTCACCCCAACACATAATACCTCTCATATTAGAGTGGACCTGGGAGTAATGATAATGGAGGTGTTTTTCAACTTTCCTAACAACAGAACTTTCACAATCAGATGAACATATATATATATATATATATATATATATATAATATATGTATCTAATATAATATATATATATATATATATATATATATATATATATTCTATAAATAAAAAAAGTGCTCAATATCAATGATGAACCATATATAATTAAGTTAGTGTAGCAAAGACATAAAGTCAACAGTGCTTAGTAACTGTCAGTTTCTCACAGAGCCAATTTTCAAGCCAAAACCTGGTTAGAAAAATCGCATAGAAACTGATATATATATATATACATATATATATATATATATATATATATATATATATATATATATATATATATATATACACACAATCATATATATATATATATATATATATATAATATTATATATATATATAATTCATTTAACAAAAGGGTAAGCCATATCATAAGT
>CM042143.1:9429708-9449708 GCA_023376005.1 Doryteuthis pealeii | reverse complement strand
AGACCAAGATGTTAGAAGATAGAGCCAAAGCCGGCCAGAAGAAAATACGACCAGAAGTAAGAAGTAAGAAAAGGGTATACAACACTGCATTCGTTTATTATCTGATTGAATGTTTCGTCTTTTTCTCCACATATTCTACACTTCACTGTTGTGTCTTATCTATTTTTACTTTTATATAATTTGTTCTTAAGTCATTGTCTTGTGCTATGATTATAAGAGATTCAGTTTCTCTCTTGAGGTTTCCCCTTCTTTTTCTTCTTCTAATTATTATTATTCTAAAAAATCCTTTATTAATATTATTAAAAGAAACTCACTACTGTTATCAAAAATAATTTTCCTATTGTTAAAAAGCTCTTTAAAAAACCGCAACTATCACTTTCACGTTTTCGCATTCAACAGGTAATAATAATATCATTTTTATCTCAAAGACCCTATCAATTACCCCAGCCACTTGTAATCCCTTCAAGTCCCTTTAATAAGAGGGTAATAGATACAGTAAGAGTTAAATAAAAGAAAATCTTTTATTATCGCCTGATGATCATGAAAACGTGAAACTGATAGTTGCAATTAATATGTTTAAATTGAATTAATATATATTTAGTAGATCAGTTCGCACACCTAGTTAGTAATATCTCATCTAGAGAAAGCGATGTCAAATACACATAGATAGATTATTATCCATCATATTGAAAGCTGATTTCACGAAATTCTAATTTTTAATTTTTAAATGAATTATTAAAAAAAAATGAAATAGATCACTAAGTAGGACTTAGCCTATTCTAGTAGTGACCACCCCAAGCGGAGATTTAACGACTGACCTCAAGATTTTCTCATTCAGAGTTTTCCTTTTCCTAGGCTGGTTGCCTAACCAAGGTTTAAGAGCCCAGTCTGTCCTACTATTCACACATAGCTGGAGAGTTGGATTCATAATTTCCCAAGGTTATTAGCGCTATGTAAACTGTGGTTTCGTCCATGATTTGATCTCGGGTCGATGAGTCCATTTCCTACGACTCTAACTTCTTCCAAGTCATAGCTGTATCAGTGTTCCTATACGGCTGAACCATCTGGAACCTTACCAAAATAAATGAATGGATAGATATAGATGAAATGACGACGAATAAAATTTGGTGAATTTGTTTATTTCAAAAAATCATTTAAATATTTGAGCTTTTTGTATAAATGCTTAGTCAATACAGCCACTTACCTCCTATTACAAACAAACAAACATTCAAGTAATCCAGGTTCAAATTCGGGACCAATCTGTTTGCATTTCACATAAGGCTAATACCCTTGGGATAGGTATGCATCCAACTATTCTTCTTCCAGTTATGGATGAAATAGTTTAGTTTCGTTTCTTTGTTTAATGGCGTATCAACCTTTTTGGTTATTTACTGCCAAAGCCATCCTTGTAGAAGAATAGTAGTGGTAGTATTTAATCCATAGCTTGAAGGATGAAGCGGTTCATACCTTTGTCAAGAGGGATTACTTTGAAGGGAATAACATGTAGTTGGTATTTTGGATTTGAAATAATTTTTTGTGACATCAGTCCTGGAACTTTTCTGACATATCTCGTATGTTGGACACTGACGGAGAAGCTAGGAAGAACTCATAAGTGAGACTCTCCTGTGGACACTCACACATGAACACGGCAAAAACTTAAAAGCAACTCTGTGCGGATTCTGGATGCCGTGCTGAGGGGTGATGACCGATAGGGACGATTAGCGAGCGAGTGAGCTAGCGAGAGAGAGAGAGAGAGAGAGAGAGAGAGAGAGAGAGAGAGAGAGAGAGAAGAGAGAGAGAGAGAGAGAGAGATGGTGATGATGAGAATAATGATGATGTTTTGCCAGACATTAAAATCCAGGTATCTCTAGTTTGAAAGAAGATTCAAGTCAAACAATTTTATATATATATATATATATATATATATATATATATATATATATATATATATATATATATATCAAATTGTTTAATTTTATTTTATTTTATTCTATTATTTTTTTATTTTATTGTTTATCATTACTTTCATTCTTACTTTTATTCCTTTATATTATTTTTTATATAATTAACTATATTTAACTACCCAAAACTTCTGTTATCGTAGCGCCTACAACCAGGCTTTTCCTAATACTCTCAAACCAAATCAAACCAGTTAATAAATAATTTTAACCTTTCGCTTTTTAACCATTAATACATCCCATAATCTACCTTTCATTAAATAGTAATTGAAAAAATAATCCCCATAAATGAATTCAAATTTTTAATCCAATAAACAAAAACGATTCACGATAAATCTTTGAAAATATAAATAAGCGTTCGCCTATAAAGGATAAGTCCTATTCCAACGGGCATGTATTATACCAACTGAGATTAATCGAAAACTCGCTTAATTCAACGGATGTAACCCTGAAGAATCAATCGATGAAACTCGAGTAGGTTACTCCTTTCCATTGTATAAATAAATTATTGCTCTACATTGTATTGAGCACTTTGTATTTGTTTTTTCTCAGTCTTAACCCCTGGATACTGTGCGCTTCCAGCGATCGTACTCATACCCACCGGTAAGCTACTACTCATACATTAACAAATATATATATATATATATATATATATATATATATATATATACCAACCCGTCCATACGAGCAGGATAAGACACAATGTCAATTTCTAAAGAGTTTAACAGGTTTGAATTTCGGAGTTTTCCTTCCCCTAGACTGGTTACCTAGCTACGTCAAAAGAACCCAGTCTGTCCTACTAGTTTCATATAGCTGAAAGAAGGGTAGTTGGATTCATACCTTTCCCAAGAGTATTAGCGCTATGGGAAATGCAACAGCCTCGTCCAGGATTTGAACTCGTCTCGGTTTAGCGAATTGGGTGGCTTGAAAAACTTCCAGTTCAAATCTCGGCACCGTTGCAGTCAAGTGTGTGTGTGTGTGTGGGGGGGTTGCATTCAACGAGAATGTCCGCCATTTTATATTTATCATGTTACTATATATATGTAATTCTTTGACATCATCACAAATCTGGTTGACACAAAGAAAAGCTCAGGGGCAGGTGGTGGAGTGGGATGGGGGGCGGGGGGCTCAACAAAACAAGAAATATAATCATCATTGAATAAAGTCAACTACGGAGTTAAATGCACTAACCATTCAATTTCAATTCTCTAAAAAAAATAAAAATAAAATAAAATAAAAAAGTGTGGGGGGGATTGTTTATTGGCGGAACAACGTCGTTTATTCGTATTCGGAGTTGGTGAAAATGTCGAATTTGTTTACGATTGTCGTTACTAATGGCTAACCCGTGTACAGACCTCCCACCGGTCAGTGGTAACTTTTGTCTTACGACACACTGGAACTCATAAACAGAGACATACATAAACATAAATATATCCTGTTGTGAGAACAAAGTGTCAGGCGACCGAGAGTAAAAAGGTACTTAACTGAAAACATACACATAAATAACTGAGAAAACAAAACTATCCGCTTTTATGTATGTTTCGTGTACACGTGCGCACTTATACGAACTCAGGTGTGTACATATATACACTATCGTTATTTAATAATACTAGAAAAAAAAAAAAAAACGCCCCCCGGGTGGTGTTAAAATACATTTTTTTTTAAGATATTGCCTGAGAGAGATGAGGAAAATTATAATAATATTAAAAAATTAAATAAATAAAATAAAACTTTTAATATTAAAAAAAAAGTTAATTACTTACTGAAAAAACGTCACAGTGGCTCCACTGTTAGAAAAAGAAAGTGACTTCAATGTTAGAAAAATAAAAAAAACGCCCCCCGGGTGGTGTAAAAATATTTTTTTTTAAGATATTCCCGAGAGGGATGAGGAAAATTATAATAATATTAAAATATTAAATAAATAAAATAAAACTTTTAATATTAAAAAAAAGTTAATTACTTACTTAAAAAGCGTCACAGTGGCTCCACTCCACTGCGATATTTGCTTTGTTTTACAACAGGACCTTCGAAAATGTTTCTAAAAAATTCTGATTTAATCCCTCAGACTATTATCTTCATAGAAAAAATTAAAAATCCTACCAGTAAAATATATTTTGTTCGGATTTTATAAATTAAATAAGAGGGCACAGTAGGGTGGTGGCCAACCTAGTGAAAAAATATTTATCCTAATATATTTTAGGAAAAACTATTTTAAACATAAACTCATCTAAAGGTGAAAAAGTATCAAAAGGTTCGTGAAAATTTGACAATTGATTTTTCATAGAATTTTTATGTAGTAATGATACTGACTATAAATTGAATGCTCATTGATAAACTTGCTTAATTCTTGAAATGACTGTAAGGTAATCAGTGACATAGTTTCGGTTAGCGACAAATAGATACCGAATAACTAGTATTAGTAGATAAGCTTAGTAAAGCGCAAGGGCATGAAATTGGGGTGAAGGCATCTACTCAGAATCGAACTCATTGACAAAACTATCTGGTTTTATATATGTTCCGTGTACACATGCGTACTCATACAAACTCAGGTGTGTACGTATATACCCTATCGTCATTTAATAATACTAGCAGGACTCGTATAATTTCCACGAAACTGAACAAAAATCAAGAGGATCTATTTAAACCAGAAACTATGATTTGCAATTTCATTACATATAAATCCCACTGTTGACCTCGCAATAAATAATGCAAAATTAAAAGTGACAAAAACACGACTCGGAAAAATAGTTGGGCTGAAAATTCACCGGAAAAAAAAAACAAGAAAAAAAAACAAACAAACAAAACAAAACAAAACAGCGTAAATTAAGGCAGAAGGACTGAACGATCTAAGATCAAAACTACCAAAATATATTCCATAATTCATAATTTTAATATTACAAAAAACCCAAAAAAACATTTGTATTATTTGTATTATTCGGACTGTTGTCCTCATCTTCATTGTTATCTGTACAACGTTTTGGCCGATGTTCCCTCTGGTCTTCTTCAGGTATTTCTTGACAGACTCAGAAACCTTCTTGTACTCGGGAACCCTCTCGGACTCGGGAACCTTCTTTTCGAAATCGGGAAGCCCCTTGTCGTAATCGGGAACCTTTTTGTCGTAAGCTTCCTGAGTCCGACAAGAAATACCTGAAGAAGGCTGGAGGGCACATCAGCCGAAACGTTGTATAGATAACAATGAAGATGAGAACAATGGTCCTAATAATACAAATAATACTAATTATCAAGCCTCATTTAAAAAAATCAGAGAAAAACAAACATGTAACTTTTTTTTTCTTGGGTACTGTTTTATATTTATTATTTTAATTATTTTAATTACCTTAATAATAAAGCATTATTTTGATTTTTGGGGCTGTTGGCCTCATCTTTTATGATAACAGATAACATTGGTTATTACACTTCAAATTTGGATGCAAGTTTCAGAGTTTAAGCCGCAAATCCACGCTCTATGTTGAAAATGTTTCTCTGTTTGCTTAGTAAATAATGCACATGGTTTTTAAAAAATAAAAAATAATATATATATATATATATATATATATATATTGAGAGAGAGAGAGAGGGAGGGAGGGAGAGAGAGAGGAGGGGAGGAATATAATAGTTACATGTAAATTAGCATGGAAAAGTTTTTAAGAGTAATATAACAATTGCATGTAGATTAGCATGGAAATTTTTTAGGATGAGTCAGCACAACGTGACATGTCGTTTTCTCATTGGTCGAGGAGATGTCACGTGGCGAAGTATGATAGAGTAAGAGTGAGAAGTGATAATGTTAGGGGAATTTAACACAAGGCTAGAAATACAGACTCTGCGTCGGCTGGGGCTTTAGAATACACCGACGGCACCTGTTACATAATCTATGCGGTGGCATAAGATTATTGTCAATCCCCTGTAATTCTGAGGGGATAACCCTTTTCATACTTATGTAAGGTAGTATAGAGATATGGTGGTGATCAGTGCAGTTGATGGCCCTGAAAATGAGTGACGGCGTTTGACCTCACTCTCACCTTGCCTTCCAGGGATAAATCGTGGGAACCGGAAGGCATAGAAGAACCTGTTCCGGTTTAAGAATAGTAAGGAGCTTTAGTTGAGTGTTGCAGTGGACGTCAGACAGAGCAGTCGGCCATGATGCTCTGTCCAAACTGTAACTCTGCATACGCGCGCTATGTTATGTCTGGGTTGGGGATTTACCGAATAAAGTAACATTAAAAGAAAATCGAAGTCTTGTGTTTACTAAAAACTAAGAATGACACAGGGCTTCTGATAAGGAGAAATACCTAACAGAAACCAGACCTGAAGTCCCCAAGAAAGTCCAGACCTAGAAGAGACCAGACCTTAGAAGACAGAATAGCAAAGCCGGCCAGAAGAAAATACGACCAGAGATAAGAAGTAAGAAAAGGGTATACAACATTATATCGATTTGGTACCGTGAAAAGCTCAGTACGTAACACACCTCTACAGAGAGGCAAAATCCCCCCACCCCATGGGGACACCAGTTGGTCGTGGGTGGCAACCCGTAATGCTTAAGGACAAAATCCTGGTGGCTGAGCAGTTCATGACATGCAACACTCCACTTTATCCTTTACTTAGGCTAGACGGGAGGTCGGAAAGGCCCCCTACAATCAATGGGCTAATTACCTCATACAATACCACCTATATGATTGTCCCAACCCTATCGCTCTAATAGCAACCTCCAGCTCTTTTATCATATATGTGCTAGAAGGCGGTGACTGAGGATCTTAGTGCCCTGAGTATGACGTTAAACTACATCTAGTGGTGAAGTTCAGTTCTGGAACTCTGTAGATTACCCATTTATCGTCATTACTCCCAGATCCACTCTGACCTGGAGTGGTAGTACCTGTTAGGGTCCCATCTATGGATTTAATAGATAAAAAGAGTTTAAAGATGTGTTTAAAAATTGAGTTTGAAAAAAATTGAATACCCAAATACGTAAGACAAATGTCTATGGCATAAATTAACCCAACGAGGGTTGACATGCCGTAAAATACAAACAACCAACCAACCAACCTAGAAATATGAAATATTCACTAAAAAGCTAACTCACTAACAAAGATCTGTCAGTCAAGTTAGCTCAAGAAAGGGTCGGGTTAGCTCAGTCGGTAGAGAGTTCGGCTAGAAACCACAAGGTTCCTAGTTCGATACCGGCCCGCGCCAACTCAGCGGATGAATAGTACAGAGATCTGTGCGGTTAAGTGGAGAGCTGATGGTAGGAGTGGAGCTCCACCTCAGACGCAAAAACAATCTCCTTGGTCTAGCGCTATTGAAAAGAGGATAGACTCCCTCGCAGATTGGCTGATACCGACTTTAGGCCATCCCAATAACTGTACTTACTTACACCACCGGAAGCGCCTTTTTATTTACTAATCTTAGCTTATTTTGGTACAAGGTCAGAAATATACCCCCCGCATGAACAGAATGTGACACAATGTCAATTTTTAAGCGGAGTTTAACAGGTTTTGAATTCAAAGTTTTCCTTCTCCTAGACTGGTTACCTAGCCATGGTTAAAGAGCCCACTCTACCCTGCTATTTACCCATAGCTGGAGGGAGAATTGGATTCATACCTTTCTCAAGGGTATTAGTGCCATGTGAAATGCAAACAGCATCGACCAAGAATTGAACTCGGGTTTCCTACGACTTTAACCATTAAAACGAACCCACTAACAAGGGTTTACTAACCTGGCTCGCCAACCTTGTTTTATTTAGTAACCTCAACACAGTTTGGCAAAGGGCTTGAAATATGGAGCATTCACTCACAAGCTAATTCACTAACAAAGTGCATTTCAGTTTAGCTAGCCAACCATTGCACCACCGTAAGCGTCTATTTTTTTTTATTAATCTTAGTTTAGTTTGGTACAAGGTCAGAAATATGGGATATTCGGTGTAAAACGAACCTACTAAAAGGGTTTGGTGATTCAGCTCGCTAACCGTTGCACCACCGCATGCGCGTATTTTATTTAGTAATCTTAGCTTATTTTTTTCCAGAAATATAGGGTATTCATTGTAACGAACCCTCTAACAAAGGTTTAATAATCCAGCTCGCTAACCATTGCATTACTGTAGATGCCTTTTTTTTTATTTATTAAGCTTAGCAATACAGATCATGGGGTATTTAGTATGGCACGAACCCACTAACAAGAGTTTGATCATCCAGCACGCTAACCATTGCATGCATCACTTTAAGCGACTTTTTTTTATTTACTAAGCTTAGCAATATACTTTATGGAGTGTTTAGTATGGCACGAACCCACTAACAAGAGTTTGATAATCCAGCTCGCTAACCATTGCATTACTGTAGATGCCTTTTTTTTATTTATTAAGCTTAGCAATACAGATCATGGGGTATTTAGTATGGCACGAACCCACTAACAAGAGTTTGATAATCCAGCACGCTAACCATTGCATCACTTTAAGCGACTTTTTTTTTTATTTACTAAGCTTAGCAATATACTTTATGGAGTGTTTAGTATGGCACGAACCCACTAACAAGAGTTTGATCATCCAGCACGCCAACCATTGCATCACTTTAAGCGACTTTTTTTATTTACTAAGCTTAGCAATATACTTTATGGAGTGTTTAGTATGACACGAACCCACTAACAAGATTATGCTACCCAAGCTTGGAAGCCAGGACAGCACGCAAAGTGCACAGCAAATATACGAAACTCCTAGTGTGTGCGTGCACTAATGGTTTAACGTTTAACTAAATAACATAAAAAAGTGAAGAAAAAAAACCAAAAAAAAAAACCAAAAAAACAAAAGGTCTTTTGTCCCCTGTTTTGTATAGAAAATAATTAAGCATGGAATTTTCTCGTTTTAGATTATATTAATTTGCCCTTTTCTCGCTTATTTTTTCAATTTTTTTTTTACTTCCCTTTCTTTTTTGTTTTTCTTTTCTTGTTTTTGTTTTTAACTTAAAACTTGTCTGATTTAATACCGGAACTCAGACGACAACAAAAAAAGACCCCCGGGGCCAGCAGCCGACCACCGCAGAGAAAATCAGGATATGAATTTCTGTCAGTCCTTGACTTTTGTTTTCACGTCTTGCCAGTTGAGAAAAGGCTTGGCCGGAGGTTTGGTTCTGATCGGCTCACAACCAATCGTCGATGCATGTCCGGTGCAACGGCCAATACCAATACGGTTAAGGAGACATCACGCAAGACCCTCATTAATTGACCGATTTGAAAATATCGTTTTCTTATTCGGCTAATAACTTTCAAGGACACACACACACACATACACACACACATACAAACACACACATACACACGCACATACACACACACATACACACACACACATACACACATATACACAAACATACACACAAACATATACGTATATATTTCTCTTAGTAACACTATCTGTCTATATACATTAGATTGAATTGTGTGTGAGTATATATATCTTCACACACACACAGACACACTCAAACACACACACTCAAACACACACACTCAGACACACACTCAGACACACACACAAACATATATATATATATGTGTGTGTGCGTGCGCACGCGCGTGTGTGTAAGTCTGGGAGTTCTCTTAGTAATACTATCTGTCTATCTACATTAGATTGATTTGTGTGTGAGCATATATATCATCACATACACACACACACTCATACACACACACATACATATATATATATGTGTGCATGTGCGCGTGTGTGTAAGTCTGGGAGTTCTTTTAGTAACTTTATCTGTCTATCTACATTAGATTGAATTGTGTGTGAGTATATATATATCTTCACACACACACACACACATATATATATATGTATAAGTCTGGTAATTCTTAGTAACTCTATCTGTCTATCTACATTAGATTGATTTGTGTGTGAGTACATATATATTCACATACACACACACACACACACACAAATACACTCATACACACACACACATACATATATATATGTGTGTGCGTGCGCGTGTGTGTAAGTCTGGGAGTTCTCTTAGTAACTCTCTCTGTCTATCTACATTAGATTGAATTGTGTGTGAGTATGTATATCTTCATACACAAACACACACACACACACACACACACAGACACGCACGTACACACACACACACACACACAGAGAGACACGCACGTACACAAACACACATATGTATAGGTCTGGTAATTCTTAGTAGCTCTATCTGTCTATCTACATTAGATTGATTTATGTGTGAGTATATATATATCTTCACATATATACACACACACACACACACACACACACACAAACACACACACTCACATACCCCCACACACAAACATATACATATATATATGTGCGTGCGCGCGTGTGTGTAAGTCGGAGAGTTCTCTTAGTAACTCTATCTCTCTATATACATTAGATTTAATTGTGTGTAAGTATATATATATCTTCAGACACACACGCACACACATATTCACACGAGAACACACACACACACACACACACAACACACACACACACATATATATATATGTATAAGTCTGGTAATTCTTAGTAACTCTATCAGTCTATCTACATGAGATTGATTTGTATGTGAGTATGTATATCTTCACAAATACGCACACACACATATATATGTGTGTGTATGTGTATGAATGTATGTGTGCGAGTGTATGTATCTAAGTAATAATTACCTGACACATATACGTTTCAATATATATATATATATATATATATATATATAGAGAGAGAGAGAGAGAGAGAAAGAGAGAGAGAAAGAGAGAGAGAGAGAGAGATGGGAGAGAGATAGGCGTCTGGTGTAATGGACACGGCAATACGAGTTCAAATCCTGAATTGGATGAGGCTGTTTGCATTTCGCGTAGAGCAAATAGCCTTGGACAAAGTATAAATCCAAATATTCTCCCTCCAGATATGGGTAAATAGTAGGGCTGACTGGCTCCTTAACCTTGGTTAGGCAACCAGACTAGAAGGAAAACTGAATTAAAACTTCTTAAACTTTGCTTAAGTAATTGAACTTGGAGTTCGTATTATTGCCCTTGGCATGGTATTAAACTCTCCGATCGTGAAGTTACAATTCTGGAACTCTGGGGAATGTGGAGTACCCCTTCATCACCATTACTTCCAGCTTCATTCTAACCAAGAGTGGTAGTACCTGTTAGGGCCCCATCTATGGGTCAAATAGAAAAAAAAAGCTATTTAAAAAATTGAGTTTAAAAAACAATGGGTACCCATCTAGAATAAATAAAATAAAAACGTCTTCGGCATAAAATGACCCAGCAAGGGTTGACATGCCGTAAAATCCAACCAACCAGCCTTTCACACAACAAATGTTTTTGGTTGTTTTCACGATTTTATGACCCAGTTCGGACTCGTAAATCATAAGTTTCCGAAATTGACATTTATTTATGCGGCTTTCAAATCACACACGCAATGAAGCCATGCACAACGTGTCAGCGCACTAACTAGCACGATACTAGCACGCGATACACGCGACACAAACGAGCACATACCAAAATATTGCAAAACCTTTGATTCACCCTACTGCGCGCTATAAGTACAGCTGGTCAATTTATCAATCCGTTATATATGGACGGCAAACTAGCACGTACCAAAATATTGCCAGCCCTATCGTCTGTGGCTTTAGAAAACACCGACTGCACCTCTACAGAGGGACAGAACGCCCCTAATGACGCCACCTGTTCCCCGTGTGTGGTAACCCGTGTTGCTTAAGAAGGGAATCCTGGTGGCTGAGCAGTCCATGACATGCAACACCACCACTTCCGCCTTTACTTAGGCCGGTCAAAGAGACCCCTCCGATCAATCGTCAAACCCTAGTACCTATATGGTTGTCCCGACACTATTGCCCTTATGACAAACCCCGAATCCTTTTTATCATATATGTGTATATGTGCTATATAAAGAGGTGGCTGGGGGTCCTGGGTTGACGCTAAACTCTATCTGATGGTGTTCCAATTCTGGAGCTCTGGGGAATGTGGAGTACCCCTTCATCATTACTCCCAGGTCCACTCAGAGGTGGAGTAGTAGTACCTGTTAGGGTTCAATCAATGGGGTAAATAGTAGAAAGTGATTTTAAATATTAAAAAAAAGAGATTATGTTTTTTAAAAATTGAGTACCCATGAAGAATGAATAAGACAAAATGTCTTTGGTATAGAATAAGCCGCCAAAGGTTGACATGCCGTAAAATTCAACCAACGAACCAAAATTAAGTACCCATGAAGAATGAATAAAGCAAAATGTCTTCGGCATAAAATAACCCGACAAGGGTTGACATGTCGTAAAATTCAACCAACCAACCAACCAACCAAAATTGAGTATCTATGAAAAATGAATAAAGCAAAATGTCTTTGGCATAAAATAACCCAGCAAGGGTTGACATGCCGTAAAATCCAACCAACCAAAATTGAGTATCTATGAAGAATGAATAAAGCAAAATGTCTTTGGCATAAAATAACCCGACAAGGGTTGACATACCGTAAAATTCAACCAACCAAAATTGAGTATCTATGAAGAATGAATAAAGCAAATGTCTTCGGCCTAAAATAACCCGACAAGGTTGACATGACGAAAAATTCAAACCAACCAACCAAAATTGAGTATCTATGAAGAATGAATAAAGCAAAATGTCTTCGGCATAAAATAACCCGACAAGGGTTGATATGCCGTAAAATTCAACCAACCAACCAAAATTGAGTACCCGTGAAGAATGAATAAAACAAAATGTCTTCGGCATAAAATAATCCGACAAGGGTTGACATGTCGTAAAATTCAACCAACCAACCAACCAACCAAAATTGAGTATGTATGAAAAATGAATAAAGCAAAATGTCTTTGGCATAAAATAACCCAGCAAGGGTTGACATGCCGTAAAATCCAACCAACCAAAATTGAGTATCTATGAAGAATGAATAAATCAAAATGTCTTTGGCATAAAATAACCCGACAAGGGTTGACATACCGTAAAATTCAACCAACCAAAATTGAGTATCTATGAAGAATGAATAAAGCAAAATGTCTTCGGCCTAAAATAACCCGACAAGGGTTGACATACCGTAAAATTCAACCAACCAACCAAAATTGAGTATCTATGAAGAATGAATAAAGCAAAATGTCTTCAGCATAAATTAACGCGACAAGGGTTGACATGCCGTAAAATTCAACCAACCAACCAAAATATTGCAAAACCTTTGACTCGATCTTGTATTTATAATGCTCGCTACTAGTACAGCCTGTTAATTTGAAATATTGATCTGCCAGCCTAAATCCTTTTCTTATTCATAGAACACATTGCCATAATAGGTTGAATCTAATTGTCTTGCAAATAAATGCATACACTTAGAATAAATCGTGTTGAATGGGAAGGATATAAAACTGGCGTAGGTTTTAAACTATATATTCTAAAAGTTCTTCAGTGCAGCACCTAGAATCCGCATAGGGCAAATCGATTTAGGTCCTTGCTGGCGTGCCCAT
Source organism: Doryteuthis pealeii (assembly GCA_023376005.1). Taxonomy (NCBI): domain Eukaryota; kingdom Metazoa; phylum Mollusca; class Cephalopoda; order Myopsida; family Loliginidae; genus Doryteuthis; species Doryteuthis pealeii. Next base: position 9,436,279 of record CM042143.1, on the reverse strand, counting down.
GTGCAAATTTCCATAGGAGAACGTCACTTATGAGTTCGTCCTTGCTTCTCTAGTAGCGTCCATCCTGTCTTGTTTGTCTTATTCGGATGATTTGGGCAGTGATGCTGATAGCTTTTTGGTTTAGTGCGTCTGGAACGCACATATTCGCTTTGAATGAGTCCTCGGGAAAAATTATGGGTCCAAACTAAAGCCGTCTAATTCCTGTGTAATTTGTTTATAAGAAACTATTGAAATGTATTTACAGATAGCTTGAAATGGTGAGGGAAGAAAAAAGAAAGACACTGAGGCGCATGAATACGATTTTATTGCGTCCTTGTAGATTTTTGTGATTCAGAGACGCAGGACACGTACCTATCAGTATCTCTGTTTGTGTAATAGGGACCAGTGGCCGTACAACTGCTTTCTTGTCGGGTGCTGTTTCGACGATTTGTTTAAGACAGTACGCAGCATTCGTGGGCAACTTCCATCTGCATTATTCTCTGAGTGCTTCAGAGCCCAGGTGGTGCAGGCGTACAGTAGCACTGACATGGCTGGGACGATTAATGCCTTTCCCAAAAGTGGGTATTTACCTAACCTGTTTGTCACGGGTAGGATGTGACACAAGGTCGCAAGTAAGTATTTACCCACCCAGTTCGCTACTTAGCATGTGACACAAGGTTGCAATGGGGGGAATCCAACGAGGATCGAACTTGCTTTTCAGTAGTAAAAAACAGAAATTATTGATATAGTTATTTACTAAGCTTAGCTTAGATATGGCACAAGGCCGAATGTAAGGGGCACCCAATGAGGCTCGAACTCACTAGTCATAGTTTGCCAGTCTACCTTGCTAACCATTACACAACCTGAGGTGCCCTAGAAATTATAGATATAAGGTGTGTGCTAGTTAACCGCTTATACTTATAGACTGGCCAAGGTCACGTGATTGACTCTTCTAACCAATCACTGGCAGTACTACTGGCCTGATAAGATACTTAACCCCCCCCCCATATTAGTCACAGTTCAAACTGCACCGTTGGAAGACACACATAGGATTACCTGGATCTTTACCAATACTCACGAAGGACTTATACGATTACCAGTAACTGAGGACACTTTAGTAACCAACAGGATTCACATTGTGGACGGACCTTTTATCAAGGATTCCACGAGATAAGCGCTTCTGCTATAAGGCCAAGGAATGACCCTTAAAAACTTAACATGGGTTTGTGAGACTATCTTGATAACCCTTTCACCACGATGGAACATCTTTAAGAATTTACCCAACCCGTTCGTCACGGGTAGGATGTGACACATGGTCGCAAGTACCAGCCATCCAGCAAAAATCGAAATCGCTTTTCAGTAGTAAAAGATCTTCGACACGAGCTTGTTAACCATTACTCCACGATGGAAAACCTTAGGTCTTTACCCAAATCGTTCCCGCCGAGTAGAATGTAACACAGGGTAGTATGTGCGGAGCATCCAGCGAGGATCGAACTCATTTTTCTGTAGTAAATAATCTGCGTGACTAGCTCGCTAACAATTACACCACGATGGGACGCCTTAGGTATTTACCCAACCCATTCGCCACGACTGTGATGTGACACAAGGTAGCAAGTGTGGGGCATCCATCGAGAATCAAATTCGCTTATCAGTAGTAAAGGATCTGCAAGACAAACTTGCAACCTATTACACCATGATGGGACGTCCTGCATTACCCGAAAGCTTTAGGACGAAGTAAAATGCAAACTGTATCATGTCCTGGGTATGACGTTAAACTGAATCTAGAGGTAGGGTTCTAGTTCTAGAGCTCTGGAGAGCATGGAGTACCCCTTCATTGATAGTACTCCTATGTCAAATCAGATCCAGACACTTCTGCAGAGAGGTAACCCCCAATGTAGTCACCATTTGGCCGTGGGTGGCGACCTATAATGTATAGGGAACGGAAGCCTCGTGGCCCTTACTTAGGTTAGACGGGAGATCGGAGAGGCCTCCACCGATCAATAGACTGGTCACATCAAGTTCTAGAACCTATATGATTGTCCCGAACCAATTGCCCTTATGGCAAACCAACAACCCTTTTTATAATATATGTGCTAGAAGGCAGTGTCTGAAGGTCTTAGTGTCCTAGGTTAAACTGCACATTAGAGATGAAGTTCCAATTCCGGAGCTCTGGGTAGTATGAAGTACCCCTTCATCGCCATTACTCCTAGATCCACTCTGACCCGGAGTTGTAGTACCTGTTAGGGTCCTTTCTATAGGTTAAAGAGAAAAAATAAGTTTGAAAATGTGTTTAAAACATTGAGCTTGAAAAAAATTGAGTTTAAAAAGAATGTTGATTACTCGTCATGAATGCATAAAACAAAACGTCTTCAGCATAAAATAACCCAACAAGGGTTGACATACCGTAAAATCAAACTAAACAGTCAGCCAACCAACCAACACTGACATATTATTCCCTGTTCCACTCTGACCCGGAGTGATAGTACCTATTAGATCTACTTGGTCTTTTTAGACCAAATTTGTTTTTAAATCTAAAACCCTTGGTTTTTTTTTTAATTGAATACCCAACAAGAGGAATAAAACGAGACGTCTTCGGCATAGAATAACCCAGCAAGGTTTGACATGCCGTAAACCCAAAGCAACCAGCCAACCAACTTGATATCGCGACTATTCAAACCATCATTTTATGGTCGTTAGCAAACGATTCAGTTTAGGCAGAAAGGTTCCCAATACACGATTTTATGTCTCTCTCTTCCAGCTTATTATTTATAGCTGTTCCGCGCCGCTTAGTGACGGGCGTAGACGGACTGTCTGAATAGACACGTTTAAAAGCAATTAAAATCAAGATGAAAGAAATACGAGAAATAAATAGCCGAATACAGCTTAGTTAAATGCAAATTGGTTTGATTAATAAAATATTAATTCCCTGAATAGAAGTCATACGAGCTCTGCTGTTTTGGTCAGCAGTCAGAGCTGAAACAGAATAAAGGAACTTGTTTTTCTACAACTTCACTCTCCCCTTTGATATTGTACGTATTCACCCAATCTGACTGACTGGGCTCTTTAGGCAACTAATCTAGGAGAACTAAATTCTGAAATCAAACCAGCTGGACTCCGTTTAAAATCTGACCTTGTGTCACATCCTGCCCGGGTTGGGTAAATACGTACAATATCAAAGGGGAGAGTGAAGTTGTAGAAAAAACAAGTTCCTTTATTCTGTTTCAGCTCTGACTGCTGACCAAAACAGCAGAGCTCGTATGACTTCTATTCAGGGAATTAATATTTTATTAATCAAACCAATTTGCATTTAACTAAGCTGTATTCGGCTATTTATTTCTCGTATTTCTTTCATCTTGATTTTAATTGCTTTTAAACGTGTCTATTCAGACAGTCCGTCTACGCCGTCACTAAGCGGCGCGGAACAGCTATAAAATAATAAGCTGGAAGAGAGAGACATAAAATCGTGTATTGGGAACCTTCTGCCTAAACTGAATCGTTTGCTAACGACCATAAAATGATGGTTGAATAGTCGCGATATCAAGTTGGTTGGCTGGTTGCTTTGGGTTTACGGCATGTCAAACCTTGCTGGGTTATTCTATGCCGAAGACGTCTCGTTTTATTCCTCTTGTTGGGTATTCAATTAAAAAAAAAACCAAGGGTTTAGATTTAAAAACAAATTTGGTCTAAAAGACCAAGTAGATCTAATAGGTACTATCACTCCGGTCAGAGTGGAACAGGGAATAATATGTCAGTGTTGGTTGGTTGGCTGACTGTTTAGTTTGATTTTACGGTATGTCAACCCTTGTTGGGTTATTTTATGCTGAAGACGTTTTGTTTTATGCATTCATGACGAGTAATCAACATTCTTTTTAAACTCAATTTTTTTCAAGCTCAATGTTTTAAAACATTTTCAAACTTATTTTTTCTCTTTAACCTATAGAAAGGACCCTAACAGGTACTACAACTCCGGGTCAGAGTGGATCTAGGAGTAATGCGATGAAGGGGTACTTCATACTACCCAGAGCTCCGGAATTGGAACTTCATCTCTAATGTGCAGTTTAACCTAGGACACTAAGACCTTCAGACACTGCCTTCTAGCACATATATTATAAAAAGGGTTGTTGGTTTGCCATAAGGGCAATTGGTTCGGGACAATCATATAGGTTCTAGAACTTGATGTGACCAGTCTATTGATCGGTGGAGGCCTCTCCGATCTCCCGTCTAACCTAAGTAAGGGCCACGAGGCTTCCGTTCCCTATACATTATAGGTCGCCACCCACGGCCAAATGGTGACTACATTGGGGCAAATAACGCCCCCCTTACCTATATGGGATATAAGGCGTGAGTACGCTTGACAAGCTTATTTCGCTAGATGGTCAGCTGGTGTACTGTGCGCGAGGCGATAAAAGTGTTTCACTAGTGTTTTCACTGTGTCTGCTGAAGTCCGTTCGATTTTGTCGAGGGAATCGTTAATATACCGCTGAGACTTATAAATCGAAACAGTTCTTGTAGTTTCTACATCATGCGAGCCATCCTTTTATGGGATTACACTTGTTCAAGTACATTTCTATAAGAAAAAGTATCGGAATTTTATGCGATCATGCGTGTAAGTTTCAAGTAAAATTATAATCATATAATATATATTGATAGTTTAATATTATATATAACTATATATATATACTTTACCTTGGGTCTTGTCGTATTCGACTTTTGGCTGAGTAAATATTGACTTGAACTGATTCGTACCTCTGGTTCACTCAGGTATTGAGAAGGCGGCGGCATTCTTTGGAGCATCCTTACAATGCTGTAGCAGAGTTTTGTGTGACTTCTGGATTGGCCTTTTGATCATTTGAGCTTATACTCTTTAATAGTTTGTCCACCATTCTTTGACTTGAACGGATTGATTTCAAAACTTCGTGCGTGAACGGGATAGCTGATAAAAGTTGAAGAACAAGTTTTGTCCTAAATTTAACACAACACACACACACCACAACAACACAGACACCATCACAACACACACCAAATATAATATATATTAAACGTAAAAGTACAACGAGTAAAAACCAACTCGATTCAACCATAAGGATCTTCAGGTATAAATTACTATTATGATAGATATTGATAATGGAGTCGATTACACGTGGTGTTTTTTTTTTTCCGATAAAACGGATTGATTACAGGGTCCGTGGTCGAAGATACGCTTTGGTTTTAATTCAAAAAATTCGAAAGAGCGAAGTTGTATTTTTTCAAAAGGATCAAAAATATAAATATTGGTAGAATATCACGCTTTTCTGCATGTTTTAAGGGTTACACCAATTATGGGATTGCTATATTATTATAAGACGTCGGTAGGATTAAATGTGGTTTTAAAAATGATATGTATAAAGTTATTTATTCTGATAAACGTAGTTAGAATGTGATATATATGTATACACACCAGGTACGTGTTTTAATCATTTCAATTTTTATAATTATTAATAATAGATACAATATGAATGAAAATAAATATAAATAAAATATATATATATATAATACACGTTTTTTTAAAAGCGGATGTTATAAAAATTTCCCAACTTCAGTTTTCATGCCGGAGCAATTCATCAGGGAAAAGATCAACTTTTTTTNAAGGAGATTCCAGTCATTTACTCTTATTAATCCCCGGCTGTATCCATTCTCAGTATGTGGGTGTAACCATCCTATGTAATTCCAAATGAATTGCTCCGCATGGAACTGAAGTTGGAATTTTTATAACACTCGCTTAAAAAAAACAACGTATATTTAGCTATTTTTGATTGAGCACTTTTAACTCAATTTTATTAACCCAGAAGTAATTTATTACTTCATGGATTGGCAAAAATCCGTATATATATATATTAATATATATATATATATAATTATATACACACACACCCACCAAAACATATAATATATATATATATATATATATATTATATATATATATATGTACATTATGTCTTTGGGAAATGTTTTTCGTTGTTTTAGAAGCACTTCATTTTACTAATATTTTTCTTTATATTGAAAAAATTAAAAAAGAACAACGAATGGAATGAATCCAAATATTCTCCCCCAAGCTATGGGTAATAGAGAAGACAGAGCTCTTTCACCTTGGTAATCGGACATAGGCAAAGGAAAACAGATTTCAAACCTTTTAAGCTCCGTCTAAAAAATTGACCTTGTGTCACATCCTGGTCGTGCGTAGGGATAGGGTAAACACATATAGGCGCTGAAATGTATCCATTATTTGTATATGTAATATTATATCTATTAATAATGGAGATTCGCTTCCGGTTTTTTCTGTAAAAAAATTACGTCGCTGTTCACGTCACATTACCCAAAATCGTCATAACATAGAATAAATACACTCAAAAATTTAACATGCAACATTAGACAGTCCTCATTGTTTTTTTAAAACAGTTTTAATAAATACATGACTGGTATTATATATCTATATATAGTTTGTTTTATTTTTAATACTATTTAAAGTTTACCTTTCAAATTGTTTTATTCTTTTAATCCTTTAATGAATTTGATGATTTTACTTACTTAGGGTACAAACTCGCTGACATTGATT
>CM042143.1:9414708-9427208 GCA_023376005.1 Doryteuthis pealeii | reverse complement strand
TAAAATTAAAAAGCACATATTCTCCCAAATATACTGTCGGCTGAAAATAGCTAAAAGTTGTTTACATATATATATATATATATATATATATTATATATATTATATATTATATCATCGGCATTGCAGTCTCGGAGACTATATGATTCTCGTACCCCAGAATATACAGCACCTTCTGTGACTGTGGATACCGATCTAAGGTCCACTATCACCGACACCTGTCACTTGAATCTGAAATCAGGTGCCGGACCTATCACCCAGTATTGGATTCATACTTTTCCCACGGGTATTAGCCCTATTACAAATACACGCACTTCGTCCAAGATTTGAACTTGTGACCCGTATTTTAGCAGAAATGACCGGACAAGCGTGCACACAAAGTGGAGCAGGACTACCGTCAACCTCCACCACTGATGAGAAGATTCAGCAAGCCCAGGAGATGATATTAGCGAACCGGCTATTTATCATCGATGAGATAGCTTTCTCTGTAGATTTGTCATGGTTCTGCCTACCAATCATCTACGATGAGCCCGGCTTCCATAAAACGAGAGGGGATAATATTTGAATCTTCCTCGTAGATTATAATCAGGATGAGACGAGTATATAAAGTTGAATTTACCCAGCGAGAATCAATGTTGTAATCTAATCGGGATTTAAAAAAAAGTATTTGTTGGCTGGTTAAATGGATTTTACAGCATGTCAACCTTGTTGGGTTATTTTCTGTCGAAGACATTTTGTTTTATTCATTCTTGACGGGTTCTCTATTTTTTAAATCAATTTTTTCATAACATTTTTTAGATTCATTTTTTTTCTATTTTAACCCATAGATGTGACCCTTACAGGAACTACTGTTGTATACCCTTTTTTTTTTTTTACTTACTTCTTTGATATCTTAAGTTCTTCTAGCGTCTCATCTAACATCTGGACTTCGTCTTGGTGGTCGGTTGCACTTAACTCATTTCTTCTTCTAGATCGGTCTTGTTACCAGACATTAAATTAAATCACAAAACCGTGTATTTTCTTAAGCTTTTATTTACTTGACTAAACATTTCATGTAACTAAACATCTGACTAACATAGCGCGCGTATGCAGTGAGTTCCAGCTAAGGCAGTACATCTCTGCCGACGTCAAACTAAACTGAAACCAACCAGGTCCATGTGACTTTCGCGGCTTTCTGTAATATTCCATGGAAAGTCCGCCGTGATATGAAAAGGGGCCATCCTTTAGAAATACAGGGGATTGACAATAACTTATGCAACCGCATAGATTATGTAACACTACCATCTGGATTTAGGTGGACCTGAAGTAATGGCGATGGGCTACTGCACATTTCCACAGAACTGGAACTTCCATCAGATAGTGTTTAACGTCATACACATGACATTAAGACCTCAGCCTCCTCCTTCTAGCACATATATAATAAAAAGGATGGGGCTTGCCAGAAGAGCAATTGGGCTGGGACAATCATATAGGTGCTAGGGTTTGACGTGGCCAGCCAACAGATCGCAGGAAGCCACTCCGACCGCCCGTCTAGTCTAGTCACGGGCTTCTCAGCCACCAGTGTTCCATCTTTAAGCATCACGGATTGCCACCCACGCTCAACAGGTGGCGCCATTGGGGAGGGGTATTAACCCTCTGCAGAGGTGCATTCAGTGTATTCTAAATCCCCAGATGGCAGAGCTGCGTATTTTGTAGCTTTTATCTCCGGATATTATATGTAAACATGTTTTTATTTACAAAGAAATAATATTTCTTTCACGAATAAAATTAATCAAGCAAAACTGAAACTGCTAATTAAAATACAGAAACAAAAAGAATGTTAGATAAAAAAAACAACAATTCTTTGATGTAAAAAATACGAGATCGTAAAACTGAATGATTTTAAGTCGCTTAAATAATATTCAATTTACTCCACATAATTTTGAACTCATAATCCTGCTTAAAAGCATCAGCCCGGATTAACAGCCATATCTTACATTACAAGTTCGATACACACCTTTTTCTCTCTGATTTAATTCAGAAGTTACTATACTGCTTATTTAATTAAAAAAAAAGATCAAAACAACAAAACCCAAAAGAAAACTCCTTGTTCAATGGTTATTTATTAATCGTTTAAAAATGCTCTTCATTTGTAATAAAGATTTATTCAACAAGACAACGGTAATCACTGGGAGATTAATTTTATTTTGTTACTGAAAAATGGTATAATAAACAAGTATTTGTAATGTGTAAAATATTTTAATTTCGATTAATTCACGACAACCCATGTAAATCAGCAGTGGTCATATATATATATATATATATATATTATATATATATATATATATATATATATATATTATATATATATATTAAAATGTGTGTACTGCATTGGAAATTAATTTTGTTAATGATGGTTTTGTATTGTTTTATGTATAAAGCTTCTAGTTTTTGAGTTTTTGTTTATTTTTTTCTTTGTGCAGAATGTGTGTAATTTCCGTTAGAATATTTCGGTAATTAGAGTCCCCCACTCTCCCAGAAAATGAAAATACATACATTGGATCACCTCAACCACATTGTCACGTCGTCTAACCCTCCATTTAACAGATAATTGCTCCTTTCAACAACACCTAAATTACATTCATGGAGGTAGAGTAGGATTCATACCTTTCCAAGGGTATTAGCGCTAAGTGAAATGCAATTACCACATCCTGGATTTGAACTCGGAGTGACGAGTCTATTTCCATGACTTTAATCATTACCCCACACGCTTATTTTGGTATATAAGTTGTGCTGCAATACACCACTTAAATTTATAGACTAAGCGAGGCCACATGGTTTAAATCATAGCCAATCAAGTGCCCGAATACGTGGTTGGTTAACTACTTAATCACTGATACTGGCAGACGTCCATTTTCAATCATTGACAAAGGACCTGCAAGACCGAGGAGCACCAAGGAACAACCAAAATATTCTTCACTAAGGATCTGTTAACCCAAAGGATATCCGCTTGACAGCGATCTTGCTTAAAGCCTAAAGTATGGCCACAAAAATTGTAACAGAAAGAGATCTTATATTTTGTTCAAAGCAACAACGCTCAATTTCAAGAGCTACTCCTTAAACATACACGACCCAGAGAAATAGAGAAGATAAGAGAAAAACAAATCAAGAGAAAGAACAACTGGTGTTGAAACTTGCCCAACTGAGACCGAGAAGTGTCCAAAGCAATGAAGCTCAATTTTGAGCGGTACTTTCATAACTATATAATCCAGAAATAAAGGTTAAAAAAGAAAAAACAAAAAAAAAAACAAGAGAAAATTCGCAAATGAAAATCAGTAAAATAAAAAGCAGACAGAACAAAAAAGTTGGTGCTGAAACTTGCCCAATTGAGACCTAGAAGTATCCAAAGGAGTGATGCTCAATTCCGAGAGGTACCCCCTCATATAAGAGAAATGGACAAGGAAAAAAACGAGTGAAAAATCAAAATGTAAAACATTATAATAAAAGATAGATTTAGCAAGAAAATTTGTGTTGAAATTTTCCCTAGTGAGGCCTAGAAGTGTCCAAAAAAGCGACGCTCAATTTTTGAGCGGTACTCCTCATACTACATGACCTAGAGGAATAAAAAAAAAATGAAAAAAATAAAAATAAAAATAGAAAAAAACAAGAGAAAAGTCGCAAATGAAAAACAATAAAATAAAAAGCAGACTGAGCAAGAAAAGTTGAGCGTGATAAAAACAACTAAATGACAGGTACGTATTTGGAGACCAAAAAGGATTTAAAAAAAAAAAATAAAAGGATAAAAGCTAAATAAGCAGAAGAAAAAAAAAGAAAAAAAAAAGAAATCTATAAACACCAATAAAAATGTTGCGTAATTCAAAACGAGGCTCGGCGCGAAACATTATAAAGAGTTCCTCTTTGCAAAGGCACAATGCGCAACATTGTTGAACCCCTCCTCTATCGTCCCTTGTCGTTGCTGCAGCAATTACACTTTCACTCTGTCTGCTATGACTTATCCACTTTCTTCTCAACGCTTCCATCTTAAGTTCTTTCCACCTACCTTCTTAGATGCGGGCGGCGGCGGAGCGGAGCGGTGGCCGATGACTTTACGGGCCTCCATTAATCTAACGCCGGCAGCAATTGAGTGAGACATGACCTCAGTCGTGTGCATGAATGTGACGGATCGGGTGTGTGGATCTGGCCAGGGACGGGGACGTTCGACAATTTCAAGCTATAAGTTGACCCCCAGGCGAAAAAATAAACTAGATGACACTGGTGTTCGTCTGGGGAAAGTGGGGCTCGTGGGGGGCATATGGGGCAACAGTGCTGGTCGGACAAAAACCTCACCGGACTCATTGCTATTTCTAAATTTGTCAACTATTGCATTTCTTATTGCCAAAAACGTAGAGCATTGAGAATTGTCTTCAGCAGTTCACACACACACACACACACACACACACACACACACACATATATATATATATATATATATATATATATATATATATATATACTTTGGTGCGGTACCAAGTTTCTTGGTACAAGGTGATTCTAGGTGGGTCCTAATTCTCTACCAGCAGTTTGTTGTAGAGTTCAGGTTCGTATGAGAGCTCAATGTTTAATTATTGTAAACAGAGCAAAGTTATTTGGAATAAAGGCCTTAAATACCATGTTCGTGGTTATGGACCATTTCCACTCGCGAGTATGCTCACGAGCTTCTTCAGACCATACTCGCGAGTGGAAATGGTCCATAACCACGATACCCATGGTATTTAAGGCTTTTTATTCCCATATATATATATATATATATATATATATATATATATATATATATATATATTAATGTATATATATATATATATATATATATATATATCTTTTGTTAAGATCTTTAGTTCAGAAGAAAATTTAATTTTCATAAAATGTATTTTTGGTGATGCTATATATATATATATATGTGTGTGTGTGTGTGTGTGTGCGTGTATATATATATATATATATATATATATATATATATATATATATATATATATATATTCTCAAGGCATGTGTTATTAAACAATACGGAGTAGTCCTTTTTCATTTTTTGTATTAATATCTTTTTTGAGTCTGGATCCAATTGATTTATGATCCAGAAGACTGGAAAAGATATTAATACAAAAAATGAAAAAGGAATAACACATGCCTTTAGAATTACTTGCTGCTAAAATACACAGCATCTAAATTATATATATATATATATATATATAATATATTATATATATATATATATATATATATATATGTTATTCAGGATAAATTTTACATACTTATATTTGGTTATTTTTCTCTGTTGGTTGGAGGTAGTAACGTATACTACGCATCATTTAAAATCTTGGATCCTTCTTCATTCATATACCTGATGGCAGATAGAATGGATGACTGGAACCCACCTGAATCATGGAAGAGAATAACTTGTATCATGATGATCTGTGCCGGACATCAAAATAAGGAGATTATGCTTGCTGTCCAATGCTCCCTGAACACTATAAAAACAATGAGGCATGAACTGGAGAATTGCAATGGAGACTACGACACTGTGGCTAGAAGAAAGCAACATAACAAACAATCTGATTGCGTTTGTACAGCAGAATTTTTTGAAAATCTACAGAAAAAAGTGTTGGAGGACCCTGGCATTGGAATTCGGTGATGAATGTTTCAGCTTCTACCATGAAGCTTGCACTCAATGAAGACCTTCGCTACTACTCATACAAGCGTCGCAGAGGTCAATTGCTCTCAGAAAAGGCCCGTAAAACTCGTCTGACAAAGGCGAAGTGATATATCCTGCTGAACACAAAGAATCTTGTTCTTTTCCGATGAAAAAAACTTTTGCCAAGATCAAAAGCACAACACGTAGAATAACAGATGGCTTGCATACAATCATTCAGATTAAATTTCCCCAAACTGTGATGGTCTTTGGATTTGTGTCCTCTGAGGGTTATGAGATGCCTCCACATTTTTTCATAGAGGGTTTCAGGTTGAATTCAGATGCCTCCGTGGAGTTGCTAAACACTGTAGTCAAGCCCTGAATAACAAGATTAGCCAATGGTAGGCCATATATATGGCAGAAGGATTCAACGACCTGCTACATATCTGGTAAAAATCAAAAATGGTTTTCGGCGAATTGTTACGACTACAGCAGTCCTAATGTTTGGCCTTCGAACTCCCCTGATCTTAACCCCATGGATTATTATATATGGAGCGCTGATGGGAAAGACATCAATCGCTGTGTCAGTACTACGAAAGCCTAGTTAATCAACAGAATTAAGGTAGTTTTGAGATCCATCCCAGGGAAACTGTAACATCAGCTTGTTCCAGGTTCCGGAGTAGGATTGAGGCTATGATCGACGCTAATGTCATTTATAAAACTTGTTGACAGTAGTGTAATGCCCATGTCTGTTGAGTTTATTTACAATCCATAAAATTTTGTAGCTACCAAGCACTTTTTCTTTTTCTTTATGAAACTGTCAAATCTATCCCATAAATGGAACAGTCTGTCCTAACGATATACTGAGGAATACTTATGGTTCCTCTATAGGCGTAATTGCGCCAACTCATTTAGTGTTGACTGGTTCTCAATTGAGAGCAAGTAGCACTCTTTTTACCATCTTAAGATTTTAGAAACATTGTATATTCTAACCAATAAGCCTACTCTTTGTAAACAAAGAGAGGGCTTACTTGGTTTGAATATTATCAATCTATAAGGTCTTCTCCACCCCCTTTTAGGAGAAAAGAAGAGAAATTGTTCTTTTCTTTTCTTTTATTTTCCGACTTGTCCCATTTACCTGTTTTATCTATTATCCTCGATATTTAGCTCTGTTGAGCGAGGATCGAATCTAGTCAGCACGCAACTCGTTTTTTTTCCTTTTACCCCTCCCACTTCTATTGTGAAATACATTATTTTTTTTCATACAATGAATCTTTTAGGAGTTTTTTAAAGCACTAATATATATATATATATATATATATATATATATATGTGTGTGTGTGTGTGTGTGTGTGTATACAGAGGTGTCCGGGATATATATATATATATATATATATATATAATATATTATATATATATATATATAGGGTGTAAAAACCTACCTTTCTCAAGAGTATGTGAAATGCAAACAGGAATTAAACTCGGATAACCGAGTCCAGTTCCTACGACGATAACCGCTAGGCTACGGTCGCCTCTAAAGTACTGACAATTAAAAAATATCGTCATTGCTACCAAAATTGTCATTGCTTCAATTCTGTATCGGTGCAGAGCTGATCGATGTAGGTTTTGGCTGGCCGACCAACATTTGTGTCTCCGTGTGCCGCCTAACCACAAACACGCGTATATTCATTCATACGTGCATATATACATATATGAAAATAAAAAACATTTTTGCAATAGCCACTACACGTGTTTCGGTTCGTGTATTAAAAGTCTCCTTGTGTTAGTCACGCCTGGTGGATGTTCTGGAAAATAAACTGACCTTCAAGGTAGATTTTAAAATTGAAGAAAGAAAAAGACTAAAATTTTGAAATGAAACAAAAATCATTTTTGCATTGGCCACTGCATGAGTTTCGGTTTGTGCGTTAAAAAAACTTGTATTAGTTTCGCCTGGTGGGAGGTCAGGAAAATAAAAATTTTGTTATTTTCTTTCTTCAATTTTAAAATCTAACTTGAAGGTCAGTTTATTTTTCTGACCTCGAACAAGCGAGACAAACACAATGGGGTCTTTTAATGCCACAAACCGAAACTCATGCATTGGCCAAGGCAAAAATGATTTTTTAAATGATGGCCGCAAACCCGTGTTCGAGTATTGCCATTGCTTGATAATTGATATTTTAATTAATTTAATTTTAAATGGTGTTTCTTTCTGTGTTAGGCTTAGAACTTTTTGAACAACCCTTGTACATGTCTATTTCATGGTTCTAGATTATTCCCTTCTTAGGTGGACCAAGGACTTTTTAGTACCCCATTGTTTTTTTCCTGGACTCATAAGCCGTCAGAACTAGACACAGGTTATGTCTTCATCCATTTGGACTGGCGGGGGGTAACCTCTGTGCTACTGGATTAAGGTCAAGTCCCCATGAAAGATCACACGAGTAAAGCGAGGCTATTCAGTACTTAAACGGGTGACCACTTAATAAACAGCAAATACTGCAACAAATTTATATTGAATATTTCTTTTGCCGTTTTAGGCGACAGCCAGCCATTGCGTAACCAAGAACACATAAATGGTAAGATATACGTTGCATATCAAGCAATGTCCGTACGAGAAGCTTTTTTAAAGTGAGGAAAGGACCAATAACACTCTCTGAGCGACTGCCACACTGGACCAAAAAGAAGAACAAGTCGACATCACTGGAAGCAGCAGTTGCGCAGGTTATATCTTATAATTTTCCTTCTCTCAGACGCCTACCTTGACAAGGCTGAAGGACGCGTCTCCCCCGGGGGTTTTGCTACGCGTCTGGACACAAATCCAGGTATTTCTATGTCACTGCGTATGTTATGTGCTAGATGGCCGCTCTTTGACAGGTTTTGTTTTTCGTCCTGCTAGGTGTTTAGCCACCCTCCTTAACAGACGATGACCCAACTATGAAACAGGTAGTACTGGGTTACATAGTACCAGTAGCACTTAGCAACCTGACTATAACATAGATAAATACATACAATGATACATACGTGTATGTATACCTACATACCTACCCACATACTTACTTACATCCATATTCACATTCATAGTTGTAAATTATACATATATATATAACAATAAATGCATGGAGGATTCCCTATCTACTTACTACCTGTTATGGTAATTTACTTCCTCACTACAGATTTCACTTCTTCATCACTGAAATAATGTTTGTCTCTCAACCCCTCTTTCATGGCGCCGAAGATATGAAAGTCTGGAGGCGCTAAACATGGTGAATATGAAGGATGTTGGTAAAGTTGTCCACCCTTGTCTTGATGCTTGTGTGTGGTCGAGCATTGTCATATAAAAGAAGGGCATTGTCGATTGGCAAGTTGGGTCTTACTTGTCGGATTCTTGCCCAGAGACTCGTTAGGGTCTCAATATAGGCCTTAGTTAAAACAAAAATTCACGAAATAAAGAAAATGGTATTACTTTTTGACTCATCCTCGTACATACAGAAATCCTCATCCTTTTGTCATCAGGACTCTATTTAAGAATTATCACCTTTTTAGACAGTTTTCCATTCTCTCGTTCAAATTAAGTGAAAGCTAAAAACTGGTGAATATGGAGGATGCGGTAAAGTTGTCCACCCGAAAGAGGCGAATTTATCCCTAGTCCTGATGCTTGTGTGTGGTCGAGCATTTTCATGCAGAAGGAGGACATTGTCGATTGGAAGGTTGAGTCTTACTTGTCGGATTCTTGTCCTGAGACTCGTTAGGGTCTTAATGTAGGCTTTATTTTTACAAAATAAAAAAAAAATGGCATTACTTTTTGACTCACCCTCGTAAATACAGAAATCCTCATTAAGCTCGTTTACCATAACTTTCTCTTCCTCTGAATTCTTTCTTTTTGTCATCAGGACTCTATTTAAGAATCATCACCTTTTTTAGACAGTTTTCCATTCTCTCGTTCAAATTAAGTGAAAGCTAATACTCATCTATAAAACTTTTACTTTTGTTCGTCCGTTATTTTTGTTCTTGTCCTTTTAGTTTTGTGTGTTCTTACTGTCTTCCAGACGTCTCATTTACCGTTCGATTACTTGCAAGCCACCCGGTTCTTTTTTTCTTTTTTTTTTAACTCCCCACCCGTTTAAAAAAGAAAAGAAAAGAAAAAGAAAACAGTTTATTAATGACGTGACACTTGCTCTTTCTGTTGCTACATCTGTCGTTGGCATTCAATCAGACGCTGTCTTTTGTCCACGCGACAAGACAAACACGATCTTTTGGCGCAGTTGTCGACAAGTGATGGGTCGACCATGTGCACCTCAGACGACAACGACGACAACGACAGCGTCCTGATGACATGTTGGAGCCATTCAACGGTTTTTTCAAGAGACCCCACTCCTCCCCCTCCTCATCCTCTGTCTTCATCCTCTTCCTCCTCCTTCCCCGGTCCATCAGTCCACCCACGTCCATCTATCCACACAAAAATACTCTGTCAATACTAAAACAAAAAAAAAGATAGCTTGAAGTTTCACTCTTCAGACTTGTTATTTTTTCATAGATTTTAACTCTTTCTCAACCTCTCCCTCTCATTCTCTCTTTTCCTTCTCCCCTCTCTCTCTCTCTCTCTTTCTCTCTCTCTTCTCTCTCTATAATATAATATATATATATATATATTAGGTAAAGTAAACAAACAATGTGTTTATTTTTATATGGCTTTAAGCCGACAATTTCTGGAGGATATGAGATTAATTTTCAAAATTAGGTATGACTTCAATTAAGCACATTTTCAAAATTAGGTATGACTTCAATTAAGCACATATCATCCAAATAATATATATATAATATATATAATATATGTGTGTGTGTGTGTGTGTGTATGTGTGTGTGTGTGTGTGTGTCTCTCTCTCTCTCTCTCTCTCTCTCTCACTCTATCTATCTATCTATCTATATCAATCAATCTTCTGCTATCTATCTCTCTTTCTCATTTTGTCTGTATATCTCTATCGCACACTCACTCTGTCTGTCTATCTATCTATCTCTCTATCTCTATTACTCTTATCTCTATCTCTCTCTCTCGCTCTATCTTTCTCTCTCTCTCTCTCTCTCTCTCTCTCGTTTTGTCTGTCTATTGATCTCAATCTCTCTTGCTCTGTATGTTTATATCTATCTATCTATATATATATATATATCAACTATCTATCTATCTATCTCTTTTTCTCACTCTCTCTATCTACCTATCTATCTATATCACATTATTCATATCTCTTTATCTCTCGCACTATCTATCTTTCTCTTTCGTTCTGTCTGTCTGTCTATCTCTATCTCTCTTGCTCTGTCTGTGCGTATCTATCTATCTATCACTTTCTATCTCTATATTTCTCTATCGATATCTCGCTATCTCTCTCTCTCTCTCTCTCTCTCTATCTATCTATCTATCTATCTCTATCGGTATGTCTGTCTGTCTGTCTGTCTCTCTCTCTATCTCTATCTCGCTCTGTCCGTATCTATCTATCTATCTATCTATCTATCCCTTTCTATCTCTATATTTCTCTATCGTTATCTCGCTATCTCTATCTCTCTCTCTATCTCTCTTGGTCTGTCTGTCTGTCTGTCTGTCTCTCTCTTTCTCTATTTCGTGTTCCTTTGCCTTTGTCTCTGCTTCTCCATGATTACTTTTCATTTAGTTCTTTCTTTGTTGCTTTTCTATTCTTTTACTTCTCTTAATTTTCTTTCTTTCTTTCTTTCTTTTTCTTTCTTTCTTTCGTTATTTCAGTTTCCTTTTCAACATCTGAAGAAATAAGACTTTATAAATAAATTGAATTACATTTTGAAAAGCCAACAAATTTGAACTCTCTTGAACTTTCTCAACAGTAGAGGCGATGTCAGTGAATTATTATACCTTTAAAAAGACCATTAAGCGATAGATAAGGTTTTAACAATGCTTTATAGAGAGGCAACTTGTTGAAAGCGCGTGATCTAATGGTTAGAGTCGTAGGAAATGGACTCGTCGACCCGAGTTCAATTCTTGGACAAAGCTGTTTGCATTTCACATGACGCTAATACCCTTGAGAAAGATATGGGTAAATAGCAGGACAGACTGGGCTCTTTAACCATAGCTAGGTGACCAGTCTAGGAGAAGGAAAACTCTGAATCCAAGCCTGTTAAACTCAGCTTTAGAAAGTGACCTTGTGTCGCATCCTGCTCGTGCGGAGGGGTTGGTAAATATATATAGTGAGGCAACTATATCATTAAGATTTTTATTTTATTTTGCCAACGTAAGTTTGAAAATTTCAGAACAATCCGCTGTACAATGGTCAAAAGTCAGGTGCTGGTTTTGGGTTTGGGTTAAATACTCCAAGCAGAAATGCTAGATTCATATGTCTATAAATTCTTATGGCAAGAGAACAAAGAAAATAACACGTTCAATCAAATTCTTAATGATATAGTTGGTTCACAATAAAGTATTTTTTCAAACTAATTAGTTTATTTGGATGTATGTATATCTCAAGTATTAACTAGACTATGAAAAATAGATGGAAATTAATCCGACATTTAACATTAATATAATTTAACATTTTAAAAAAACATATGATGTTTGTTATGTGATTGCTGAACAAACATCATATGTTTTTTCAAAATGTTAAATTTCATAGTGTCGGATTAATTTCCATCTATTTTTCATATTTGTCAAATGTAAAAACATTATATCTGGAATTTTACACCTTGAAGACTTTCATCTATAACTCTACGGACTTCAACACCACAAGTAAATTTTGGAACCCTAACATCTTTCTTCAAATTACAATGTGGACTTGTACATTTTTAACAGCTGAAATATATACTATACTATTTTGATACCAACTTT
>CM042143.1:9392208-9409708 GCA_023376005.1 Doryteuthis pealeii | reverse complement strand
TTATGTTGAGAATCACTACCTATATATATATATAATTATATATATATATATATATTATATATATATATATATATATATACATATATATATATTATATATTAAAACGGCAATAGTTTGATAGTAAAAATATACTACCTAACTTCGCCTGAGGAAAAGAAATGAAAAAAAAAGAAAAGACCAACCGAATTAATCGATTAATACTAAACACTTGACTATATATATATATATAATATATATATATATTATATATATAATATATATATATATATATATATATATAAGCCGCTAGGTTTATCTAAACTAAAATGTAAATGTGCTCAATACCTAAGTAGAGCAAATAATTCAGTCACTTTCTTCTCTTGATGAGCTACTAAGCATAACTATTAGTAGGTATATCTGACATTAGGTTTAACATTTTATATATAATATATATATATATATATATTATTATATATATATAATAAAAAAAACAAATGTGTCACAATTTTAACCAAAAAAAAAAAAAGATTAAAAATAACGTACATTGAAAAGTGCCAAATATGTACTTGTAGTATCTCGTCCCATTCGTTTCTTTTCTTTTTCCAAAACATGACTGACATTGTAATAGTCAAGTTCGAACTCCAGTCACTTTATAATGTTCACTTTCGAACTAATGCCCTTGGCAAAGATTTGTGCCCTTTCATCCCCCAGTTATGGTTTAAATACTACTACTATTTTACTTCTACAAAGATGGCATTAGCCTTAAATAACCCATGAAGTTTGATAGGCCATTAAACCAGGAATAAAAAAATTTAAAAAAAACATCTATACATATATAAAGGACAGCCGGTGTGTATGTATGTATGTATGTATGTATGTATGTAAGTTCGGTTGAAACTACGAAAATATAGCCATTAACAATAAAGTAAATAAAAATATTTATTAAATATCACCGGTTCTTATTTTTTGTGCAAAATTTATGAAGCTTTGATTTATTTTCGAAAATATCTTTTTTAAAAATAATAGAATATACATAGAAATAGCATTGAAATTTTACATTAAAATGTCCAGCATTTGTTAATCTTAAAATCAACAAATTAATATACCTAGGTTTCCTCTCTCTACCTAGGCGACGTTAGGTATCCGCTTCTAATAAATAAATAAAGGATACTGATACCATTTGAATATACCTATACTATTTTTCTTTCAAAAAAAGAAAATGAATTCTCACGGCAGATTTATTTTGATACATGCAACTTTCCAGTCATTTTTTATAAACTTTAAGTTTTGTTAATAAACAATAGGTCTGGTCTCCTGGCCGCGATTAGATGACCCATCTGTACCTCAAAATCCCAGAGAATTTTGAGTGTCTCATTCTCCAGGACAGATTCAGGTTTGTGCATATACCATTTAGTTGAATAGTGAAAATTTAATTTCTTGCACAATTCCCAGCGATTCACCTTTCCTACCCAGTTGTTCCTAGTCTTGTACTCTCGTTGTGCTAGATTACTGCTGTTACATAATTATTGGATCCCTAATATCTATATAAGGTAGTGTAGAAACATAATGGCGATTAGTGCAGCTGATGGCCTTGAGGGTGAGTGACGGCGCTTGACCTCACTCTCACCTTGCCTTCCGGGGATAAATCGTGAGAACCGGAAGGCATAGAAGACCCTGTCTTCCGGTTTAAGGATAGTAAGTTTCAGTCAGAAGTTAGAAGCTGAGCTCGTAGGATGTAAGGATCTGCGCAGACGTCTGGTTTGGGGATTAACAATAAAATAAGATCAAAAGTAAATCGTCGTCTTGTGTTTATTACCTAAAAACTAACAATGACACAGGGCTTCTGATAACGAGAAATCCCCATAGAAAACCAGACCCGAAGTCCCAAGAAAGTCCAGACCTTAAAAGATTCCAGACCAAGATGTTAGAAGATAGAACCAAAGCCGGCCAGAAGAAAATACGACCAGAAGTAAGAAGTAAGAAAAGGGTATACAACACTGCATTCGTTTATAATCTGATTGAATGTTTCGTCTTTTTCTCCACATATTCTACACTTCACTGTTGTGTCTTATCTATTTTTACTTTTATATAATTTGTTCTTAAGTCATTGTCTTGTGCTATGATTATAAGAGATTCAGTTTCTCTCTTGAGGTTTCCTCTTCTTTTTCTTCTTCTAATTATTATTATTATTCTAAAAAGTCCTTTATTAATATTATTAAAAGAAACTTACTAATGTTATCAAAAATAATTTTCCTATTGTTAAAAACCTCTTTTAAAAATCGCAACTATCACTTTCACGTTTTCGCGTTCAACAGGTAATAATAATATCATTTTTATCTCAAAGACCCTATCAATTACCTCCTACCTCTTGTAATCACTTCAAGTCCCTTTAATAAGAGGGTAATAGATACAGTAAGAGTTAAATAAAAGAAAATCTTTTATTATCGCCTGATGATCATGAAAACGTGAAACTGATAGTTGCAATTAATATATTTAAATTGAATTAATATATATATTTAGTAGATCAGTTCGCATACCTAGTTAGTAATATCTCATCTAGATAAAGCGATGTCAAATATACATATATAGATTATTATCCATCATATTGAAAGCTGATCTCACGAAATTCTAATTTTTAATTTTTAAATGAATTATTTAAAAAAAAATGAAATAGATCACTAAGTAGGACTTAGCCTATTCTAGTAGTGACCACCCCAAGCTGAGATCTAACGACTGACCTCAAGCTTTTCTAATTCAGAGTTTTCCTTTTCCTAGGCTGGTTGCCTAACCAAGGTTTAAGAGCCCAGTCTGTCCTACTATTCACACATAGCTGGAGAGTTGGATTCATAATTTCCCAAGGTTATTAGCGCTATGTAAACTGTGGTTTAGTCCATGATTTGATCTCGGGTCGATGAGTCCATTTCCTACGACTCTAACTTCTTCCAAGTCGTAGCTGTATCAGTGTTCCTGTACGGCTGAACCATCTGGAGCCTTACCAAAATAAATGAATGGATAAATATAGATGAAATAACGACGAATAAAATTTGGTGAAATTACCTTGGCTTTTTATCCAGGGAATAAATCAATAAAAATATGACATTGTGAATTTGTTTATTTCAAAAAAAACATTTAAATATTTGAGCTTTTCGTATAAATGCTTAGACAATACAGCTACTTACCTCATATCAGGAAAAAAACATTCAAGTAAGATGGACATTGACGGAGAAGCTAGGAGGAACTCATATGTGAGACTCTCCTGTGGACACTCACACATGAACACGGCAAAAACGTAAAGCAACTCTGTGCAGATTCTGGATGCCGTGCTGAGGAGTGATGACCGAAAGGGACGATTAGCGAGCGAGTGAGCTAGCGAGAGAGAGAGAGAGAGAGAGAGAGAGAGAGAGAGAGAGAGAGAGAGAGATGGTGATGATGATGAGAATAATGATGATGTTTTGCCAGACATTAAAATCCTGGTATCTCTAGTTTGAAAGAAGATTCAAGTCAAACTATTTCATATATATATATATATATATATATAAGGTTTGTTTAGAATGGCTTTTTGCCGATAATTTTTTGGAGAATAAGTGTTTAATTGGAGTCGTACCTAATTTTGAAAATTAATTAATTAATAATGAATTAGGCGGGAATACCTATTAAATGTATGGCTAAACAAATCGAGAAAAATCAATCTCTGTATGTACATTTCGGCCTATTAGGCCTCATCAGCAGAGCTATAGATCGGAAGACCGCCCTGTGCGTGATTTGAAACCGGACTGCCAAGCTGACAGGCCGATCCCATAACCCCAACACCAAACGAACTTCTTAGATTTTATGATTTGTTTAGAGTAGGTATTCCCGCCTAATTCATTATTAATTAATTAATTTTCAAAATTAGGTACGACTCCAATTAAACACATATATATATATATATATATCAAATTGTTTAATTTTATTTTTATTTTTATTCTATTATTTTTTTTATTTTATTGTTTATCATTACTTTCATTCTTACTTTTATTCCTTTATATTATTTTTTATATAATTAACTATATTTAACTACCCAAAACTTCTGTTATCGTAACGCCTACAACCAGGCCTTTCCTAATACTTTCTAACCAACTCAAACCAACTAATAAATAATTTTAACCTTTCGCTTTTTAACCATTAATACGCCCCATAATCTACCTTTCATTAAATAGTAATTGAAAAAATAATCCCCATAAATTAATCCAAATTTTTAATCCAATAAACAAAAACGATTCACGATAAATCTTTGAAAATATAAACAAGCGTTCGTCTATAAAGGATAAGTCCCATTCCAACGGGCATGTATTATACCAACTGAGATTAATCGAAAACTCACTTAATTCAACGGATGTAACCCTGAAGAATCAATCGATGAAACTCGAGTAGGTTACTCCTTTCCATTGTATAAATAAATTATTGCTCTACATTGTATTGAGCACTTTGTATTTGTTTTTTCTCAGTCTTAACCCCTGGATACTGTGCCCTTCCAGCGATCGTACTCATACCCACCGGTAAGCTACTACTCATACATTAACAAAATATATATATATATATATTATATATATATATATATATATATATATATTATATACCAACCCGTCCATACGAGCAGGATAAGACACAATGTCAATTTCTAAAGAGTTTAACAGGTTTGAATTTCAGAGTTTTGCTTCCCCTAGACTGGTTACCTAGCTACGTCAAAAGAACCCAGTCTGTCTACTATCTTCATATAGCTGAAAGAAGGGTAGTTGGATTCATACCTTTCCCAAGAGTATTAGCGCTATGGGAAATGCAACAGCCTCGTCCAGGATTTGAACTCGTCTCGGTTTAGCGAATTGGGCGTCTTGAAAAACCTCCAGTTCAAATCTCGGCACCGTTGCAGTCAAGTGTGTGTGTGTGTGGGGGGGGTCATTCAACGAGAATGTCCGCCATTTTATATTTATCATGTTACTATATATATGTAATTCTTTGACATCATCACAAATCTGGTTGACACAAAGAAAAGCTCAGGGGCAGGTGGTGGAGTAAGATGTGTGTGTGTGTGTGGGGGGGCTCAACAAAACAAGAAATATAATCATCATTGAATAAAGTCAACTACGGAGTTAAATGCACTAACCATTCAATTTCAATTCTCTAAAAAAAAAAGGTGTGGGGGGGATGTTTTTATTGGCGGAACAACGTCGTTTATTCGTATTCGAGTTGGTGAAAATGTCGAATTTGTTTACGATTGTCGTTACTAATGCTAACCGTGTACAGACCTCCCACCGGTCAGTGGTAACTTTTGTCTTACGACACACTGGAACTCATAAACAGAGACATACATAAACATAAATATATCCTGTTGTGAGAACAAAGTGTCAGGCGACCGAGAGTAAAAAGGTACTTAACTGAAAACATACACATAAATAACTGAGAAAACAAAACTATCCGCTTTTATGTATGTTTCGTGTACACGTGCGCACTTATACGAACTCAGGTGTGTACATATATACACTATCGTTATTTAATAATACTAGAAAAAGAAAAAAAAACGCCCCCCGGATGGTGTTAAAATAAAATTTTTTAAAGATATTGCCTGAGAGAGATGAGGAAAATTATGATAATATTAAAAAATTAAATAAATAAAATAAAACTTTTAATATTTAAAAAAAAGTTAATTACTTACTGAAAAAACGTCACAGTGGCTCCACTGTTAGAAAAAGAAAGTGACTTCAATGTTAGAAAAAGAAAAAAAACGCCCCCCTGGGTGGTGTAAAAATATTTTTTTAAAGTTATTCCCGAGAGGGATGAGGAAAATTATAATAATATTAAAATATTAAATAAATAAAATAAAACTTTTAATATTAAAAAAAAGTTAATTACTTACTTAAAAAGCGTCACGGTGGCTCCACTACACTGCGATATTTGCTTTGTTTTACAACAGTTAGGACCTCCAAAATGTTTCTAAAAAATTCTGATTTAATCCCTCAGACTATTATCTTCATAGAAAAAATTAAAAATCCTACCAGTAAAATATATTTTGTTCGGATTTTATAAATTAAATAAGAGGGCACAGTAGGGTGGTGGTCAACCTAGTGAAAAAATATTTATCCTAATATATTCTAGGAAAAACTATTTTAAACATAAACTCATCTAAAATGAATAAGTATCAACATTTTCGTGAAAATTTGACAATTAATTGATTTTTCATAGAATGTTTATGTAGTAATGATACTGACTATAAATTGAATGCTCATTGATAAACTTGCTTAATTCTTGAAATGACTGTAAGGTAATCAGTGACATAGTTTCGGTTAGCGACAAATAGATACCGAATAACTATTATTAATAGATAAGCTTAGTAAAACGCAAGGGCATCACATTGTGGTGAAGGCATCTACCCAGAATCGAACTCATTGACAAAACTATCTGGTTGTATATATGTTCTGTGTACACGTGCGTACTCATACAAATTCAGGTGTGTACGTATATACCCTATCGTCATTTAATAATACTAGCAGGACTCGTATAATTTCCACGAAATGAAACAAAAGTCAAGAGGATCTATTTAAGTCAGAAACGATGATTTGCAATTTCATTACATATAAATCCCACTGTTGTTCTGGCAATAAATAATGCAAAATTAAAAGTGACAAAAACACGACTCGGAAAAAAAAGTTGGTCTGAAAATTCGCCTGACGCCGGCTCGCTAAAACATAGCGTGAATTAAGGCAGAAGGACTGAACGACATAAGATCAAAATTACCAAAATATATTCCATAATTCATAATTTCAATATTACAAATAAGACAAATATTTGTATTATTTGTATTATTCGGACTATTGTCCTCATCTTCATTGTTATCTGTACAACGTTTTGGCCGATGTTCCCTCTGGTCTTCTTCAGGTATTTCTTGACAGACTCGGAAACCTTCTTGTACTCGGGAACCATCTCGGACTCGGGAACCTTCTTTTCGAAATCGGGAAGCCCCTTGTCGTAATCAGGAACCTTCATGTCGTAAGCTTCCCGAGTCCGACAAGAAATATCTGAAGAAGGTCGGAGGGCACATCGGCCAAAACGTTGTACAAATAACAATGAAGATGAGGACAATGGTCCTAATAATACAAATAATACTAATTATCAAGCCTAGATTAAAAAAAAAAAGAGAAAAACAAACATGTAACTTCTTTTTTTTTTCTTGGGTGCTGTTTTATATTTATTATTTTAATTATTTTAATTACCTTAATAATAAAGCATTATTTTGATTTTTGGGGCTGTTGGCCTCATCTTTTATGATAACAGATACCATTGGATATTATACTTCAAATTTGGATGCAAGTTTCGGAGTTTAAGCCGCAAATCCACGCTCTATGTTGAAAATGTTTCTCTGTTTGCTTAGTAAATAATGCACATGGTTTAATAATATATATATATATATATATATAGATAGATAGATAGATAGATAGATAGAGAGAGAGAGAGAGAGAGAGAGAGAGAGAGAGAGAGAGAGGGAGAGATAGAGGAGGGGAGGAATATAATAGTTACATGTAAATTAGCATGGAAAAGTTTTTAAGAGTAATATAACAATTGCGTGTAGATTAGCATGGAAATTTTTTAGGATGAGTCAGCACAACGCGACATGTAGTTTTCTCATTGGTCGAGGAGATGTCACGTGGCGAAGTGTGATAGAGTAAGAGTAGGAGGTGAGAATGTTAGGGGAATTTAACACAATGCTAGAAATACAGACTCTGCGTCGGCTGGGGCTTTAGAATACACCGACGGCACCTGTTACATAATCTATGCAGTGGCATAAGATTATTGTCAATCCACTGTAATTCTGAGGGGATGACCCTTTTCATACTTATGTAAGGTAGTATAGAGATATGGTGGCGATCAGTGCAGTTGATGGCCCTGAAAATTGCGTGACGGCGTTTGACCTCACTTTCACCTTGCCTTCCGGGGATAAATCGTGGGAACCGGAAGGCATAGAAGAACCTGTTACGGTTTAAGAATAGTAAGAAGCTTTAGTTGAGTTTTGCAGTGGACGTCAGACAGAGCAGTCGGCAATGTAACTCTGCATACGCGCGCTATGTTATGTCTGGGTTGGGGATTTACCGAATAAAGTAACATTAAAAGAAAATCGAAGTCTTGTGTTTACTAAAAACTAACAATGACACAGGGTTTCTGATAAGGAGAAATCCCTAACAGAAACCAGACCTGAAGTCCCCAAGAAAGTCCAGACCTAGAAGAGACCAGACCTTAGAAGACAGAATAGCAAAGCCGGCCAGAAGAAAATACGACCAGAGATAAGAAGTAAGAAAAGGGTATACAACATTATATCGATTTGGTACCGTGAAAACCTCAGTACGTAACACACCTCTGCAGAGAGGTAAAATCCCCCCACCCCATGGGGACACCAGTTGGTCATGGGTGGCAACCCGTAATGCTTAAGGACAAAATCCTGGTGGCTGAGCAGTTCATGACATGCAACACTCCACTTTGTCCTTTACTTGGGCTAGACGGGAGGTCGGAAAGGCCCCCTACAATCAATCGGCTAATTACCTCATACAATACCACCTATATGATTGTCCCAACCCTATTGCTCTAATGGCAACCTCCAGCTCTTTTATCATATATGTGCTAGAAGGCGGTGACTGAGGATCTTAGTGCCCTGAGTATGACGTTAAACTACATCTAGTGGGGAAGTTCAGTTCTGGAACTCTGTAGATTACCCATTTATCGTCATTACTCCCAGATCCACTCTAGCCCATAGTGGTAGTACCTGTTAGGGTCCCATCTATGGATTTAATAGATAAAAAGAGTTTAAAGATGTGTTTAAAAAATTTAGTTTAAAAAAATTGAATACCCAACAAGATTGAATAAAACAAAATGTCTGTGGCATAAATTAACCCAACAAGGGTTGACATGTCATAAAATATAAACAACCAGCCAACCTAGAAATATGAAATATTCACTAGAAAGCTAACCCACTAACAAAGATCTGACAGTCTAGTTAGCTAAAGATTACACCACCGGAAGCGCCTTTTTATTTAATAATCTTAGCTTATTTTGGTACAAGGTCAGAAATATATTTACCAACCCCTCCGAACAGGATGTGACACAAGATCAATTCTTTAAGCAAAGTTTAATAGGTTTTGAATTCAGAGTTTTCCTTCTACTAGACTGGTTACCTAGCCATTGTTAAAGAGTCCAGTCTACCCTGCTATTAACCCATAGCTGGAGGGTGAATTGGATTCATACTTTTCCCAAGGGTATTAGCGCCATGTGAAATGCAAACAGCATCGTCCAAGAATTGAACTCGAGTCGACGAATCCATTTCCTACGACTCTAACCATTAAAACGAACCTACTAACAAGGGTCTGCTAACCTAGCTCGCCAAACATTAATCTACAGGAAACTACTTGTTTTATTTAGTAATCTCAACATAGTTAGGCAAAAGGCTAGAAATATGGAGCATTCACTCACAAGCTAACTCACTAACAGAGGGTATTTCAGTTTAGCTTGCCAACCATTGCACCACCGCAAGCGTCTTCTTTTTATTTTTTATTTTTTTTACTAATCTTAGTTTAGTTTGGTACAAGGTCAGAAATATGGGATATTCGGTGTAAAATGAACCTACTAAAAGGGTTTGCTGGTCCAGCTCGCTAACCGTTGCACCACCGCAAGCGCGTTTTTTTATTTTGTAATCTTGACTTTTTTCTCAAGAAATATGGGGTATTCAGTGTAAAACGAACCCACTAACAAATGTTTAATAATCAAGCTCACTAGCCATTGCATTACTGTAGACGCCTTTTTTTTTATTTACTAAGGTTAGCAATAGAGCTTGTGGGGTATTTAGTATGGCACGAACCCACTAACAAGAGTTTGATCATCCAGCACGCTAACCATTGCATCACTTTAAGCGACTTTTTTTATTTACTAAGCTTAGCAATATACTTTATGGAGTGTTTAGTATGACACGAACCCACTAACAAGATTATGCTACCCAAGCTTGGAAGCTATGACAGCACGCAAAGTGCACAGCAAATATACGAAACTCCTAGTGTGTGCGTGCACTAATGGTTTAACGTTTAACTAAATAACATAAAAAAGTGAGAAAAAAAACACACAAAAAAAACCCAAAAAACAAAAAGGTCTTTTGTCCCCTGTTTTGTATAGAAAATAATTAAGCATGGAATTTTCTCGTTTTAGATTATATTAATTTGCCCTTTTCTCGCTTATTTTTTTCAATTTTTTTTTTTTACTTCCCTTTCTTTTTCGTTTTTTTTTTTTGTTTTTTTTTCTTTTCTTGTTTTGTTTTTAACTTAAAACTTGTCTGATTTAATACCGGAACTCAGACGACAACAAAAAAAGACCCCGGGCCAGCAGCCGACCACCGCAGAGAAAATCAGGATATGAATTTCTGTCAGTCCTTGACTTTTGTTTTCACGTCTTGCCAGTTGAGAAAAGGCTTGGCCGGAGGTTTGGTTCTGATCGGCTCACAACCAATCGTCGATGCATGTCCGGCGCAACGGCCAATACCAATACGGTTAAGGAGACATCACGCAAGACCCTCATTAATTGACCGATTTGAAAATATCGTTTTCTTATTCGGCTAATAACTTTCAAGGACACACACACACACACACACACATACACACATATACACAAACATACACACAAACATATACGTATATATTTCTCTTAGTAACACTATCTGTCTATATACATTAGATTGAATTGTGTGTGAGTATATATATCTTCACACACACACTAACACACTCAAACACACACACACTCAAACACACACACACTCACACACACACACAGACACAGACAGACAGAGGCACACACACAAACATATACATATATATGTGTGTGTGTGCGTGGTGCGCCCGCGCGTGTGTGTGTGTAAGTCTATGAGTTCTCTTAGTATAACAGTCTATCTACATTAGATTGAATTGTGTGTGCGTATATATATCATCACATACACACACACACACTCATACACACACACATACATATATATATATGTGTGCGTGTGCGCGTGTGTGTAAGTCTGGGAGTTCTTTTAGTAACTTTATCTGTCTATCTACATTAGATTGAATTGTGTGTGAGTATATATATCATCACACACACACACACACACGCGCACGTACACACACACACATATGTATAAGTCTGGTAATTCTTAGTAACTCTATCGGTTTATCTACATTAGATTGATTTGTGTGTGAGTATATATATCTTCACATACACACGCACACACAAACACACTCACACACACACACAAACATATACATATATATATATGTTTTTGTGTGAGTGTGTATAAGTCTGTAAGTTCTCTTAGTAACTCTATCTGTCTATCTACATTAGATTGAATTGTGTGTGAGTATATATATCTTCATACACACACACACACACACCACATACACACACACAGACGCGAACGTACACGCACGCACGCACACACACACACACACACACACAGACACGCACGTACACAAACACACATATGTATAAGTCTGGTAATTCTTAGTAGCTCTATCTGTCTATCTACATTAGATTGATTTGTGAGTGCGTATATATATATCTTCACATACACACACACACACACACACACACACTCACAAGCACACATACATATATATATGTGTGTGCGTGCGCGTGTGTGTAAGTCTGGGAGTTTTCTTAGTAACTCTCTCTGTCTATCTACATTAGATTGAATTGTGTGTGAGTATATATATCTTCATACACACACCACACACACAGAAGAGAGAAGAGAGAGAGAGAGAGAGAGAGAGAGAGAGAGAGAGAGAGAAGAGACCACGTACACACACACACACACACACACACACACACACACACACACACGCACGTACACAAACACACATATGTATAAGTCTGGTAATTCTTAGTAGCTCTATCTGTCTATCTACATTAGATTGATTTGTGTGTGAGTATATATATATCTTCACATACACACACACAAACACACACACTCACATACCCCCACACACAAACATATACATATATATATGTGCTGTGCGCGCGTGCGTGTAAGTCGGAGAGTTCTCTTAGTAACTCTATCTCTCTATATACATTAGATTTAAATTGTGTGTGAGTATATATATCTTCACACACACACACACACACACACACACTCATATTCACACGAGAACACACACACACACACACACACACACACACACAAACATATATATATATATGTATAAGTCTGGTAATTCTTAGTAACTCTATCTGTTTATCTACATGAGATTGATTTGTATGTGAGTATATAAATCTTCACAAATACGCACACACATACATACGTGTGTGTATGTGTATGAATGTACGTGTGCGAGTGTATGTACTAAGTAATAATTACCTGACACATATACGTTTCAATATATAATATATATATATATATATGTGTGTGTGTGTGGAGAGAGAGAGAGAGAGAGAGAGAGAGAGAGAGAGAGAGAGAGAGAGAGAGAGGGGAGAGAGAGAGGGGGAGAGAGATAGGCGTCTGGTGTAATGGACACGGCGATACGAGTTCAAATCCTGGATTGGATGAGGCTGTTTGCATTTTGCATAGCGCTAATAGCTTTGGAAAAGGTATCAATCTAAATATTCTCCCCCACCCAGATATAGGTAAATAGTAGGGCTGACTGGCTTTTAAACCTTGGTTAGGCAACCAGACTAGAAGGAAAACTGAATTAAAACCTCTTAAACTCTGCTTAAGTAATTGAACTTGGAGTTCGTGTTATTGCCCTTGGCATGGTATTAAACTCTCCGATCGTGAAGTTCCAGTTCTGGAAATCTGGGCAATGTGGAGTACCCCTTCATCACCATTACTTCCAGCTTCATTCTAACCAAGAGTGGTAGTACCTGTTAGGGCCCCATCTATGGGTCAAATAGAAAAAAAAAGCTATTTAAAAAATTGAGTTTAAAAAACAATGGGTACCCATCAAGAATGAATAAAATAAAAACGTCTTCGGCATAAAATGACCCAGCAAGGGTTGACATGCCGTAAAATCCAACCAACCAGCCTTTCACACAACAAATGTTTTTGGTTGTTTTCACGATTTTATGACCCAGTTCGGACTCGTAAATCATAAGTTTCCGAATTTGACGTTTATTTATGCGGCTTTCAAATCACACACGCAGTGAAGCAATGCACAACGTGTCAGCGCACTAACTAGCACGATACTAGCACGTGATACACGCGCCACAAACGAGCACACACCAAAATATTGCAAAACCTTTGATTCACCCTACTGCGCGCTATAAGTACA
The DNA here is from genome assembly GCA_023376005.1 of Doryteuthis pealeii. NCBI lineage: Eukaryota > Metazoa > Mollusca > Cephalopoda > Myopsida > Loliginidae > Doryteuthis > Doryteuthis pealeii. The sequence goes on along the minus strand of CM042143.1, from coordinate 9,396,422 downwards.
GCTGGTCAATTTATCAAATCCGTTATATATGGACGGCAAACTAGCACGTACCAAAATATTGCCAGCCCTATCGTCTGTGGCTTTAGAATACACCGACTGCGCCTCTACAGAGGGACAGAACGCCCCTAATGACGCCACCTGTTCCCCGTGGGTGGTGACCCGTGCTGCTTAAGAATGGAATCCTGGTGGCTGAGCAGTCCATGACATGCAACACCACCACTTCCGCCTTTACTTAGGCCGGTTAAAGAGACCCCTCCGATCAATCGTCAAACCCTAGCACCTATATGGTTGCCCCAACACAACTGCTCTTATGACAAACCCCAAATCCTTTTTAACATATATGTGTATATGTGCTATATAAGGCGGTGGCTGGGGGTCCTGGGTTGACGCTAAACTCTATCTGATGGTGTTCCAATTCTGGAGCTCTGGGGAATGTGGAGTACCCCTTAATCATTACTCCCAGGTCCACTCAGAGGTGGAGTAGTAGTACCTGTTAGGGTTCAATCAATGGGGTAAATAGTAGAAAGTGATTTTAGATATTTAAAAAAAGAGATTAAGTTTTTTAAAAATTGAGTACCCATGAAGAATGAATAAGACAAAATGTCTTTGGTATAGAATAAGCCGCCAAAGGTTGACATGCCGTAAAATTCAACCAACCAACCAAAATTAAGTACCCGTGAAGAATGAATAAAACAAAATGTCTTCGGCATAAAATAATCCGACAAGGGTTGACATGTCGTAAAATTCAACCAACCAACCAAAATTGAGTATCTATGAAGAATGAATAAAGCAAAAATGTATTCGGCATAAAATAACCCGACAAGGTTGACATGACGAAAAATTCAACCAACCAACCAAAATTGAGTACCCGTGAAGAATGAATAAAACAAAATGTCTTCGGCATAAAATAACCCGACAAGGGTTGACATACCGTAAAATTCAACCAACCAAAATTGAGTATCTATGAAGAATGAATAAAACAAAATGTCTTCGGCATAAAATAACCCGACAAGGGTTGATATGCCGTAAAATTCAACCAACCAACCAAAATTGAGTACCCGTGAAGAATGAATAAAACAAAATGTCTTCGGCATAAAATAACCCGACTAGGGTTGACATGCCGTAAAATTCAACCAACCAACCAAAATATTGCAAAACCTTTGACTCGATCTTGTATTTATAATGCTCGCTACTAGTACAGCCCGTTAATTTGAAATATTGATCTGCCAGCATAAATCCTTTTCTTATTCATAGAACACATTGCCATAATAGGTTGAATCTAATTGTCTTGCAAATAAATGCATACACTTAGAATAAATCGTGTTGAATGGGAAGGATATAAAACTGGCGTAGGTTTTAAACTATATATTCTAAAAGTTCTTCAGTGCAGCACCTAGAATCCGCATAGGGCAAATCGATTTAGGTCCTTGCTGGCGTGCCCATGTGCAAATTTCCATAGGAGAACGTCACTTATGAGTTCGTCCTTGCTTCTCTAGTAGCGTCCATCCTGTCTTGTTTGTCTTATTCGGAAGATTTGGGCAGTGATGCTGTTTTTGGTTTAGTGCGTCTGGAACGCACATATTCGCTTTGAATGAGTCCTCGGGAAAAATTATGGATCCAAACTAAAGCCGTCTAATTCCTGTGTAATTTGTTTATAAGAAACTATTGAAATGTATTTACAGATAGCTTGAAATGGTGAGGGAAGAAAAAAGAAAGACACCGAGGCGCATGAATACGATTTTATTGCGTCCTTTTAGGTTTTTGTGCGTCAGAGACGCAGGACACGTACCCATCAGCATCTCTGTTTGTGTGATAGGGACAAGTGGCCGTACAACTGCTTTCTTGTCGGGTGCTGTTTCGACGATTTGTTTAAGACAGTACGCAGCATTCATGTGCAAATTCCATCTACCTTATTCTCTGAGTGCTTCAGAGCCCAGGTGGTGCAGGTGTACAGTAGCACTGACATGGCTGGGAGAAGTGAAAGGATTCATGCATTTCCCAAAAGTGGGTATTTACCCAACCTGTTTGTCACGGGTAGGATGTGACACAAGGTCGCAAGTAAGTATTTAGCCACCCAGTTCGCCACTTAGCATGTGACACAAGGTCGCAAGTGTGGAGCATTCACCGAGGATCAAACGTGCTTTTCAGTAGTAATGGGTTGTTGAGAAATTATAGATATAGTGTGTGTGCTAGTTCCCCGCTTATACTTATAGACTGGCCAAGGTCACGTGATTGACTCTTCTAACCAATCACTGGCAGTACTACCTGCCTGATAAGATACTTAAACCCCCCACATTGGCCTTTGACGACGGATGCACATAGGATTGCTGGAATCTTTACCAATACTCACGAAGGACTTATATGATTACCAGTAACTGAGGTCACTTTAGTAACCAAAGGGATTCACATTGTCGACGGACTCTTTATCAAGGATTACACCAGATAAGCGCTTATGCTATACGGCCAAGGAATGGCCCTTAAAAAACTTAACAAGGGTTTGTGAGACTATCTTGATAACCCTTTCACCACGATCGAACACCTATAAGAATTTACCCAACCCGTTCGTCACGGGTATGATGTGACACATGGTCGCAAGTACCAGCCATCCAGAAAAAATCGAAATCGCTTTTCAGTAGTAAAAGATCTTCGACACGAGCTTGTTAACCATTACTCCACGATGGAACACCTTAGGTCTTTACCCAAATCGTTCCCACCGAGTAGAATGTAACACAGGGTAGTATGTGCGGAGCATCCAGCGAGGATCGAACTCGTTTTTCTGTAGTAAATAATCTTCGTGACTAGCTTGCTAACAATTACACCACGATGGGACGCCTTAGGTATTTACTCAACACATTCGCCACGAGTGGGATGTGACACAAGGTAGCAAGTGTGGGGCATCCATCGAGAATCAAATTCGCTTATCAGTAGTAAAGGATCTGCAAGACAAACTTGCAACCTATTACACCATGATGGGACGTCCTGCATTACCCGAAAGCTTTAGGACGAAGTAAAATGCAAACTGTATCATGTCCTGGGTATGACGTTAAACTGCATCTAGAGGTGGGGTTATAGTTCTAGAGTTCTGGAGAGCATGGAGTACCCCTTCCTTGATAGTACTCCTATGTCAAATCAGACCCGGACACTTCTGCAGAGAGGTAACCCCCCCCAATGTAGTCACCTGTTGGCCGTGGGTGGCGACCTATAATGTATAGGGGACGGAAGCCTTGTGGTCCTTACTTAGGTGAGACGGATGATCGTAGAGGCTTCCTCCGATCAATCGACTGGTCACATCAAGCCCTAGAACCCATATGATTGTCTCGAACCAATTGCCCTTATGACAAACCTACAACCCTTTTTATAATATATGTGCTAGAAGGCTGTGTCCGAAGGTCTTAGTGTCCTAGGTTAAACTGCACGTTAGTGATGAAGTTCCAATTCCGGAGCTCTGGGGAGTGTGGAGTACCCCTTCATCGCCATTACTCCTAGTTCCACTCTGACCTGGAGTGGTAATACATGTTAGGGTCCTTTCTATAGGTTAAAGAGAAAAAATGAGTTTAAAAATGTGTTTAAAACATTGAGCTTGAAAAAAAATTGAGTTTAAAAAGAATGTTGATTACCCGTCATGAATGAATAAAACAAAACGTCTTCAGCATAAAATAACCCAACGGTTGACATACCGTAAAATCAAACTAAACAGTCAGCCAACCAACGAACACTGACATATTATTCCCTGTTCCACTCTGACCCGGAGTGATAGTACCTATAAGACCTACTTGGTCTATTTAGACCAAATTTGTTTTTAAATCTAAAAACCTTGTTTTTTTTTTTAATTGAATACCCAACAAGGGGAATAAAACGAGACGTCTTCGGCATAGAATAACCCAACAAGGTTTGACATGCCGTAAAACCAAACCAACCAGCCAACCAACTTGATATCGCGACTATTCAAACCATCATTTTATGGTCGTTAGCAAACGATTCAGTTTAGGCAGAAAGGTTCCCAATACACGATTTTATGTCTCTCTTCTCCAGCTTATTATTTATAGCTGTTCCGCGCCGCTTAGTGACGGGCGTAGACGGACTGTCTGAATAGACACGTTTAAAAGCAATTAAAATCAAGATGAAAGAAATACGAGAAATAAATAGCCGAATACAGCTTAGTTAAATGCAAATTGGTTTGATTAATAAAATATTAATTCCCTGAATAGAAGTCA
>CM042143.1:9385683-9389608 GCA_023376005.1 Doryteuthis pealeii | reverse complement strand
TCAGGTTATTCTTTGTAACAACCTCAAAAAACCTGGACTTATTGAAGCAACCGAATATTGGTTGAGTTGAGTTAATACAGTTCGCAGTGACAATTATCTGCAGGTTGAGGGTTAAATCTTGACTACGGGGGAAAATAACATAGAATACTTAACATAGCTTAACATTTGTACACGGTCATGGTTAACGGAATGAAAACAGTCTGCCTCGGTGGATTGAAAAAAAGGGGTTCGCGGTTTTAAGTTCCGTGAAAGGCTCCCGATTACAAAATTGAAGGCTCCCGAGTTCGGCGAGTAAGGTTAAATATTTATGCAACCTGTATTTCTTATGATATATTTTCTTGATATACACAGCTGGGGGGGGGGGAGACCAATTAAGGTCGAAACAGCTGTCCAGTGTTCCGCGTTTCGTACACGGCGGTGTTGCCAAAGTTTCTGTTCCTGGTAATTTAATTTAGTCATTTAATATATAACCTTTTTTCTTCTATGAAATCACAGAGGAATTTTTATTCAATCTAAGTATTTCTTCTTTTATTAAAGGAAATGAAGAATTAATTTTCCACTATGTCATTCTGCTGAATTTAAAGTTTGAAATTCTTGTGCAACCATTACTGATACGTGACTTGCTTCATTTTATCAGGTTTTTTTTGTGAGATTGGGACTTTTTTGTTCTTTTATTGTTATAGATATTTTTTCTGATTTGAAAATATAAAACGTGTGTATGTGAGTATGTATTTTAGTATATGAACATGATTTATTGTGTGCATTTGTGTTGTATCAGTTATACGTGAAAAATGTGCCTGTTGGTGGAAGGATGTTTAGGTGGATTTATCTGTGTGTTTGTGTGTCTGTCTGTCTCTCTGACACATTTCAGGATTGTAAAAGTTCTAATAACATTGGCTATTTTGAGTCAATTCTAACTCAGATTTTCATAAATTAGGTTTGGTTTGGTTTGTTTTACTCAGTGGGTCATTTAATGTCGATAAAGTTTTGAAATAAATCAGTTTTTAATTTTGTTTATCAACTCATGTTTTTCTATTCAACTCATAGATGGGACCCTAACTGGTACTACCACTCCGGGTCAGAGTGGACTAGGGAGCAATGGTGATGAAGGGGTGCTCCACATTCCCAAACTCCAAACTGGAACCTCACATCAGATAGAGTTTAACGTCATTCCAGGACATGTAGACCCTCAGTCACGTCTTCTACATATGATAAAAAGGGGTTGGGCTTGCCATAAGGGCATTAAGGTTGGGAAAATCATATAGGTGCTAGGCTTGATGTGACCAGTGACGATTGATTGGAGGGGGCGTCTCCGACCGCCCATCTAGCCCAAGATAGGGCCAAAGTGGAGTATTGCAAGTCATGAACTGCTCATCCACCTGGGCTCTATCTTTAAGTATCATGGGCCGCCACCTAAGGCTAACAGGTGGCCCCATTGGGGGAGTCTTACCCCTCTGCAGAGGTGCAGTTTGTGCATTCTAACGCCCCCGACAGGGCGGGATTTTCATAGAGAAATCGCTAATAAAGATTTATTCATTGTATTAATACTAATGATCTTGATTATAAATTAGATACTAAATGATAAACCTACGCAATTTTTGAGGTTATTGTTACGCTAGCAGTGACGTAGCTTCGGTTACAGACAGACAAACACTGAATCTCTATTATGATAAGATATACAATAAAATCAAAACAAGATTAGCCATTAAATAACCCACAAAGTTTGATGTGATTAAATAAAAATAACCCAACCAACAAACCAATAAACGTATTCAACATTAACTCGATTAAATGAACGATGATTGAAGTAAAAAAAAAAAAAAAAAAAAACAAACAAAATGAATGGCAATCTAAATACATATACACATTCTCTATCACCAGATCTTGCATTTTGAGCAAAATTAATGAAGTTTTGATTTATATTTGTTAAGAATAGAAGAAATATTAAAAAATTAAAAAAAAAATTTAAATAATAACAGCATGGATTTTTCATTTACATATAATATGTTTAATTAGGAGACATTAATTTTTCGTCTCAGTGTGTGTGAACTTTTTTTCTGACGCCCCACCTGGCTGAAAACGTAAGATCTTTTTTTACGTATGGATTTTAAGGGGATATCCTGTGTGGATCGAACTCACCATTCAATAATGATGGATCTGCGAGACTACTCTTTTGACCCGCCCCACCTTACCCAGGCGACGCCGGGTAACTGCTTCTAGTTCATACTAATACAAAAGAGAAAGACGAGAAAATAACATTTTAGAATGGTTGTGATAAAAAGAACGAATAAAACCCACGTGCTTTTAATCGTTGAACTGTGTCTGTGTAGAATTGAAAATGGATTTATAAAGATAGAGACCGTATTTTTATTCACTTGGATGACCAGTAGAAAAATCAGACGAACGCGTCACAGGATTCACAATTCATTTTTATCAAATGATGGATTTTAAACACATTTAACTTTGTGGCTAGTTGCACAATGTGAGCACTTGATCCTCCCGTCTGTTTGACTTAAGAACCAGAAGTGAAGGGGTTGAGCCCAGTGAATGGATGAGTTAGGTGAGATATGAGCACTTGATCCTCTCGCCTGTTTGGCTCAAGAACCAGAAGGCAAGGAGAGGGACATGAACATGGCTATGAAGAGGAAACCTCAAGAGAAAGACCGAGTCTTTTATAATCGCAGCAAAAAATGCCATAAGAATAAACTATATAAAGGCAAAAATAGATAAGACGCAGCAGAATAGCAAGTGCAGAATGTGTGGAGACAGAGACGAAACAGTTAATCATATAATAAGCGAATGCAGCAAACTAACACAAAGAGAGTACAAGACAAGGCACGACTCGGTTGGAAAGGTAATCCACTGGGAATTGTGCAAGAAATTCAATTTTCAACCATGCAACTAAATGGTAATGCTCAAGCCTGAACCTGTCCTGGAGAATAGGACGCATAAAATTTCGAAATACTGACGGATCACCTAATCCCGGTCATGAAACCGGACCTAGTATTGATTAACAAGAAGAGAGAACCTGTCATCTCGTGGATTTTGCCGTTCCGACTGACCACCGAGTGAAAATGAAAGAGAGCGAAAAGAGAGTGAAAAATACTTGGACCTTATCAGAGAACAGAGAAAACTTTGGAACATGAAGGTGAAGGTCGTACCAATTCTAATTAAAACGGTCGCCAAAAGTTTAGAAAACAGACTAGAGAATTGGAAATCAGACGAGGACTATCCTGAAAACAGCATTGGTGATATCGACTAGAATACTCAGAAGAGTCCTGGAGACCCAAGAAGATTTACTTAGACTCCAGTGCAAGACCATCAGCTTACGCTGGTGTGAAAAATTCACATAGAGGGAAATACTATTTATTATTATTATTATTATTATTATTATTATTATTATTATTTATGGTTGTTTGTTGTTGTTGTTGCTTTATTGGTTGCAGTACCAGTTTATTCAAGACTTTATAGGGAGTGAGAGAAACAGATATCGAGAGAAAGAGGAGAGACTGACTGAGAGAGAGAGAGAAAGAGACAGAGACAGACACAGACAGACAGACAGAGACAGATAGAGATAAATAAGACCCCATTGTCACGATATGACCGTCTGTCCCCAGCCGTGTGGGTCGTTATGCCCCGGGCACTGGAAAAGCCAGAAAACAATGACAAATCCTCATGTTTGGTCTTACGCCTTGTTCCATAATATATGTTTGTCTCTATATGAAGTTAGTTGTCTGCCGGTGTTTATGTTTATGCACATTGGAGTTATACGTGACGTCAAAATAATCATTGATGATGACTATGAGATTTGTAAATGGTTATTAACTGGGCGAATCAGTGTGCTTCTTGGCCAACACAGCGGTTCCTGATTGCTTGGGATATTTGATTTGTGAATTCCTCATTACTTAGTCAGTAGAGCGCCCGA
>CM042143.1:9350683-9370683 GCA_023376005.1 Doryteuthis pealeii | reverse complement strand
AATGAGTTTACAAAACTTAATCACAGAACTTAAAAATAAAATTTAAATAATAAAACATTTAATCGTAAAAAAATTCCTTTAATAAAAGTCTTTTGAATTCCAACCGTCACATTTCTTAACACCCATCCCCTTCCGTTTAAATTGTTTTCGCTTTGTTGCCAACATCTCAAAAATTCGCTACATCTATTGTCAAAAAAGATATACATGGAAATGACCGACATATATATGCGCGCGAAATGCCCACGTTGGTGAATATTGTAACGTCTTTCGTTTTTTGCAGTATTAAGGTTTTTGTTTGTAAACTCATTTTAACTTTCCTCTCCGACCCAAACAACTACGGGAGTGAATGAGCTCTGATGATGATTTTTGTAAAATCGAAATATTGGATCAATATCAGCTATGATTATATTATAAATTGTTTTCTTCTTTAACAGCATTGTGTGATGTTTTTCATTCCACCTTTTCTTACTCATATTGTCGGATTAATTTCCTTTCTTTACTTATATATATATATATATATATATATATATATATATATATATATATATATAATTAATATACCAAGCGTGTTGGTAGATCCTTGCGGAGAGAAAAAACCCGGCAGAGAGTTTGATTGTAAAAATATACTACCAAACATCAACCAGGAAGAAAAAAATTTTTGAAAAAAAGAAAAGACCAAGATATTCGTACCAACAAAAAATAATCTATTGGATATAGTATTTGGCCAAAAGAAAAAAACAATTATATGTATATATATGTATATAAGATATATATATATATTCATATAACCGCTAGGAGAAGCTATTATGATTAATGTGGTTAGTAGTATTTATTGGTCTTGCTCCTTTTTTTCTTCAGTCAGATTTTAGCCCTGAAGAGCTTTATGCGAAACTAATAGTAGGTTCGTCTGACTCAGTAGATTATCTTTATTATATATATATATATATATATATATATATATATATATATGTGTGTGTGTGTGTGTGTGTGTGTGTGTGTGTCTCTGTCTCTCTGTCTGTGTATGAGTCTCGTGTGTGTGTGTGTTGTTATAATGTTTTGAGAGCGAATCTTTATTTTTTAGTTTTAAATCTTAAAATTACAAATTTAACTGAAGTCTGATGCAAAGCTGAACAAATTACAAAATAAAATGATGTCTAGACATCTAGAATACTGTCTAGACCAGGGCTAATCTGATCCAGAGTGGTAGAAACTATTAGGGCCCCAACTATGGGACCCTAAATAATTTTCTCGGAATGTTTGAGATGAGGCTTGATAATTAGTATTATAAATAACAATAAAGATGAGGACAATAGTCCGAATAACGCAGATAATACTAATCTTGCACCACATTAAAGGGAACTTTGATGACACTTAATGGAACTAAAGAACCAGAGCAAAGTATATACAAGGGAGGATCAAAGAGGATACAAATAGTTTGAATTCAGAGTATTCCTTTTCCTAGATACCTTTCAAAAGTCAAAAGAAACCAATCTGCCCTGATATTTACCCATAGCTGAAGGAAGAAGAAATGCCTTTCCTAACGGCATTAGAATGATGTGTAACGCAAATACGCTTGTCTAGAATTGACAATCTCTCGTCCATTTCTTAAGATGATAACTGCTGTGCCGTGTACCTCCTTAAACAAATGAATCTATTAATAATGGAGATTCGCTTCCGTTTTTTCTGTAACGAAAACTACGTCACTGCTCACGTCACATTACCCAAAATCGTCATAACATAGAATAATACACTCAAAATTTGAACAAGCAACATTAGACAATCCTCATTGTTTTTTAAAACAAGTTTTAATAAATACATGACTGGTATTATATATCTATCTATAATTTGTTTATTTTAATACATATTTAAAGTTTACATTTCAAATTGTTTTATTTTAATCCTTTAATGAATTTGATGATTTTCCTTACTTAGGGTACAAACTCGCTGACATTGAATTTTTTTACTCCCACACCTCAGGCAATATGTTTCAAAAATCTATTTTTACATCGCCCGGAGGGTATTTTTTATTTTGCTAGTAATATTAATTACAAAGGAAAAAAAAATAATCTAAATTTGAACGGACGCTTCTCACACTCACTGGAATGATGCTCGCACCCTCAGAATGTGCTCGGACCCCTGGTCGGGAACCCCTGATCTAAACGAAATGAAAATAGTACGGACTATTGCCGCTATCTTTTATGAGTAGCAATCTTTGCGAGTCAGTCCATACATTTATGATATAATATGATATACTATTTTTATTTTTATTATGTACTAGTAATAATAATAAAAATATACTAACTTATAGTTTTTGGCCAATGTGTGTATATTAATGTCTATATTTATTTAGAAATTGAGGGTTAAAATCAAGATTTGACGTCATCTCCGGCTCGCTGGGACGATCGTGACCAGTTCTACAAGAGGAGGGAGTAATCTTGTAAAACAGGTTATTCACTTCTTTCTTAGAGATAAAAGAATCTTCTCAAATTTCTTTGATTTTGGTCGTTTAACTTTAACTAAAAGTTGATCAGCCTGAACATTTGTATAAGGTAGCATAGTTAACGCCGAGGAGTTGTCATCTAAAAAAGGTCTAAGTCTCTGTTAATGCTCAAGGGACTTTTATATGTTGTGGTAAATACAACAGAAGCCGATGAAAACGAAGATAATGATCAAACGGTCTACTGTATATCAATGACCCCCGGGGAGAAAGGCCAATTGCATGGGTGGGTAGGTGCCCACGTAATTATTTTAAGGTTAAATCGAACTTAACGGACCTAAATTCCACCATCGTATGTCAACCCGCTGAAAGAAAAAAAAATACCAAAAATCAGGGAATTAACTGATTTTGATGAAAATTTCACTGTTGATGTATAATGAATAAAAGATAAAATGCACCAGTTATTTTATTCTAAAAACTTTTACATTTTGTCAGGTTACTTAACTTGTGAGGCGTAACACAGATTCTCAAAGTTACGTGGTTCAAAGTTAAGTGACCTGACAAACTAAAAGTTTTTAATATAAAATAACTAGTGCATTATATCTTATTCATTAATATATCAATAATAAAATGTTCATTAAAATTTAAGTCCCTAATTTTTGGTATTTTTTTCTTTCGGCAGGATGACATACGATGGTGGAATTTAAGTCCGTTAAGTTCGATTTAACCCATTTTTATTAACAGGATTTTCTTTGACTAAAGACAAGACAAACCCTGAACCCTGTGGTTTATCGTTGCTACAGCCGTCCATGATGATACATGCACTTCTATTCAGTAAAGAGTGAATGATTCTAATTAGTATGTCAGAGCTATATCGAGTAAAGACATGAGGTTTAATAGTTAAACACAAAGAAACAACTACATAAAATGTACAATGAACGGGATTCCCTAACATCTAGGTATAAACCAACCCTAGATGCCGTTGAAATCAATCAATCATAAATGAAAGGTCGACCTATACACGAAATGAAGCGCGTGGTGTAATGGTTAAAGTCATGGGAAATGGACTCGTCGCCCCGAGTTCAAATCCTGGACGCGGTAACTGCATTTTCACTTAGCGCTAATACTCTTGGGAAAGGTATTAATCCTACTCCCCCTCCAGCTATGGATAAATAGTAGCATAGATTGGGCTCTTTAACCTTGGTTAGGCAACCGGTCTAGGAGAAGGAAAACTCTGAATTCAGACCTATTGAACTCCGTTTAAGAAATTGACCTTGTATCACCTCCAGCTCGTGCAGAGGGGTTGGCAGATATAATATACACGAAATGAACTTATTTTTAGTTGGATTTTAACCAAACAATTCACAAACAATCAAAATGCATTCCAGTCAGTTTTTTTCCAAAATATTTATTTCTCTCTTCTTCACCCATGATTTACTTTTACTAAAACTGATTGTCTTGCGACTCTTAATTACCTTCGAACTCCTTAATTAGGTTACAATGTTAATCTTTCGCTTGCTGTTTTTGTTAACTCATCAATAGACGGCAGCTGTAGAGATAATTAGCAATTTTTTCTTTCTTTTTTGAGGGAAGGGGGAGGTGGTGTTAAAAAATCATACAAATTTAGACCTATAGACGAGAATATTCGGTATTTTTGTATCGGGTACTACCTAATGTCACTGTTAACATATTTAAAGTGTTATTTTCAATCTAAAAATTCGGAGAAATTCGACTTATGGGTGACTATTTCCAGTAGTTTTGTCCCGGGTACTACCTGATGTCCCTGCTAACGTATTTAAAGTTGTTATTTTCATCGTCTTAATTTCAGTCTCACAAACGTATTTAAAATGGCCATTTACACTGCCCCCCCCTCCTTACTCGGGTTCCTTGCTGCAACGTTGAATAGTGCCAGAGAAAAAAAAAAGGGAATCAGGTGCAAAGCTTGACCAGAAAGTGAGGGACTGACAGTAAAAATACAAAAAAAAAAAAAAAGGAAACAAGAAAAAGGCTCATCTATCGAGGTTATCAGTGGGGGATCTGTCTCTTCTTACAATATCGATATCTCTTTTACTTCTCTCCCTTCCTTCCCTAGTTCTCTCTGTCTTTCCTCCTCTCTTTTACCCCCCCCCAAACCCCGATTGTGTCAACCGGATGGCCTAGCTTTGTTTTTTGGTGCAGCTCATCTCGCAAGACTTACCGACACGACCCTAGACCACTTCTCGCTCAGGCATGATCCTCAATTTCATTCCACTGTCAGTGTTGATATTTACACCCCCTTGATATTACCGGTTTTACAAGCACCGAATTGTATTAAATTCACTCCGGATGTTTGGTGAGATATCAGTTGCACAGTGGGTATTATCATTAATTTGTATAAACACTAACTAACTTTCTTGGTTATTTTCTTTTTTTTCTGCTACAGTAAAACAATATCAAAAGAACTAGCAGAACATGTGGATATAGCACAGTATGATAATTTAATTATTACAACATTAGACGTCAAGCCGTAGCACCTATATGATTTTCCCAACCCCATTTCCCTTATGGCAAGCCCCACCCCTTTTTATCATATGGATGCTAAAGGCGGTGGCTGCGGGTCTACATGTCCTGGGAATTACGTTAAACTCTATCTGATGGTGAGGTTCCAGTTTTGGAGGTTTGGGGAATGTGGAGCGCCCCTTCATCACCATTGCTCCCTTGTCCACTCTGACCCGGAGTGGTAGTACCTGTTAGGTCCCATCTATGGGTTAAATAGAAAAATGTATTTATAAAAAGATTGTATTATCCATAAGAATTGATTTATTTCAAAACTTTATCGGCATTAAATGACCCACCGAGGTTGATATGCCGTAAAACAAACCAAACCAAACCAAACAACATTAGATGAATAAAAAATGTGTTTAAACAAATTTGAATACCCAACAAGAATAAAAAAAACAAAAAAAAACGTTTTTGGCATTAAATAACCCAAGGGTTGACATGCCGTAAAATTGCAACCAGCCAACCACCTTCATATAAAGATAAAATCGAATATTAAAAGATAGGTTTGGTTTATGGCATATCATCCTTCGTGGGTTATTTAATGCCATTTCAAACTTATCATTGTAAAATAACAATGGTGGTATTACTTAAAAAAGTACTGGGGGGTGAAGGGTTTGATACCTTTCCCAAGAGTATTAGTTCGAAAGTGAACATAATATAGAGACTGGAGAGACTTTGAATTATTTTGAATATTTTACACATCAATTTTACACAAAATCGTAGGTATTAAATTCGATTTTTGTAAATTTTAGTTAACTTCTTGTTACTTCTTGTTACTGTAAAAAAAAAATGTTTTTAAAATTGATTGCAAATTTCGCAAATAATTTTCCATTTTAATAATAACTTTTAATTAATTTCATAATTTGTTTATTTAAATTGTCATTAAAATGGAAAGGATTTAAATGTTGAACTAGCTTTTATCTATTTTATTAATATTAATATTGAATATTTAAAAAAGTTAAGTAAAAAGATGTATAATTCAGGGTTGTTCTTTATTCTATGTATAAACGATTTGGGTATTGTGGCGTAAGCAGGACATTTAGGTTACAGACAAATAGACACCGAATCACCATTATTAATTATTGGCAATTATTGACAATGGCGTAGTGTTCAATTTTTTTATCTGCATTTGCGTGAGTAGCTGAACAGGGCAATTTTTGAATAGCAGTTTCTGGAATAGTGACTGCATCCAAATTCACAGTGATGCTTGCTGGGATGTTGTTGTCTCTCCTTCCTTCTGGCTCTCTTTACTGTGGCGGATACTTTCCTCTCTGTTTCATTCTTTTTCATACTTGCTTGACAAGGAGGCGCTAGACTGCTCGGATTTTGCACCAACCTCCCATGTGTTGGTGTTGATGTGGTATATCTTCATATCTTTCTTGTTGACGTCTTTGAAGCGTTGGCATGGTCTTCCTACCGGTCTGGAGCCTTTTACTAATTCACCATACAGTAGGTCTTCGGAGATGCGGCCTTTGTTCATCCTCCTGACATGAACAGGCCAGCGAAGGCGCCTCTCACTGATAATGTCGAACATGCTGTTCATTCTTGCTCGGTCCAGCACATCTGTGTTGGACATTTTATCTTGTCATCATTATTAATAGATTAGATGAATCACATGAAGAAATAATAACTATTATCTATTAATAATAGAGATTTGGTCTCTATTTGTCTGTAACCAAAACTACGTTAGTAATAGCCATTACATAGAATAAAGAACAATTATTATTGATAAAATAAATAAAAGCTTTTCCTTATAATTTAACGTTTGAATCCTTTGTATTATAATAAATAAACCATATATTATAATAGATAAACAAACTATATAAACTATAAAATTAATTGAAAAATTGCATTACTTTAAATGGAAAAAATTATTTGCAAAATTTGTAATCAATTTTTAAAATTATTTTTACTCTTACCCTATTTTCAGTGACAAGAATTTAACTAAAAGTTTACAATTAAATAAATACTAACTATTTTGTGTAAAATTTATGTGTAAAATATTCAAAATAATTATTTAATTAATAATTAATTGATGCAAGCAACATTTTATTTAAGGGGGGGTGGAACTAAGTTTCATTTAAAATTATTTTATTGTTTTTTTTTTTTACCCTTTAAATAAATTTAATGATAATACTTTACTCTGACATTGAATATTCATCTCCACCCTACTCGGGCAATATCCTTCAAAGGTTACTTTTTACACCGCCTGGAGGGCGTTTTTTCTAGTATGTCTAAAAAATATTCAATTATTAATATTTTTTTAAATAATAAGAGACAAATGCCATGAAAATGATCAATGTCAACTTTGGCCTCACTTTCAAATAACTCACATTTCTCTTTTTTTTTTCTTTTTTTTCAAAATCAATCAGTCGAGAAAGACTGATTACGTCTATCGATTAATTAATTTGATTTATGTGAAGCAGATATTACTCAAAAGTCTCTCGTCTCCGATTTCATTTAAGACTGATTTCATTTAAGGGGTTAGAGTTCTGGATACCTGAGGAGACTTGTTGTCACTTCAGACTCCAGTTAGAGACCATCAGCTAACGCTGGTGTGAAAATAATAATAATAATTAATAATAATAATAATAATAATAAATACAAAGTTAGGCACGACTGGGTTGGAAAGGTGATCCACTGGGAATTATGCAAAAACTACATTTGACCATACAACAAAATAGTATATGCATAAACCAGAATCTGTTCTTGGAGAATGAACGCATAAAATTCTCGGGGACATTGAGATATTGTTAATATTATTATTAAATGTTTAAAAAAGATAAATAAAAAATATATATATTGCAGGGTTGCTCTTATTCTATTATCAACGATTTTGGGTATTGTGACGTAAGCAATAACATAGTTTAGGTTACAGAGAGAAAGACACCGAATGACCATTATCGATATAACTAATATTAATATTGAATGTTTAAAAAAGATAAATAAAAAGATATATATTGCAGGGTTGCTCATTAATCTATGTATCAACATTATGGGTATTGTGACGTAAGCAGTGACGTAGATTATGGTACAGACAGAGAGACATCGAATCTCCATTATCGATATTATTAATATTTATATTGAATGTTTAAAAAAGTTATATATATATATATATTATAGGGTTGTTCATTATTCTATATATCAATGATTTGGGGTATTATGACGTAAGCAATGACTTAGTTTAGGTTACCGACAAACAGACACCGAATCACCATTATTAATAGTTGGCATACTTCTATCTGCTAAAGACAATTTTTCTATCTGCATTTGCGCGAGTAGCTGAACAGGGCAATTTTTGAATGGCAGTCTCTGGAGCAGTGACTGCATCCAAAGACACAGTGATGCTTGCAGGGCTGTTGTTGTCTCTCCTCTCAACCGAATCACGGTTATCGATAGATTAGATGAATCACGTATGAAGAAATAATAACTATTATATGTCTAAAAAGTATTCAATTATTAACAATTTTTTTAAATAATCAGAGACAAAAGCCACCGAGCTGAACAGGGCAATTTTTGAATGGCAGTCTCTGGAGCAGTGACTGCATCCAAAGACACAGTGATGCTTGCAGGGCTGTTGTTGTCTCTCTCTCAAACCGAATCACGGTTATCGATAGATTAGATGAATCACGTATGAAGGAATAATAACTATTATATGTCTGAAAAGTATTCAATTATTAACAATTTTTTAAAAATAATCAGAGACAAAAGCGACCGAGTGACGGCTCATAAAAATAAACAAGTTTCCAAATGCGATGAACAAGAATCAAACAAGCAGTTTATTTTGATTATTGTCAACAACTTCATGTTTTGGCGGGAGGTTTTCTATGTCAACTTTGGCCTCGCTTTCACATAACTCACATTTCGTTTTTTTTCCAAAATCAATCAGTCGAGAAGGACTGATTACGTCTATCGATTAATTAATTTGATTTATCAGAAGCAGACATTCCTCAAAAGCCTCTCGTCTCGTTAAACACTGACCGATTTCCTTTAAGAGTGATTTGGGGGTTAGAGCTTAAGACTGGAGAATCCGAGGTCACGAGTTTTGCAAAGACTTACAAGCTGGGTCGATGGTCAACACAATTAATTTACCGGAAGAAGAAAAAAAAAGTTTCCAGTAATTAAAAAAAAAAGAATTGTCATTAGACGGGTTTTGTGCGTATGTCTGTGTGATAGCGTGGGCAGAAATAATAGGACAATCAACAACATTGCACAAGACAAAGCACTATATTCTATAATATACTTTTTTATTCATTCTTCTTATTCACTGCCAATTACTTTGCTACACCATTATATATATATATATATATATATATATATTATTTTAATATTTTATATTTATATTTATATTTATATCATTTTCATTGGCAATTCAATCTCGAAAGACTATGATAAAATTTGTGTGTGCCCTGAAGTTGCAGCGCCTCCTGTGACTATGAAGTCCTATGTTTGAGAAACATTCTCGACACAGATTTTGCATTTGTAGGTTGTCCCTGTAGATGATGATGTTCCGATTTTGTTGCCGTTGCTTTTCTTATGGACCTCTTAGCTTCATGATGTTGTAATCAGGGTGACTTCTGACATGTACAGTCCTCTATGAGATTCTGCCGCCACCGAGGGCGGTCTTGAGCCAAATTTTCCCAGCTGGAAAGGGACAATGACTCAGATTTTAGCCTGAAAGAGCTTATGCGACACTAATAGTAGGTTCGTTCTGACTCATTATGATTATCTTTATATTATATAATATATATATATTATATATATATATATATATAATATATAATATATATATATATATATATACGATATTGTACTGAAAGACCTCGTTGTCAAATAAGTAAATTGCAGATGTAAGTGTAATGCAAGATAAGTAACCAGCAGGTAGGTAAATAATATTATTGTATTTCGCAGTAATTCAGTAGGTACATATTTGTTTCAGTTAACTTTGCATATTGAGTGCGACAGATGAGAAGTTAAATAACAATCTCGTTTATGGTCAAGTCTCGCTGAAAGAACTCATTCCCGCCAGTTAAGCAACTACGAGTCAGCCTGATTGTGGTTGGTTGGTTGGTTGGATGGTTGGTTGGTTTTGATTTGATTTTACGGCATGTTAACCCATTGGGTCATTTTATGCCAAAGACGTTCGTTTCATTCATTCCAATTAACTTTTTAAAACTCAGTTTTTTTATACACATTTTTTTAAACTCATTTTTTTCTATTTCTCTGAATTTTTGAGATGTGGATAACTGTGAAGATGAGGACAATAGTCTGAATAATACAAATAACACTAATTATCAAATTAGTATTATTTGTATTATTCGGACTATTGTCCCCATCTTCATTGTTATCTGTACAACGTTTCGGCCGATGTGCCCTACGGCCTTCTTCAGGTATTTCTTGTCGGACTCGGGAACCTTCCTGGACTTGGGACCTTCTTGTCGGACTCGGAAACCTTCTTGTCGTAATCGGGAGCAATCACGGAACTTTGAACCTAACCATCTATTCAGTCCACGGGGGTATCATGTTTTTTCTATTTCACCCATAGATGGGACCCTAACAGGTACTACCACTCCGGTTCAGAGTGGACCTGGTAGTAATGACGTTGAAGGGGTACTCCACACTCCTAGAGCTTCAGAATTGAGACCCGACTATCAGATAGAGTTTAACGTCATACCCAGTAAACTAAGACCCTCAGCCACCGCCTTCTAGCGCATATATGATAAAAAGGGTTGGGGGTTGCCATCAGAGTAATAGGGTTGGGACAATTATATAAATGCTAGGGCATCACGTGACGAGCGATTGATCGGAGGATCCCTCTCCAGCCGCTCGTCTTGACTAAATAAAGATCAAAGTCGAATTTTGCATGTTATAGATTGCTTAGTCACCAGTTCCATCCTTAAGCATCATGAGTCGCCACCTAACTTGTGGCCTCATTGGGGGGGTCTTACTCCTCTGCAGAGGTGCAGTCGGCGTATTCTAATGCTCCCGCCGACAGAGCTAGCCTAATTGTGGGTGACTACTCAGTAACAGTAGGTTACCTATGCAATCTCAAGGCCTGTGTGTTGGGCTCATAAGGAAAAGTGCACTAAAAAACAGATGAACACAAACAGGCACAAAATTCATAACCGTGACGCGGACTAATGTTTTTGAACGACCTAGGATTCGAATAATGCTGGAATAATTTTAATTATTTCGTACAATTCAGATTCAGAAATTGAATACATTAAATCAGATACACTATTAATTTTGGATTTAAAATATAGCTGAAAAATTGGACATTTATGCATACACGCCCCCACACACACAACCATACCACAGACTCACACATACACACACACACACACACACACACAGACACACACACACACACACACACACATACATATATATATATATATATATATATATATATATATATAAGTCACTAAAAGTGGAATATAACTGAGTTCAAAACAAACGAAAAATCTGGGAAGAACCAGCTGGTGTAATGGTTAGAGTACCCGCCTGTCAGCTTGACAGTCAGGGTTTGAATCACACACAAAGCATTCTTCCTGTCTATAGCTCTGCTGATGAGGCCATAGTGGGCTGAAATGTACATACAGGGATTGACTTTTTCTCGATTTGTTTAGACTAACATTTGAACAGGTATGCCCGCCAAATTCATTAATCATCAATTAATTAACTTTCAAAATTAGGTACGACTTCAATTAAGCACATATTCTCCCAAAAATTGTCAGCTAAAAGCCATATCAAACACATTGTTTGTTTGTTTACTTCTCATATACATGCATATATAATATATTAAAATATGTTAAAAGGGATTCTAAAACAATGCCCAACAAGAATAAATAAAATTAAAACGTATTTGGCATAAAATAACCTAAGGTTTGACGTGCCCTAAAATCCAGTCAACCAACCCCAACCAACCAACCAACCAACCATCCAACTGAAATAAATAAATGAATAAATAAATAAAAATAAGAAGATAATTTTGCACACGGTGAAAAAAACATACATCATTAAAATCTTTAGACCAATGAATCCGTAACCCTTAAAAACGCACGCACACACACACACACACACACACACACACACACACACACATACATAAATATACACGTGTGTGCATTTGTCTACGAATAAATATAAAAAAACTCGTCTCACCAAGAGTTTATCATACTGTTATATCCTTCAATAGACATGCACGCACCAAATAACTAGATAAAAAAATCATGCGTATAGTGTAATAAAACTACATCCAATGGGCCCCATCTGGTGGGCTGACAATTCCCCAAACCCTCAAATGTGGCCAACACAAGACGAACAGACATCACTTCCACTTCACTGATACAAGCAAATCGGGTTCAATCGGTTCACTGTTTCCCAGAGGCAGACTCTTATGAACTATGACGCATCATCCTGACCCTTCAGGGGATGAGAATAATTCACAGAACCCAAGAATGGTAGCTATTTTTTAGGGGACACATCAAAAGGAACCGCCATTTTTTGTTTGCTTGTTTGTTTTTTAGGGAGAAACTTGGACTTCCGGATTCTGGTCCCAACTTTGTTTCAGAACAATTATCGGTCAAGTGGAAAATAATAAAATAAATGTATACAAGGGTCATTGAGCAATCGATTGTGGTCCACCCTAACACAACCCGAAATAATTTCGCTGACAGACCCCTAAGTGATAAAAAAGTCTATATTTAGTTAAAATACAGATCTAACCGCAAAGAACAGATAACAATGAACACACACACACACACACACATATATATATATATATATATATTTGGGAGAATATGTGCTTAATTGAAGTCGTACCTAATTTTGAAAATTAATTAATTAATAATTAATGAATTAGGCGGGCATACCTGTTCAAATGTAAGGCTAAACAAATCGAGTTTAGCCTTACATTTGAATAGGTCTCCCGCCTGATTCATTAATTATTAATTAATTAATTTGAAAAATTAGCTACGACTTCACTTAAGCACATATTCTCCCAAAAATTGTCGGCTAAAAAAGCCATATCAAAACACATTGTTTTTTTGTTTACTTCGCATATATATATATATATATATATATATATATATATATATATATATATATTCTGTAGTTTGGATCTTTCCACGTGTGGTTTAACCAGGCTGATGCAGGTAGACCATATGGAGAGGTCAATGAGCTAAATACCAGTGAGTAGAAGGACAGAGCAAGATATTCAGTAAATGAAGGAAAAAAACTCTAAACTTGCTTCATTACAATAATTTATTACAACCGTATTAATACGGCATCTTCAGGTAATCAAAAGAACATGACTCTTACTGAGTATTTCCCAAAGTAACATCGCTTTTAAATCTATCAATTTCATTCAAAGAAACTAATCCTGCCCATTTCAAACTAAGACACCAACCATCCCTCCGCCAAATTGATAGATTTAAAAGCGATGTTACTTTGGGAAATTCTCAGTCAGAGTCATGTTCTTGGGATTACCTGAAGATGCTGTAGTAATACGGTTGAAATAAATTATTGTAATGAAGCAAGTTTAGAGTTTTTTTCCTTCATTTACTGAGTATATATATATATATATATATATATATATTATATATATATATATATGTGAGTCAGAGAATATCTTCCTAGGTTTCTCCTAACGGATCATCAGGATAATTCTGAGGATCCGTTTGGAGAAATCTAGGTAAATATTCTCTGATATATGAAATATATTAAATTAAAAGGACGAACGAAATTAAATAAGAATGCATATATAAAGATTACACTTATTTTAATTATATTTTCACCATTCTTCATATAAAATCCTTCATAGGATTGACGTTTATTCGTTGGAGAATAAAACAATAATATTAGAGATCAATAATACCAAATAATGATTTATTAAACCCGGTTTTGTTAAAACCAGTATGCAAATCAAGCTCACTATATATTATCCGTTTATATTGTCTTTTTATTTATTTATTTTTTTGTTTTTTAATTAATTTACCATTTCTAGAGTCTGTATCGTAAAATGATACACGTGCTTTGTCCGTATCAATGAAAACGTGTTTTCGGTGACTGAACACGTTGAAAAAGTATTTTGTGGACAGAAATTCCTGTTTGAACCACTCCCCCTTGATTGTTTTATACCCAAAAGTGTGTGCATTCTTGGACCTGCATTTATATTTTTTTATTTTCCATTTTTTTTTTTTTTTTTTTTTTACAATTCGTTTTCCATTTCTAGGATCTGTATCGTGAAATACCACACGTGCTTCGTCCGTATCAATTAAAACGTGTTTCAGCGACTGAATATTATGGGGTGTCGTCCATTAAACCTTTTTCACTGACCGAAACGGCGAGCAAATGAGATGCGTTTAACCAAATCCAAAGCCACGCCCCCTTTTCTTCTTTGGTTTATAGGCACGGGTTTAATTGGACGTGAGGCTCAATAAATGTCAGACGCAATCAGGAATCAAAGTTATTCCGTTTCTTTTATTGAAAAAAAAAGGCCCACCAGATAAAGCGTTTAATTTTCTTTGTCTTCGTTTCTCTATCCTTAGAGAGAGGGTTTGTTTACTTGTTTGTTTTGTTTAACGGCACATTAACCTCGGTGGGTTATTTAATGCCGACAAAGTTTTGAATGATTCGTAAATTCATTCTTGATGTGCACTCATTTTTTTAACTCAATTTTTTAAAATACATTTTTAAAACTCTTTATTTTATATAGATGGGACCCGAACAGGTACCACTTCTACGGGTCAGAGTTGACCTGGGAGTAATGGAATGAAGGGGTACTCCATATTCCCCAGAGCTCCAGAATTGGAATATCATCATCAGATAGAGCTTAACGTCATACTCAGGGCAATAAGACCATAGGGCCACCGCTTTCCAGAACATATATAATAAAAAGAGCGTGGTGTAATGGTTAAAGTCATGGGAAATGGACTCGTCGCCACGAGTTCAAATCCTGGACGCGGTAACTGCATTTTCACTTAGCGCTAATACCCTCGGGAAAGGTATGAATCCAATTCTCCCTCCAGCTATGGGTAATTAGTAGAGCAGACCGGGTTCTTTAACCTTGGTTAGGCAACCGTCTAGGAGAAGGAAAACTCTGAATTCAAACCTGTTGAACTCCGCTTAAGAAATTGACCTTGTGTCACATCCTGCTCGTGCGGAGGGGTTGGTAAATATATATATGATAAAAGAATTTGAGGGATTGCGATAAAGCCAATAGGGTTGGGACAATCATATAAGTGCTAGGGCTTGACGTGACCAGCCGATTTAGGAGAGGGAATATTTCAGTGTTTAGTGTTCTTAAAAAAACAAAACGATTCCAGTAATTAAAAAAAAGTATAAGAATTGTCACTAGACGAGTTTTGTGCCTGTGTCCTGTGTGTTGGGATGGGCAGAAATAATTGGGCAATAAATATCATTGCACAATACAAATCATTATAAACTATAATAGACTTTTTATTTCCTGTTCTTATTCACCACCATACTTCAATGTGTCTTATGTATCACTAAGAAAGAAAGGTTTACATAATATATGGTGTGGGTAAGCTGCATACTGGTTTTAACAAAACCGGTAATCATTTACCCCCACCATATATTATGTAAACTTTTATTTCTTAGTGATATATAAGACACATTGAAGGATTTTAAACGCACTAATAACATGGGCTGTTTTGAGGTAAATCTATCACAGTTTTTCTTAGTGATATCGTTAACAAATAAGATTTATTCTATTATTAATGATTTTGACAATAAATTAAATACTCATTGATAAACCTACGCAATTCCTGAGGGTATTGTGATGTAAGCAGTGATATAGTTTCAGTTACAAACAGACATCGATCTCCTTTACAATATACTTGCAAAAAAAACGCCCCCGAGCGGTGTAAAAAATATATTTATGAAAGATATTGCCTGATCGGATGGAGTTAGATATTCAGGGTCGGAGGGCTTTTATCATAAGTAAAATCATCAAATTAAATGAAGGAGCAAATAAAGTAAAACAAGTTGAAATGAAACTCAGTTTTCAAATAAAATGTTGTGCGCATTTGTTAATTATTAATTAAATAATTATTTTGAATAGTTTGCACATAAGTTTTTACTCAAAATCGTATTTTAAAAACTTTTAGTTAACTTCTTCTTATTGAAAAAACGGCGAAAGTAAAAAATAATTCTTAAAATTGATAACAAATTTTGCAAATAATTTTTCCCATTTAAAGTAATAACATTTTTTTATTATTTCATAATTTATATAGTTTATTTATTTAAATTGTCATTACAATGGAAAGGATTCAAACGTTGAATTATAAGGAACAGCTTATATTTATTTTATTAATATTGATTGGTTCTTTAGTCTATGTTTTGATGATTTTGGTAATTGTGACGTAAGCAGTGACGTAGTTTTGGTTACAGAAAAATAGAGACCGAATCCCCATTATATATATATTATATATATATATATAGCAACAAAAAACACACTCCGGGTGGTGTAAAAATTAATTTTCGAAAGATATTGCCTGAGGGGATGGGAGGTAAAAATTTAATGCCAGAGGGTTTATATCATAAGTAAGCAAAATCCTCGTATTTATTAAAAGAGTAAAAAATAAAACAATTTGAAATAGAAACTTAGGCCTGTTCCCCTCGAATAAAATGTTGCGTGCATCTATTAATTCTTAATCAAACAATTATTTTGAATATTTTCCACATAAATTTTATACAAAATCGTTGGTATTTATTTATTTGTAAACGTTTTAGTTAACTTCTTGTTACTGAAACAAAGGACGGGAGAAAAAACAATTTTAAAAATTGCTTACTCAAATTTCGAGTGTATATAACACAAGAATATTGTGACGTAAACTGTCACGTAGGGCTGTGACGTAGTTTTTGTTACAGACAGAAATACACACAATCTCTATTATTCATATATATATATATATATATATATATAATATATATATAGAGAGAGAGAGAGAGAGAGGGAGTGAGTGAGAGAGAGCGAGAGAGAAAAGAGATAGATAGATAGATAGATAAGATTATATGAAGAAGAACACATATGTTGTTTAATTGAATTTATTTTTACAACTTTGCAAATATTTCGATTTCATCAAAATAATCTTCTTCAAAGAACATTGATAGAAAGACAATTGTGACCGTTTTAAGATGTGATTGTTTTCTACGGATTCTTCAAGAAGATTTTATTTGATAAAATCGAAATATTGCCAATATTAGCAATGCAAAGTTTTTAAAATAAATTCAATTAAAATAACATCTGTGTTTTTTTTTTCAAATAATTTTATCTCTACATACTATCGGATTCATTTCCCTACTCTTAACTAATATATATATATCATATCATCATCATCATCATGTCGCGCTATTAGCACGGATATCGATGACAGTCTCTCTCCCTCCGTCCCTATCGCTCATCATTCTCGGGAGGTCCTCTATGCAGCATCCTGTATCCGCACAGAGCTGATCAATGGACGTCTTTGCAGGTCGGCCCACACTGGCGTGCCCATGTGCTGGCTTTTACACAGGAGGACGTCGCTTATGAGTTCGTCCTTCTTCTCCACCAGTGTCCCGCGAGACACACACACACACACACACCACACACACACACACACAACATATATATATATATTATATATATATATAATATATATAATAGTTAACAATATATTTAAAAGTCCGCTTTAATTATGGTTTTGGAACAACACCTTTAGGTGATTGCTCGTCATCAGAAACGTTCACTTAAAAAAAAAAATGAATAAATTAATACAGCTCTTACAGAAGTAATTGAGCACTTTAGGATCATTTCTCCATTTCTAACAAAGAATTAACTATATATATATATATATATATATATATATTATATATATATATATATATATATATATATTTATATATATATATTATCGATTTGATAAGATGCGTCATGTGATGAGATTTCTTCTTTTTATGTATCGATTAAATTGGTAAAGGGCGAGAGTCGACATTATACTCGAAAAGGAGACGCTGCTCACGACCTCAGAAACGAGACGCGATGAATATTCGACGATAACAATCGCTTTATTTCTGTGTCTTTTCTTTTGTTCAGATTTGCACCGAGACTATTGTTTGTATTGTCTGTGTCAGGATAACGACTAATATAGACTTTTCCGTTGCATATAACTGTTTTGAATTAGTGAATTCTAAGTACTAATGTTTGATACATTTGTAATTCTTTCAGAAAAATCGTTTTGTATTCATTATTCTTTTTTGTTTGTTTTTTTTTTTTTTTTTTTTTTTTTTAGTGTGTTTTAATCGTAGATTTTAGGTATGTTCGTATTCATCGTATTTATTTCATGTAGACGTGAAATTTCGTCTGAATTCCTCGGTGGTTTTGTCTTTTGGTAAATTGTTCGTCAATGTGGTGGTTAATTGTTTTTCTTTGCTGATGAAAAAAGGTATTGTTTGGGGAGAGTAAACATATTTTATGGTTGTTGGCCTGAATACAACAATGTCCTCTCTTAATTCGAATAAACGTTTGTCGTGAAGAAAGAAGAGAGAAAGAGAAGAGAGAGAGAAAGAAAGAGAGAAAGAGAGAGGGGAGGGATGTGAGTTCATAGGTCTTGTATGGTGAATTTAACAAAAATATAAAAACATTTATATGGTTTTGTTCTTGTTTGTTTGTCTATTTATTTATTTATTTATTTATATATTTTTTAGATAAAAATAAATCAAGTCTCAAATTAAGACCAACTCGGAGGGAAACAGAGAGACACACAAAGACAGAAAAGAGAGAAAGAGAAATAGAGATATATTGAAAGGAGGAGGAGGAGGGAGGAGGGGGGAAGAAGAAGAGAGAAGGGAGAGTTCAAAGGTCTGGTATGGTGAATTTAACAAAAATATAAGAACATTTATATGGTTTGTTGTTGGTTGTTTGTCTTTTTTCGTTTTTTTAAAAGCAAGTTACCAATTAAGACCAATTAAGAGGTAACACAGACAGACAGAGAATATATATATATATATAATATATTAATATTTTGAAGGCCAATACAATGCGTATGAAAAATAAAAACAAAAAGATGTTATTTTTTGTCTTATCGATTTCGAAGCATAAACTTCATCATCAGAGTTTATTTTCAGAAATGATGTGCTTATTTGTGTGGTTATAATTTCTCTTCTTATTTCTTTTTTCTCTCCTTTTTTTCTCTTTTCTTCTTCTTCTCCTAAGTATATACATTTTTCTATTGACAGTTTTTATTTATTTATTTTTTTTAAATTTTGACATGGCAACATACTTGGAACATTTGACCGGATGACAGACAATATTAGAAACATTTGTTCTTGACAAACATTTAAGAAAATAAAAAATTTAAAAAAAGAGAGAAATAAGAAATTACAGTTATTCATATATATATATATATGAGTAAGAAAAGGTGGAATGAAAACATCACACAATGATGTTGAAGAAGAAAACAATTTATAATATAATCATAGCTGATACTGATCAATATTTCGATTTTACAAAAATCATCATCAGAGCTCATTCACTCCCGTAGTTGTTTGGGTCGGAGAGGAAAGTCAAAATGAGTTTACAAAAAAAAAAAAAAAAACCTTAATACTGCAAAAAACGAAAGACGTTACAATATTCACCAACGTGGGCATTTCGCGCCATATATATGTCGGTCATGTCTCATGTATATCTTTTGTCAACAAATGTAGCGAATTTTTTGGGATGTTGGCAAACAAACGAAACAATTTAAAACGGATAGGGGATGGGTGTTAAGAAATGTGACGGTTGGAATTCAAAAAGAAGACTTTAGTAAGGAATTTTTTAGGCGATTAATTGTTTTATTAATTTAAATTTTTAATTTTTAAGTTGCTGTAATTCTAAATGATTCGATTTCTGGGTAATTAAGTTTTTAAATATAACAAAGTGAAAAGTTTATGAGCGGAATATGTTAATATTTTAGAAAGGGAGTTTTTATATTATTTTTTTTATTTTAACGAATTAATTATTTTTAAAATTTCTAAA
>CM042143.1:9334557-9350583 GCA_023376005.1 Doryteuthis pealeii | reverse complement strand
AGAGAGATGCTAGTTTAACTAGTTGGCTGCAAGAAAGAAAGAAAGAAAGAAAGAAGAACGATGGATAGATAGATCGATAAACTATTTAAATGTTGGCTGTAAGATAGATAGATAGATAGAATAGATAGATAAGCTATTTAACTAGTTGACTGCAAGAACAAGAAAGAAATAAAATAATAAATAAATTAAAGATAGATTAGATAGATCGATAGATAACTATTTAATAGTTGGCTGAAAGAAAGAAAGAAAGAAAGAAAGAAGAACGATGGAAGATATATAGATAGATAAGCTATTTAATAGTTGGCTGAAAGAAAGAAAGAAAAGAAAGAAAGAAAGAAAGAAGAACGATGGATAGATAGATAGATTAGATAGATAGATAAGCTTTTAATAGTTGGCTGAAAGAAAGAAAAGAAAGAAAGAAAGAAGAAAGAACGGTGGATAGATAGATAGATAAACTATTTAATAGTTGGCTGCAAGATAGATAGATAGATAGATAGATAGATAGACTATTTGATATGTGTGTCGAAAGGGATAGACTGAAGTGTGTAAGTAAGAAAGGATGGATGTCGTCGGGGGAGAGATTAAAATTGATTGTAAAATAATTTCGAAGAGATGGAAACATCGCCATCAACATAATTGTTTTTTGTTTGACGGGACTTGTAAAGTGCATAAAAAACAAAGTCGCTTCACAATGCGAAACAGCGAAACAGTCGACGGCCGGATTTAATAACCATCACAATAAGAACATCAACTATTATCGTCGTAATCGACATGACAAGTATTCGAAGCAGGCACACACACACACACACAAACACACACACACACACACACACACACATATATATGTTTGTATATATATGTATGTATATATATATATGCATACATATGTATGTATATATATTCCTATGTATGTATATATAGATGTATGTATATATATGTGTATGCATACGGCTCATGAGAGGAAAGGTTCAGACACACACACACACATATATGTATATATATGTTTGTATATATATGCATGTATATGTACGTATATATATTCCTATGTATGTATGTATATATATATATATGTATAGGGCTCATAGGAGGAAAGGTTCAGACTCACACACACACACACACACAAACACACACACACACACACACGCACACATATGTATATATATGTTTGTATTTATATGTATATATATGTATGTATATATATGTATGTATATATATTCCTATGTATGTATGTATATATAGATGTATGTGTATATATGTGTGTATGTATAGGGCTCATGAGAAGAAATGTTCAGACACATACACACACACACACACACACACACATATATGTATATATATGTTTGTATATATATGTATATATAGATATATATGTATATTTACGCATATATATGTATGTATATATATTCCTATGTATGTATATATAGATGTATGTATATATATGTGTATGTATAGGGCTCATGGGAGGAAAGGTTCAGACACACACACACACACACATATATATATGTATATATATGTTTGTATATATATGTATATATATGTATGTATATAATTCCTATGTATGTATATATAGATGTATCTATATATATATATATATATATGTGTGTATGTATAGGGCTCATGGGGAGAAAGATTCAGACAGACACACACACACACACACACACGCACACACACACACACATATGTATATATATGTTTGTTTATATATGTATATATATATGTATATATATGCATATATATGTATGTATATATATTCCTATGTATGTATATATAGATGTATGTATATATATATGTGTGTATGTATAGGGCTCATAGGAGGAAAAGTCCAGACACACACACACACACATACACACACGCACACTCACACACAAAGACATTTATATATATATATATATATATATATATATATTATATATATATATATATATATATGTTTGTATATATATGTATATGTACGCATATATATGTATGTATATATATTCCTATGTATGAATATATAGATGTATGTATATATATATGTATGTATAGCGCTCATGAGATGAAAGGTTCACACACACACACATATATATATATGTTTGTATATATATGTATATGTGTATATATATATATATATGCATATATATGTATGTATAAATATTCCTATGTATGTATATATAGATGTATCTATATATATGTGTATGTATACGGCTCACGAGAGGAAAGGTTCAGACACACACACACACACACACACACACACACACACACATATGAATATATATGTTTGTATATGTACGCATATATATGTATGTATATATAATCCTAGGTATGTATATATAGATGTATGTATATATATGTGTATGTATAAGGCTCATGAGAGGAAAGGTTCATACACACACACAAACACACATTTGTATATATATGTTTGTATATATATGTATATATATATGTATATATATATGCATATATATGTATGTATATATATTCCTATGTATGTATATATAGATGTATCTATATATATGTGTATGGATAGGGCTCATAAAAGGAAAGTTTCAGACACACACACACACACACACACATATATATATATGTATATACATGTTTGTATATATATGTATATATATATGTATGTATATGTACGCATATATATGTATGTATATATATATATTCCTAAGTATGTATATATAGATATATGTATATATATATATGTGTGTATGTATAGGGCTCATGAGAGGAAAGGTTCAAACACACACACACACACACATATATATATGTTTGTATATGTATGTATATATATATATGTATATATATATATATATGCATATATATGTATGTATATATATTCCTATGTATGTATATATATGTATGTATATATATATATATGTGTATATATAGGGCTCATAAGAGGTAAGGTTCAGACATACTCACACACACACACACACATATATATGTTTGTATATATATGTATATATATATGTATGTATATATATATATATGCATATATATGTATGTATATATATATTCCTATGTATGTATATATAGATGTATGTATATATATATATATATGTGTGTATGTATAGGGCTCATAAGAGGAAAGGTTCAGACACACACACACACACACACACATATATATATGTATATACATGTTTGTATATATATGTATATATATATGTATGTATATGTACGCATATATATGTATGTATATATATTCCTATGTATGTATATATAGATGTATGTATATATATATATATATATATATATATATATATATGTGTATGTATAGGGCTCATAAGAGGTAAGGTTCAGACATACTCACACACATATATATATGTATATATATGTTTGTATATATATGTATATATATATATGTATGTATATATATGCATATATATGTATGTTTATATATTCCTATGTATGTATATATAGATGTATGTATATATATATGTGCATGTATAGGGCTCATGAGAGGAAAGGTTCTGGTGGTGAGTTTTATAGGATTGTGAGGGATGGCAGTGAACTGTAAAGATTAAGATATTGCTATATAGATACATATATGTATATATGTATATATGTATATATATATGTGTGTGTGTTTATTAGGTATGTATATGCGTGTGTGTACGACAACTCGAGTATAAGACTTATGTATGTATATATATTCATATTTATATATATGTTTGTATATATATGTATATTTATGTATGTATATATATATATATTCATATATATGTATGTACATATTTTCCTACGTATATATATATATAGATGTATGTATTTATATGTATGTATGTATATATACGTATATGTACATATGTATATATATATATGTACATAATATGTGTGTATTAGGTATGTATATGCGTGTGTGTACGACAACTCGAATATAAGACATATGTTTGTATGTATATATATTCATATGCATGTATGTATATATATTCATATATCTGTATAAATATATATGTATGTATGTAGATATGTATATGTGTGTGTATATATATGTATATATGTATATATATGTATGTGTATGTACATATGTGTGCATGTATTATCTATGTGTATGCCTGTGTGTGACAACTCGAGTGTAAGACGTAATAAATGTACCTATGTATATATATATGCATATGTATGTATGTGTGTGTACATATACACATATATGGATATGTATGTATATACATGTATGTATATATATGTATGTATATATATATATGTATATATATGAATGCATTATATATATATATATATATATATATATGCGTATGTGTGCGACAACTAGAGTATTAGACGTAATAAATTCGCGACCCCCGCCTGAGACAACAGTGACACTGAAAGACTCTATCACACCTGCTGACCCAATCTACTTTTCCTTGATCGGCAACTACAATAACAACAGCAACAACATGAGGAATATTAATATTACCCCAATCACCATTACCCGACTTACATTCTGATGACCCCCAATGGATAGAACAAAAGGCTGACAGGTCCGAGGTTTTCGCTAGATTGCGTATTTATTTAGACTAGCACGACCTGTGTATATACCACAGTACGATGATTTCAGAAGCTTGTCAGTTAATTAGGAGATGGCAATAGTGGAAAATTATACAATCAAAATGGATATCGTTAGTTATTCTCTATTACCAAACTCTACAGCATTGAAACCTTATAGACAAAAATGAAATTATAACTCCTCAATAAACAACAATTAAATTGAATAATTATATACTGATATCATCAACATTCATTGGCATTTCAGTCTCGGAAGACTATAATTTAGTTTTTGTGCCCCTGAAGTTACAGTGCTTCCCGTGACTGTGAAGTCTAATGTTCGAAAAATATTCTCGACCACAGATGCCGCATGTGAAGGCTGTCCCTGAAGATGTTGATGTGTCGGTGCTTTGTTGCCGCTGCTTTCTTCTGGACCTCTTGGCTTCATGGTGTTGCGCCAGGGTAGTTTCAGACATGAACAGTTGGCTAGGGAGAGCCTACCGCCACCGAGGGCGGTCCAGAGCCTCATTTTCACCTAGACTTCAGTGAAAGACTATCAGCTTACGCCGGTGTGAAAAATTCAATAATAATTGTGAGAATTGGAAATCAGAAGACGAATGGAGACCATACAAACTACATCACTGCTGGGTTCGGCTAGAATACTCAGAAGAGTCCTGGAGACCTGAAGAAACTTGCTGTCACCCAGCTTCCAGTAAACCACCAGCTACGACAGGTGTGAAAATAATAATAATAATAATAATAATAATAATAATAATAATAATAATAATACAAAATGGTATATGCATAAACCAGAATCTGTTCTTGAGAACGAAACGTATAAAAATTTCTGGGACTTTGAAATAAAAACGGATCACCTTATCCCAGCAAGAAGACCAGATCTAGTGTTGATTAACAAAAAAGAAAGAACTTGTCAACTGGTGGATTTTGCAGTTCCAGCAGATCACAGGGTGAAGCTAAAGGAAAATGAAAAAAATGGACAAATATCTGGACCTTGCCAGAGAACTGAAAGAGTTATGGAATATGAAAGTGAAAGTGATACCAATTGTAGTTGGTGCACTTGGAACGATCCCAAAAGGATTTGAAAAGGGTTTAGAAAGTTTGGAAATCAGAGGGAGGATTGAAATAAAAACGGATCACCTTATCCCAGCAAGAAGACCAGATCTAGTGTTGATAAACAAAAAAGAAAGAACTTGTCAACTGGTGGATTTTGCAGTGCCAGCAGATCACAGGGTGAAGCTAAAGGAAAATGAAAAACTAGACAAATATCTGGACCTTGCCAGAGAACTGAAAAGCTAATGCTTATGAGAAAAGTATTGGCATAAAAAGCTGCTCAATGCTAATAAAGCAGAGCAGATTTACAATCAATGACAATGATATTATGGATATTATAAACTCATGACTATAAGTTTCATGCTTACGCAATCTTCAGAAGAGTCAAATGGTTGAGATTTTCAAGACCAGTAGTTTTTTAGCGTTTATTTAAACGTGAAGCGTGTTCACACGATGGAATGTTATAATGTTAATTTTTTTAATTCTATCACGTGAACACACTTCACGTCTATATAAACGCTAAAAAACTACTTTTCTAAATCTGTTTTGTATGTGCAGCGTCGGCCAATAAACTTACCACTTAACTTACTTAACACACACACACAACACACACATATATATATATATATATATATATATATATATGTGTGTGTGTGTGTGTGTGTGTGTGTGTGTGTGTGTGTGAAGAAAAGGAAGTGAAACCGACGGTATGTTGTATATTACACACTCTCATACTCACACCGTAAAAGAGAATATTTGACGTCATATTTCAAACCGTCCACTTTTTTCAGCGTCCTTTCTTCAGATTTCAAATTTTAAACAGACTGATAAACAAGGACTATCACTTGCTTTTCTCGTTATTCTGTGATGAAAAATTTTTATCACCTTCCATATACCAACAAATGCGCTGAAGATGATCTAATTAATAGATCGAAGCACTGCAACGTCGTCCAATAAACTTACCACTTAACTCATTTAAACCTGTGTTTTTTTTGTTTTTTTTTCTTAATATACTATATATATATATATATCATAGAAAGGAAGGAAAAACTCAACACCGTAATTCCATAATAAATTTATTTCGACCAAATCATCCCTCACTACCAAGTTTTGGATACCTCTCATCATATATATATATATATATATATATATATATATATCTTATTATAATGGAGATTGTGGGTTTGTCTCTATTATTAGTAATTTTTTTACATCTAAATAATTTAATATAATATATAATTTGATAGTTTTACATCATTAAGACTGTTAACCATATCTACATACTAATAACATGCAATTGTATTTATATACACAACAAAATAGCGGTTCACAATGTGAATGGGAAGGCTAATTTGCATATTGATCTTAAAAATTTGATTTTAATTAATATATGTTGATATCTAATTATTTGGTTTTATCTTATTGAATATGAGCAAAAATCTCGGGGATAAATCTTAAAAGAAATCTATTAACAAGAAGAAATAACTGTAATATTATTTTTTACTTCCTATTTTAACTAAATAAGTAAATTAGGAAAATTTACCACTGAAAGACGGGAGTAATGGAAAATGATGGAAGAGTTAGTTTCAAAGTTGTTCTATTTTCCGATTATACCCCCTCTGTGCCAAATATTTTTATCTGTATTCTTATTCAGTTTCATTAGCCTTTCGAATTTAACATGATATTTTATTATATTAAAACTTAAATACTTGCACCCGGAGGGTGCATATATTTGCTAGTATATATAATAAATGCATGAATGCACGAAGGTACACACATGTACACGCCTGAGTTACTTGGTGTAATTTAACATGCAATCTTTAAGTACTTGGTTTCGTGTCGATTGTCTATTAAACCAGTTTTCTTCCTTTTGTGTGACTTATTCTACGAGTAACACCTCATAAACGGTATGTATAGCAGGAACTAAAAGAAATTCATCTACCTATTCTCCCGCCCCGTTAAAAAATAAAACAAGAAGATTAAAAAAAAAACCCTTAAGTAGTCAACTATCCCAATATTTCCTAATAGTACAAAACTCTCCAAACATTTGCTGTAATTGATTTGATATTAAAAAGTAAAAAATAAAAATAATAAAAAAATTTAAAAAAGTACGAAACTAAGAAAATAGAATTAGAAAGGATTATACATAAAGATGTAGAAAATAAATGAATTCACTGGAAGATGAATGGGTGATCTTTGACCAATGAACGTTTTTAATTCGATATCTTCGGCGAAAAATTGAATGGGCTTTAATTCCTAAAAAAACACAATAAAAAAAAAACACACAAAAAATAATAATGATAAAATAAAAATAAACTACAAATGAATTAAAAATCTGATTCGTCCAACATTTCAACCCATCTATTTTGGATGCATTCTTTCGCTTGTCGTCACTTAATATAACGTCCTTATCGGGGCCGGAACAAAAAAAAAAGAATGCATTGCTCGCTCTGGTCGCATGCCAGTTCCACGCGGCCGAGGGTTACAAGTATTGCGGAAGGAAGAAAAGAAAGGAAAGGAAGGCAATTTGCCAAAAAAAAAGAAAGAAAGAAAGAAAGAAAGAAAGAAAGAAAGAAAAAGAAAAGAAATTATGATTATAAGTCTGAAATAAAGTACATGACAAAAGTTGTAGGAGAAAAAAAATTGATGGATTTTACTCTTAACACAGAATTTCCCCTGTCTCATCACCTATGATCGTTCCTTTTACAAAAGAGATTTAGAGAAATGGATACTCTATTATACGGCTTTTGTTTGGTGTGGCGTATATATATATATATATATATATATATATATATATATATATATTCTCGGTATCCTTAATCAAGAAATGGCAATAGTCGAACACGAGTTTGCTGTGATATATAATATATATATATATATATACATATATATATATATATATATATATATATATATATATATATATATATATATATATAATGATGATAATAATAATAATAATTATTATTATTATTATTTTCATTATTATTATTACTACTATTTACCGTTATTATTATAATTATTATTATCATTATTATCATTATTGTTATTGGTATTCCTGGTATCTTCACACTCACACCATATATTGTTGTTATAATATAATTATTTATTTTTATTATTGTTGTTGTAGTACTACAATTCTTAAGGTTATTATCCTTATTAAATTTTAAATCATTATTAAATCATTGTCATCAGTATTCTTCTTCTTTTTTAATTCATTATTACTATTATTATTTACTCCTTTTGAGTTTTCACATCAGCATTAGCTAATAGTCTTTCACTGGAGTCTGAGTGACAGCAAGTCTCCTCAGGTCTCCAGGACTCTCCTGAATATTCTGGCAGATTGCAGCAGTGCATTGTTCTGAATGGTTTCAATCCCTCCTCTGATATCCAAACTTTCCAAACCCTTTTCAAATCCTTTTGGGACTGTTCCAAGTGCACCGACCACAATTGGTATCACTTTCACTTTCATAATCCATA
Source organism: Doryteuthis pealeii (assembly GCA_023376005.1). Classification (NCBI taxonomy): domain Eukaryota; kingdom Metazoa; phylum Mollusca; class Cephalopoda; order Myopsida; family Loliginidae; genus Doryteuthis; species Doryteuthis pealeii. The sequence goes on along the minus strand of CM042143.1, from coordinate 9,341,574 downwards.
ACTTTTTCAGTTCTCTGGCAAGGTCCAGATATTTGTCCATTTTTTCATTTTCCTTTAGCTTTACCCTGTGATCTGCTGGCACTGCAAAATCCACCAGTTGACAAGTTCTTTCTTTTTTGTTAATCAACACTAGGTCTGATCTTCTTGCTGGGATAAGATGATCTGTTTTTATTTCAAAGTCCCAGATAATTTTATGCGTTTCTTTCTCAAGAACAGATTCTGGTTTATGCATATACCATTTTGTTTTATGGTCAAATTGAAATTTTTTGCATAATTCCCAGTGGATCACCTTCCCAACCCAATTGTGTCTAGTTTTGTATTCTCGTTGTGTATTATTATTATTATTATTATTATTATTATTATTATTATTATTATTATTATTATTATTATTATCATCAATATTACTATTATTGTTATTTATATTGATTATCGTTATTATTATAAACAACCTTTATACATCCTATCCAATATTAACTTACGGCAGTAATCATATTTACATTTCCTATTGTTAGGTCTTCATTGAAACAAATAGAATTACCTGTGAATATCCATATGAAACTCATTTCACAAAATGGAGAAAGCTGCACCTTATTCACAACAACCTAAAAATCTATTTATAGGTTACGATATTTCAATTTTTACAAATTTTCAAATCTCAAACTGTTACTATTACAATAATGACCAAAATTACAAAATACAATATCTCTAACTCACTTAAATATGATCAATGCAAATATTATTAAGTACATGTTACAATAATTAATTATAATTCATTAATGTAAAATAAAATCATAACAAAATTATTAATAAATCACACTACAACTATACCTATTTATCGTTAAATAATATAACTATTTGCACTCTCCCCTAAAATAAGATAATTCAAATATAAAATTAATGCTATTATTATTATTATTATTATTATTATTATTATTATTATTATTATTATTATTATTATTATTATTCATATGATCAATATACTTATTGTTATTATGATTACAAATCTCATCTCCATCATACCACATCTAGATTATATTCATTGATTTTTATTAATTTTTATTTGCAGCCTTATAAAATTATCATACAATTACAGTTAAATAATTAAAAAAAAAACTGGTTCGCATTATCACTCTACTAGATCACTATTAAAATAATAAACACATATTTACATTAGTTTAAATCTATTTTTTGTGTCTACATTTAAATATTAGTTCATTTCTTTTATTTAGAAGCTGGCTAGTCTCTCGCCCGCCCTCTCCCCCCCTCTCTCTCTCTCTCTCGCTATACATGTATATATATATATATATATATATATATATATATGTGTGTGTGTGTGTGTGTGTGTGTAAGAATGTTCTTACTGATTTGTATGTATATGCAAAAGCAAGTATCGATATATATATATTTACTAACCCCTCCACACGAGCTGGATATGACACAAGGTCAATTTCTTAAGTTCAACAGGTTTGAATTCAGAAGTTTCCCTTTCCTAGACCGGTTGCCTAACCAAGGTTAAAGAGCCCAGTCTGTCCTACTATTTACCCATAGCTGGAGGGAGAGTAGGATTCATACCTTTCCCAAGCGTTAAGTGAAATGCAACATCCAGGATTTGAACTCGGGGCGACGAGTCCATTTCCCATGACTTTAACCATTACACCACGAGCAAGTATCGATATAAGGCCATCTATTTTGAAACCATTCTGGGGACGGAACTATTTCTACATAACTTTATTTCTCTTTGTAGCAATGACGACAAGAACTCGAAACGAATACTTAAGCGACTGCATAACAATAAACAGAACAACACTTCGCTTTCTTTATGCGGACAATTGCATCCATTAACGCCCTTCTCTATTCGGTGCCAAAACCATTTCTTATCTTCGGATATCACAAGATCAAATTGCATAAAAAATGAAGATTGTCATAAGTCTCTGGTGATACATTAAGTATTTTGACACAGGCATTTACTTCGACTGCATCAAAAAACTACTTCCGTCGTCAAATGCATCGACCTCTATTCGTGAGAAAATATAGGAAAAAAAACCGGTTAAATAACATGGTAATCTTATCTCTTTGCCTACGTTAAACCGCTCACATCGGCTCTCACTCCACTAAGACCCTACCGTAAGCCTACCGTAGGTCAAAATACTTAGTAGTACTATATTCGAGGTTAGAAATGTGTTGTAGGTGACTCACCTATGACACAAACATGGACTCACCCAAAGGGTATATATTGACAGAACAGAGCTACTTAAGTGAGAAGTAGCAGATACATGTTCTTCGTGTACGCTGTAACCAGGAAACCTTTTCATTTTACGTTGATATATATGGCTGAATACATCTGTTCTCTATATTTTATCCCCTTGTTATTTATTGACCCTTAAACAGGTCATAACAAAATGAAAAAATATTTTCTAAGCAATGGCTAGCAATGTTTATTCAGACGCATTTTGTGATGTTGGGCGCGAAAATAATTTAAGCTAAGCCTGAAAGCAATGAAGTCTTAAAAGAATCATCCATAACTTGTAGTAAGCAACATTTATTAAAATAAAAGTATTCAGAACACAAAATAACATGTAAGAAAAACAATTTGCAAACATATTTACATTCCCATATAACAGTTAAGAACATCACCATTATTGTATTACGCATGCGTGGAAGTGTTTGTTCGACTAGGTGCTTCTGGCTTAATTACGCACGAATTTACTAGGTTTTTTTTTATAAACGAGACTTAAACCTGTACATTAATCTCCAAGAAAACATTTTATACATTTGTTACATAATCTATGCGGTTGCATAAGATTATTGTCAATCCCCTGTAATTCTAAAGGGGTGACCCTTTTCATATCACGGACGGGATTTTCCATGGAATATTACAGTAAGCCCGCGAAATACGTGAAGTCACGTGGGACCCGGTTGGGTCTTCAGTTTCAGTTTGGACGTCAGGCAGAGAAGATGTCCTCCCTTAACTGGAACTCACCTGCATACGCGCGCTATGTTTAGTTACATGAAATGTTTAGTTAAGTAAATAAAAGCTTACGAAAATAACACGGTTTTGTGGTTGGTGAATGTCTTGCTAACAAGACTGATCTAGAAGAAGAAATGAGTTAAGTGCGACCGACCACCAAGACGAAGTCCAGACGCTAGTAGAGACGCTAGAAGATGAACAGAAGAAGAATAGAAGTAGAGAGAAAGTAAAGAAAGAGGTATGCAACACATTACATGTTCATAAAATGGCACGTAGATCTTATATTAAGTTATATCATGCTGAAAAGAATGGTAATAGGATCACTGGAAGAAATATTGATGTTGACGAAAGCAATGTCAGGTTATGGAGATGAAATAAGGAATACATTAAAGAGATGCTAAGGATAAAGAAGGCAAGAAGGGAGAAATATGCAAGCACCATTTTTACACAAGTGAGCTCGTCAGCGCATCAACAACAATTGATTCAATTTCAAAATTGTTTCAATATTCTAGAACCTCTCAATCACTTTAGCCAACTCCTCAAACTTACCTCGGGGTCATCAACTGTCCCTCTTACCTGTCAACCTTTAATACCTCGTTCTCTAAGTACAGCGTTCTACTATCATTTGATAATCCTATATTTTGTAATCCTATGTCTCAAATTCTTGACACAATTAATCGAATTTTTAACAATATAATATTCTATTGTATTTAGTCAAGGTACTATTATGACATTGTCAATCTATATATCTGTAGTAGAACATGAGTCCCTCCTCACTAGTCCAACACCAGTTGCTTGGTAAAAAATTCTCGTGTAACTCCACAAATCTGGAACACCTGTACACAGGGGAAACATTCTTGTCCAACACCGCAATCAAATTCCGGAGAAAAAGCAAAACATCCTGAGCTTGAAAAAAGTTTGCTTGAATGGGTAGAGGAAAGAAGACTTGGTGGAATGGCCATTAATACAGTTCCTTTCAGGCTACAGGCAAAACTCATTGCTAAAAATATAAAACTTAACGAGTGAGAATTTAAAGCATCACGTGACTGAGCCAGTAATTTTATGTCAAGGCTTGACTTGTCTATTAGGAGGCGAACCCACATTTCACAAAAGTTACCAGCTGATATTGAAGAGAACTTAATGAACTTTCAAAAGTTTATTATTAAAATACAACGGGAAAAGGATTACCCATTGTCATTGATTGGTAACGCAGACCAGACCCCATTAACTTTTAATAATTGGTTTAAACCTACAGTAAAAACTTACTGAGTAAAACACAAAATAAGTCTCAATGGTGTTATGGACTGTAAACTCAAATTTCAGTGATGTCATTTGAGAATATTAAAAGAAATATGAAGGTGGGTCCATTCGGTATCAAAACAGTTCAGAGGTGCTTTGACCAATTGAAAGCTCGCTGGAATAAGTGGGTTGAATGCAGAGGGAACTATTTCTAATAAAATTAACATTTCATTTATTGTTCAATGTTGGTTTTGGTAAATATAGCTTCTCTAAATTGACAATTCACACATTTCTAAATGGATCTCTCCAGCCGAACAACAGACACAGTCTGACCCAGCTACTCCGATCCAGAATAGCAGAGACCCAACCAGATTCATTCCAGAGATAAGTAGAACAGTATAAAGAGAAGTATATGACGGATATTAATATTTACATTCCTACTTCTCTAAATTGACCATTCACATTTTTCTAAATGGATCTCCCCAGCCCAACAATAGACACAGTCTGACCCAGCTACTCCGATCCAGAATAGCAGAGACCCAACCAGATTCATTCCAGAGATAAGTAGAACAGTATAAGATAAGTATATGACGGATATTACAATTTACATTCCTACTTCTCTAAATTTATCATACACCCATTTGCCTGCAGATAGTACAATAGATTTCAGTGGTACATCGTTAATTGCAATTAAAATCACGGACCATGAAAAAAAATCGTTTTACCGTCATGTTAGCTTGTATAGCTGACGGTATCAAACTTAAACCATATATAATATTCAAACGTAAAACAGCACTCGAAAACGTGGAATTTCCAACAGGGATTATTGTTAGATATCAACAAAAAGGTTGGATGGATGATGCGTTATTTAGATATTGGATTGACACTGAATGGGGAAATCGTCCTGGTGGAACAATTAGATAGCACAAACTGCTTGCTTGTACTTAGATGCTTTTAGAGGCCACAGAAGTGAAGATAATCTCAAGCATTTTTTTTAAAAAAGGTCACAAAACAGATATATTATTTTTGTAACGCTCACATGTACATAAAAAGAAGAACAAAAAAACAGTTTGATAAAAGCATATGTATTTAATTCCAATCGATATTAATACACTAGCAGCGGCTACCCGGCGTCGCCTGGGTAGAGGAGGATTTTTTAAGTTAGTCCCGCAGATCCATTATTACTGAGTCGTGAGTTGAGTGCTCGTGGGATGCCTCCTTTAAGTCCCCATGTAAAAAAAAAAAATTTAAAAATAGACCTTGCATTGATCCAGCTACTCTGAAAAAGAAATGTTAATGTCTACTATCTAAAATAACAAATGAAAAAAAAATCCATGCTGTTATCATTTAAATTTTATTTTTTAATTATCTTCACGAATATAAATCAAATCTCTATTATTTTTGCTCAAAAACTGAGCCCTGGTGACCTCCATATTGCAGCCATTAGATGTCTCTATTAACAAACCGATTAAAAATAAATTGCGTGATTTATGAACTGAATGGAGAAAAGTCGTTCACTAAAGATGGAAGGGTTCGCGCTCCCGACTTGACTTTGATATGCAAATGGATCGTGTATGGAGGGAATGAACTTGATCCCCAGATTATTGTGAAAAGTTTTATCAAATGTTGTATATCTTCTGCACTGGATGATACTCAGGATGACGTTGTATGGAAAGATGAAATAAATGAAAGTGAATCTTTTGATGTTGACTATGGATCTGACGATGACGGAGATTTACCCTACAATGATGCTGACATGTTTACGGAGGAACAAATGGAACGGTTATTTGATGCTGAAAGTGATGTTGAATTTGAAGGATTTGGATAAATGTTTTTTGCTTTTGCTTTTGTAACTGATAGTGATAAATATGTAAAGGCAATTTACTAAATATTTATTTTTCACTGACGTTATTAATGTTATTTCTTTATTTTCTGCAAACAAAATGCACAAAAAAGCTACACGTTTGCTTTATGTTATATATACAATAATAATAAAGGACATTACCGTAAACATTTTTACAAACCAAGGACGTTATATCGATCTTCTTGACTCAAGTTAGAGAAGGGGTGCGTATTATACACAAGGTTTAGGTTTTTCAGAGGTACAAACCCCTAAAAGTACTCTGCGTATTATACTCAAGGGCGGACTATGCTCGAGGATTTACGGTATATATATATATATATATATATATATATATATATATATATATATATATGACCCAGGCGAGAAAACAATCTCTCTATTTCTCTTCTTTCTTTCTTTTCTCTCTCTCTCTCTCTCTCTCTCTCTCACACACACACACATACACACACGCACACACACACACATACACATAGAAATGTGTGTGTCTGTATCTGGGTGTGCACGTCTGTGTGATTTAAGATAGTGTAGACATAGGATCAAGAGCGCTTGGTCACTGTCAGTTTCTCTCCTATGCGATCATCAGACAAAGAGAACTGGGGCTCACATAGGCAAGAAACTCTCGGGTTCCGTTGATTCTGTGTCTACGATATCCCAAATTATATATATATATATATATATATATATATATATATATATATATATATATATATAAGTCATCCACAGACACGTGTTTCGGCGTTTCACGCCTTTTCCTGAACTGGAGCCTCCGTATAAAATGTAGGACTCTCTCTTTTTTGTGGTGGTAGTGGTGGGGGAGCTTATAACTCAACACGGGACACGGTCAGCATATTCTAAGCCTCGCTTGTTAAAACAATAATATCAAACTTATTTATCCCGACAGAGCCGGTAAGTATTTATCCAATCCATTCGCCACAGATACGATGTA
>CM042143.1:9309557-9329557 GCA_023376005.1 Doryteuthis pealeii | reverse complement strand
GTCTTTTTAAGCACTAACATACATATATATAATATAATATATATATATATTATATATATATATATATATCGCCACGCAGTTATAACTTTCATAACATTACCGGTACTCGTACTACCACAGGTCCGCACAACTTGCTAAGAATGACGACAGAGAGGGACTGGTGGTGTGTGTGTGTGTGTGTGTGTGTGATTCTGTGTGTGTGTGTGATTCTCTGTGTGTTTCTGTGCGTGTGTCCGTGTGTGTTAAATAGAGAGACAGACAGACAGAGACAGAGACAGAGAGACAGAGAGACAGAAAGAGAAAGATGAAGGATTCTAAATCTTTTGTTATATTTTTACTTATAAATTTGCTCTGTGACTCTAACAATAAGAGTACGCATTGAGCTCTGCAAACTGCGACACGTTTAAAAAAAAACTCCCATGTCGTAAGGAAGATTTCTTCTCCGGATTTTTGGGTTTATATATATATATATATATATATATTATATATATATATATATATATATATATATCGCCACGTACAAGCAATTATGACTTTCATAACATTACTGGTACTCGTACTACCACTGGTCCACAGAACTTGCTAAGAACCACGACAGAGAGGGACAGGTGGTGTGTGTGTGTGTGTGTGTGTGTGTGTGTGTGTGTGTGGTTTCTGTGCGTGTGTCTGTGTGTGTTAAATAGAGAGAGATAGACAGACAGACAGACAGAGACAGAGACAGAAGAGAGAGAGAGAGAGAGAGATGAAGGACGATGGCCAAAGCTTGCTTCCATACGTGGCCGTATCAGTAATTCTTTAGAATCATACCATTCCATTCCAATCTCCTTATTTGTAAAGATAAGTCTTATTCTTCGGAGCATATTTAGGTAACCAAACCAATGGATTATCCCGCCTCGTCATGGCAGTTGATAAGCTCATCACAGTGTCCGCCATGAACCGCGCCTTTCCTTGAGATTTCATGTCAGTCTAGATCTGCTCTCATTATTGGTTGGCTGACTTCAGGCCGGCAAAACAAAACAAAACAAAAACAAAAAACCCACAGTTGGTATTTAGGTCACTTGGTAACGTTCTGCCCGTGTTTTGTCTATAAACGAACCAGCATCTGAACATGAAATTATAGTTGTTTTTATTCGTGTTCCCAGTTATCTACAGCAATAATCATTTCACACCTATTTCTATCAACAATAGACTCTGAACAATCCGGGTCTCAGCCGTGAAGCGACCCGTCCCACTTTGAATTCCGTTAGATTACCAGACAATTTACTTAACTCTGACACTGCCACACGGTCATAAAACTGTCATCGTCATCAAATGTCGACCGGCTACCATAATGTAATCAAGAATGGATTCGAGTTCGGCTGTGTAGGGGAAGGTTTCACTCTTCTCTTGAAAATAAAAAAACACAAAAAAACACTCTATTTCATTCAGAGGCCATGACAGTTTTTCACGGTTTCCGTAATACAAAACCGACCCTTATTTTTAATGAACTAGAAGCGACTAACCAACGTCACCTGGGTAAAGGGGCGGGGGGGGGAGTGAACCATGGTGTATTAAGTTGTTTGCTTTTGAGATTTACAACACTGGTCATTTTAAAGTAGAATTTCAATGCTATTTCTATGTATATTTGGAGTTTTAAATATCTTTGAAAATAAATAAAATCTCTCGTAATTTTTGCACAAAAAGCAGGAACCGGTGTTATTTAATGTGTATATACATTTATTTGTTCATAATATTTTTTTGTTTTTGTATATTCATCTGGACATACATACAGACATACATATACACCAACTGCCCTTCATATATGAACTAGAAGCGACTACCCGGCGTCGCGAGGGTAGAGGAGAAAGAACACAAAAAAACTCCAAAGTGGTATAATGGTTAGCAAGCTAGACTTGCAGATCCATTACTACTGAATAGCGATTTTAATCCTCACTGGATGCCCCATAAAAATCCCCAGGTAAAAGAATCTTATGTTAATCCGAGAAAATGGTTGTTTTTACTTCCATATTGACTTTGAGATTCACGGACATTTTTAAGTAGAATTTTTATGTTATTCAATTTTCAAATCATCATCATCATCATCATGTCGCGCTGTTAGCACGGATATCCATGACAACCTCTCACCATCCGTCCCTATCGCTCATCATTCTCGGGAGGTCCTCTATGCAGCATCCTGCATCCGCACAGAGCTGATCAATGTACGTCTTTGCTGGTCGGCCCACACTGGCATGCCCATGTGCTGGCTTCCACTGGAGGACGTCGCTTATGAGTTCATCCTTGCTTCTCCAACAGTGTCCCGCGTGTCTTGTCCGTCTTACTCGGATGGTTTGGGTGATGTGTGGCAGGTGGCCGTATAGCTGTTTCTTTGTGGGGTGCTGTTTCCACGTCTTGTTCAGAATCACCCGCAGAATTCTTGTGCAGCTCCCGTCTAGTTTATTCTCTAGTCGCTCAGTTAGGGTCCAGGTGGTGCAGCCATACAACAGTACTTACACGACAACGGCCTGGAAGAACTGTCTCTTTAACTTGTCTGTGAGATTGGATTTCCATATGACCGATAATTTATCTATAGCGGCCCATGTCTTTCCTATACGTGCAATAACCATATGACCGATAATTTATTTATATGCCTTTCCTATAGGTGCATTAACGTCGTTTTCGGTGGAGGAGATGTTACTGCCTAAGTATCTAAATTGTTCTACTGAGTTTAGGAGTTTGCCATCTTCGCGAATATAAATGAAATCCTTATAACTTTGCAGAAAAAGCTTCACTCAGTAACAGTGAATGTATATACAGATTTAATTTGTCGTTAACTATTTTATTTTCGAAGTTTCCTCCGGACATACACATACACACAGCTGCCCGTTATATATGTATAGATAGATAGATTTTTATTGTGTAATATTTTCTTTTATATATATATATATATATATATATATATATATAATATATATATATATCATGATCATCATCCTCATGCCGCGCAAGCACCACAGATATCCATGACAATCTCTCGCCAACCTTCCCTATAATTCATTGCCCATGGGAGGTCCTCTGTGCAGTAACTAGCATAGTTAGTCAATGTAGGTCAATGTAGGTCCTTGGTGGGCGGCCTACATTAGCATGTTGGCTTCCACATGAGAACGTCGCTTATGAGCTCGTCCTTGCTTCTCCAGCAGTGTCCTGCATGTCTATTCCGTCTCAATCGAATGGTTTGTGAGATGGGGGGGGGCAGGTGGCCATACAGCTGCTTCCTTATATAATATATATATATATATATATTATATATATATATTATATATATCTGATAGCAGATGTTGGAACTGTAGTTTAAAAGTTGTAAAAAATAAGCCAGGGTCATTTCCTCTGGATTTTTTCTTTCTTTTTTCTTTTCTTTTGTAGCGTTTGTTTGTATTCGCCTGGTGGAGTTGTCTGCCCCTTTTAGTTTGATGATGCCCGCTAGGGCACCAGTATAAAAGCGCCGGTTTCAAAGCCTTTCGCTCTCTCTTGATAGTTTTTCAGCAACTACGAGCCACATGGGGTAGATTCTATCTAAACCCTCTCGTGGGGCTCCGCCCCCCTTACATTACTGTAAGTTCTTTACAGCATGGACTATCGCTAGTCTCATGTCTGTGTCTTTTATGTTATACTCTGTATCATTCATGAATGTGTTTTATCCTTATTTGTGTAACTCTGTTTACCTTATTATGAACGTTGTATTCTACTGTTATCCATGTGCTGTGTTATTAAATGTTTGTCTATTAACCTTTGTCGGAGTTATTTGTATTTAAAGCATGTTGAACTTTACACCTACGTTACACTTTTTACCAACCAGTGTATCTACGTAATTGTGAACATTCTATGTGAATGTTCAGAAAGAAATATATTTTGCTCACTACATCACATTTTCAGATCGAATTATTTTGTATTGATATATTTTTTTGTTTTTGTTTTGTTTTTCGTCGGTGAAGGCAGCTTTTAAAATTCTTTCCAAGAAAAACAAAAACAAAAAACCCAACAAAAACACCAGACCTTTTTTTTTAAGCCGATGTGTCACAAGATGACCCGAAATGTCTCATGATCGGTATCTTCAGTTTACAATTCTCACGGGAAATCTCGTTAATTTCTTATATTTTTTACGTTATCTCACGAGATTTAACGAAGGTGATAGAAAATAAATGTTTGAGTCCGAAAAGAGAAAAGTGGTAAATGGATATAAAAAAAATCGGCAACTATTTTTGTAGGGTGCCATGACAACAGAAATTATAATGATAATAGAGGCAATGATGATGAATTTATTATTATTACTAGAGATCGATAACACCAAGTGATTATTTATTAAACCCGGTGTTGTTAACACCAATAAGCAAATTAACCACACTATATATTGTGAGAATACACAAACAGTTTGTTTGAGATGGCGATAGCCGACAATTTTTATGAGAATATGTGCTTAATTGAAGTCATACCTAATTTGAAAATTAATTAGTTGACAATTAATGAATTAGGCGAATATATCCGTTCAAATGCAAGGCGTAAACCAATCGAGAAAAAGACGATCTCTGTATGTCTATAACTCTGCTGATGAGGCATAATAGGCCGAATTGTACATACATAGATCGACTTTTTCTCGATTTGTTTACGCCTTACTATATATTATGTACATCTTTATTTCTTAGTGATATATAAGGCACATTGAAGGATTTTAAACGCATTAATAACATGGGCTGTTTTGAGGCAAATCTAACTCAGAATTTCATAGAGACATCGTTGATAAATAAGATTTATTCTATGTATGTATATTAAATTTGGCTACAAATTAAATACTCATTGATAAACTTATGCAATTGCTGAAGGTATTGTGACCTAAGAAATAACGTAGTTTTGGTTACAGACAGACATCGAATCTCAATTATAATAAGATATGAGTTTTTCACACGAGCATTAGCTGATATTATTTCACTGGAGTCTGAGTGACAACAAGTCTTCTCAGGTCTCCAGGACTCTTCTGAGTATTCGAGCCAATTGTAGTAATGCAGTAGTCTGGATGGTCTCAATTCCTTCTCTGATTCCCAGTTCCTCCAGTCTTTTTTTCCAAGCTTTTTGGGACCGCTCCAGGGGCACAAACTACAATTGGCCTCATTTGACCCTCATATTCCACAGCTTTTTCAATTCTCCTGCAAGGTCCAGGTATTTGTCTATCTTTTCATCTTTTCCTTCTCCTTCATTTTCACCCTGTGATCTGCTGGAACTGCAAGGTCTACCAGTTGACAAGTTCTCTTTTTTTTTTTAAATAAATACTAGGTCTGGTTTCTTGGCTGGGATAAGGTGATCCGTCTTTATCTCAAAGTTCCCGAGAATTTTATGCGTTTCATTCTAAAGAACGGATTCTGGTTTATGCATATATCATTTTGTTGTATGGTCAAAATATAGTTTTTTGCATAATTCCCAACGGATCACATGTCCAACCCAATCGTGCCTATCTTTGTATTTCCGTTGTGCTAGTTTGCTCATCCGCTTAATACCTGGTTTAAGGTCTCTTCTCTGTCATCACACCGTCTACTTTTACTGTTTTGTTGTGTCTTATCAATTTTTGATTTGATATAATTTGTTCTTATGGCATTATTTTGTGCAGTAATTATTAGCGATTCAGTTTGGTTTGGTTTGGTTTTACAGCATATCAACCTCAGTGGGTCATTTAATGCCGACAAAGTTTTGAAATAAATCAATTCTTAATGGATAATACAATTTTTTATAATTTTTTTTATTTAACCCATAGATGGGACACTAACAGGTACTACCACTCCGGGTCAAAGTGGACCAGAGAGCAATGGTGATGAAGGGGTGCTCCACATTCCCCAAACATCCAACACTGGAACCTCACCATCAGATAGAGTTTAACGTCATTTCCAGGACATGTAGACCCTCAGCCACCGCCTTCTAGTACCCATATGATAAAAAGGGGTCGGGGCTTGCTATAAGGGCAATAGGGTTGGGAAAATCATATAGGTGCTAGGGCTTGACGTGACCAGCCGATTGATCAGAAGGGGCCTCTCCGACCGCCCGTCTAGCCCAAGATAAGGCCAAAGTGGAGTATTGCAAGTCATGAACTGCTCATCCACCTGGGCTCTATCTTTAAGCATCACGGATCGCCACCCACGGCCAACAGGTGGCCCCATTGGGGAGTCTTACCCCTCTGCAGAGGTGCAGTCGATGCATTCTAACGCCCCTGCTGACAGGGCGGTAGCGATTCAGTTTCTCTATGTGGATAAAAGATGATGGATGATTTTTATGCATTGAATTAGAAAATGTGTGGAAAAAAGGTTTGTTACCGTTAGTTGAGTGGCGTTTGTAGTTGAATGTTGATGACGTGATTATCCTTGTTTTGGTCTCATTTTCACAGTCCCGATGAAGGTTTCCATTGAAAACCGAAATGCTCGAGTGTCGACTTTAAATTTCCATCCATCATAACATCCCGTGTTTGTTTTCTAAATTTTCTCCACATACTGTCGGATTAATTTATTCATCTTACTTTCATGCGTTCTTATCTAATTTTGTTCGTCTTTCTAACTTAATATATTTTATTACATTAAAACTTAAATATTTACACCCGGGGTGGGTGCATATTCTTGCTAGTACTAATAATTATCAATTTTCGGGGCTTTTTTATTCTTCTCCTTTTAAAATCTCTGGGGTTTATTGTTAAGCCGTTCCTTAAAATATTTGTGAAATATATCATTTATCACCATGCCTTTGTTTCCCCTTAATCATCGCAAATTCTATCTAAACTCCCTGTGCTAATGCTACCCACAACAAGACATTTTTAATTCGTCACTTCTTTTTGCTCATTTTTTTTTATCGACCCTACTTGTCCACGTGCCCATAAATTAGGACCGTGCCGGGGTCAGAAGGTCATAACTGCTATTGTCTCTCGGCCATGTTTGTCCACTTGAACTGTTTTGCTTCACACTTGATTGGACATCTAATTTGAAGACACGGACTCAAGCGAGATGGACCGGCGAAAAAGACGCTGGCGAAAATATCGAAAGAAATTATATGGAACAGTGACATCTGTGCCGTCGGTGAAGCGGGGCGCGCGTCTCTCGGGTATTACTCATGGTTGAATACATTAAGTTAATCACGGAACAAACAAACAAAAAACGAAATAAAGAATGCTTTTCTTTAAAATGTGAAGGGACTTGTCATAGAAGAAGAATTTGGTTCAGGCTTCGAGTTGGTTAATAGCGAACCAAGAAAAGAAAAAGTCACAAGTACGAAAGAAAATTATTGAAAAACATAGAGTGACTATGAACGAAAAGTGATAATAAATTATGAAAAATAAATAAATAAATAAATAAATAAATAAAAAATTAAAATTTCAAGTACAAAACTAAACAAAAAAAAAAATGCTTGCATAAAACTAAATATAAATTTAAAAAAAAAATGTTTATATTGATTGTTCTTTGGTAATACAGGGTAACCCCTCCCCACAAAAAAAACAGAACCCAAATAAATTTTATTTAATCTTATCAACGTCAATAAAAATCTGTATCTATAGGAATCAATAAAAAACTTGATAAAACCCGATTATAATTTTTTTTTTTTTTGGGGGGGGTATGTTTAAAGGCATATCAACTCCTTATAGGATATTTAATGCCGAATTAAGAATTCCTTCTCAATTCTATTAATAATGGAGATTTGCTCTTTATTTGTCTGTAACAAAAACTACGTCACTGCTTACCTCATCTCTATTAATAATGGAGATTTGCTCTTTATTTGTCTGTAACAAAAACTACGTCACTGCTTACCTCACCTCTATTAATAATGGAGATTTGCTCTTTATTTGTCTGTAACAAAAACTACGTCACTGCTTACCTCATCTCTATTAATAATGGAGATTTGCTCTTTATTTATCTGTAAAAAACTACGTCACTGCTTACTTCATCTCTATTAATAATGGAGATTGCTCTTTATTTGTCTGTAACAAAAACTACGTCACTGCTTACCTCATCTCTATTAATAATGGAGATTTGCTCTTTATTTGTCTGTAACAAAAACTACGTCACTGCTTAAGTCACATGATACAAAATCGTTATAACATAGAATAAATACACTCAAAATTTGAGCATGCAACATTAGACAATCGTCATTGTTAGTTTTAAACAAGTTTTAATAAATATATGCCCGGTATTATATATCTATATATAGTTTGTTTTATTTTGATATATATTTAAGTTATCAGAACATAGTTTCCATTTGAAATTGTTTTATTTTTTACTCTTTTAATTTGGTGATTTTACTTACTTAGCGTACAAACTCTCTGACAATGAACTTTTAAATCCCACACCCTCAGGCAATATCTTTCAAAAATTCATTTTTACATCGCCCGGAGGGTGTTTTTTTATTTTGCTAGTACTACCCATGTTTGTCTACCTTTCTCTACATACTGTCGGATTAATTTCCTCTTATTTCTGCCATATATATATATATATATTATATATGTGTGGTGTGTGTGTGTGTGTGTGTGTGTTTTATATATATATATATATATATATATATATATATATATATAGAGAGAGAGAGAGAGAGAGAGAGAGAGAAAGAGAGGAGAGAGAGAGAGAGAGAGAGAGAGAGAGAGATTTAATGCACGTACTTTACGCATAATTACGTTCAGATAAACTACGCGCACCTTATGGCAAAAAAGTCAAATGATATTCTATTGATCTCACATACAAGCCAGTTTTTTTTATCTTCACTTTTTATTATACATTCATTTTTTATTATTATTTTTATCTGTCGAGCGAAATTATTTTTGTCTATATCTAAATATTATCCAATACCGGAATATATCCCGCCCTGTCGGCTGCGGCGTTAGAATGCACCGACTGCACCTCTGTAGAGGGGTAAGACTCCCCCAACGGGGCTACCTGTTGGTCGTGGGTGGCGACCCGTGATGCTTAAGGATAGAGCCCAGGTGGATGAGCAGTTCATGACTTGCAATACTCCATTTTGGCCCTATCTTGGGCTAGACGGGCAGTCGGAGAGGCCCCCTTCGATCAATCGGCTGGTCACTTCAAACCCTAGACCCTATATGATTTTCCCAACCCTATTGCCCTTATGGCAAGCCCCAACCCCTTTTTATCATATGGGTGCTAGAAGGCGGTGGCTGCGGGTCTACATGTCATGGGAATGACGTTAAACTCTATCTGATGGTGAGGTTCCAGTTTTGGAGGTTTGGGAAATGTGGAGCACCCCTTCATCACCATTGCTCCCTGGTCCACTCTGACCCGGAGTGGTAGTACCGGTTAGGGTCCTATCTATGAGTTAAATAGAAAAACATGAGTTTATAAACAAAATTTGTTATCCATTAAGAATGAATTTATTTCAAAACTTTGTCTGCATTAAATGACCCACTGAGGTTGATATGCCGTAAAACAAAAGAAAACAAACACATACAGACAGAGAGAGAGAGAGAGAGAGATTCATATTCATATTGACTAGCAGGACTTGTGGATATACCACAGTATAATAATTTAATTATTACAAGGTTTGATATGTTTGCAAAAAGTATAATAATCTTGATTCAACTACCATCAGCTCCTAACTTTATCACACAGATCCCTGTACTACTCATACGCTGAGTTGGTAAGGGCCGGTATCGAACCAGTAACCTTGTTATTCCTAGCCGAACGCTCTACCGACTGAGCTAAACCGGCCCTTGAATAGTGCTCAATATTGTTTATAGAGTATATATATCTAAGGCTAGCATGGACATGAAATCAACGGTGCTTATAGTAAGTAAAAAGTGACCTATTGTCGGTATCTGCCGAACTACAAGGGAGTCAATACCAGGAAGATTGTTTTTGCGTCTGAGGTTGGGCGCCACACCTACTGTCAGCCCCCTCACACTTCACCTTACAAATCAGATGACCTAATCTGTACTACTCATGCACTGAGTTGGCGAGGGCCGATAACCATGTGATTCCTAGGTGGGTGCTCTACCGATTGAGAAAGCATTTTCCAGTTTAATTTGCAAGTGACTGATAATTTTACGGGGTCTCCGTTCGCACTGGAAGTAATCTTTTAATCGTCCAAATTTACGATATTATGGAGATATCTATAAAATGCTAATTAGGATCATTCTCTTCTTTTTTAAATAGCGGAATCAATATCATCATGTATCCCAGTTTCTATGGAAACCCAACGGATTAGACCTAAACCTGAATCAATCAGATGACAATTAATTTACTTTTTGCTAAAAATCTGGTTGAACCGTAATATTCTCCTCAAGGATCTAACCTGTAAGTCTTATTCTTATATCCCAGACTGTTAGGTTTGATTTGGTTTTGTTTTACGGCATATCAACCTCAGCAGGTTATTTAATGCCAATAAAGTTTTGAAATAAATTAATTCTTAATGGATAATACATTTTTTTTATAAATACATTTTTCTATTTAACCCATAGATGGGACCCTAACAGGTACTACCACTCTGGGTGAGAGTGGAGCAGGGAACAATGGTGATGAAGGGGTGCTCAACATTCTCCAAACCTCCAAAACTGGAACCTCACCATCAGATAGAGTTTAACGTCATTCCCATGACATGTAGACCCGCAGCCACCGCCTTCTAGCACCCATATGATAAAAAGGGGTTGGGGCTTGCCATAAGGGCAATAGGGTTGGGAATCGGATTGATCGGAGGGGACCTCTCCGACCGCCCGTCTAGCCCAAGATAGGGTCAAAGTGGAGTATTGCAAGTCATGAACTGCTCATCCACCTGGGTTCTATCCTTAAGCATCACGGATCGCCACCGATGACCAACAGGTGGTCCCATTGGGGGAGTCTTACCCCTCTGCAGAGGTGCAATCGGGACATTCTAACGCCCAACCGACAGGGCGGGAGACTGTTAGGATGAGCAAATCTATACATATGCAAAGCATAGTTGTATGTATGTATGTATGTATGTATACATGTTTCATATTATTATTCACTCCTTTTGAGTTTTCACATCAGCATTAGCTGATGGTCTTTCATTGGAGTCTGAGTGACAGCAAGTCTCCTCAGGTCTCCAGGACTCTTCTGAGTATTCTGGCAGATTGCAGCAGTGCTGTGTTCTGAATGGTTTCTATCCTTCCTCTGATATCCAAACTTTCCAAACCCTTTTCCAATCCTTTTGTGACCGTTCCAAGTGCATCAACTACAATTGGTACCTCTTTGACTTTCATATTCCATAACTTTTTCAGTTCTCTGGCAAGGTCCAGGTATTTGTCTAATTTTTCATTTTCCTTTAACTTCACCCTGGGATCTGCTGGAACTGCAAAATCCACAAGTTGACAAGTTCTTTCTTTTTTGTTTATCAACACTAGGTCTGGTCTTCTTGCTGGGATAAGGTGATCCGTTTTTATTTCAAAGTCCCAGATAATTTTATGCGTTTCGTTTCCAAGAATAGATTCTGGTTTATGCATATACCATTTTGTTGTGTGGTCAAAATGTAATTTTTTGCATAATTCCCAGTGCATCACCTTCCCAACCCAGTCGTGTCTAGTTTTGTACTCTCGTTGTGCTAGTTTGCTACATTTGCATTGTACATAGTTTATGGTCTCATCTCTATTACCGCATAATCTACATTTACTATTTTGTTGGGTCTTTATTATTATTATTATTATTATTATTATTATAAAGGACAATAAAGGCTGGCTTGGTCAATCACATGAGAGCTATCCGACTGCAATTGTTGTCTCTACCATGCCACATTCTAAGACCCAGCATGAACCACAACATGAGGACAATGATGAGTATACTACACCTGTCGACGCAGTCAACACCGATCGTTATGTGTGTCAGATATGTTCTAGGATATGCAGGACTTTGGCAGGATTAAAGAGTCATGAACGAGCTCACAAACGGCCAATGGATGAAGGAGTGGCAGTCGCCTGACAAGACGTTGCGATCAAAATATTTTTCGTAGTCGAATCATCGGTGACTAAACCGGTAACCCCACAGATTTTATCTGGTGAGGAGGGTGGCTAGACATCCTGCAGGATGAAAAACTGTATAAAGTGCGAAGGAAACTATTGGCTCAACGGTCATCTAGAACATTATTTCTGGGCGTGTTGGGCAACTTAATCCTTGTTAGCTTATTCAACTAAGAGAAGGGCAACTCTGATTTAACACCTGCGATTGACATGATTACCGGTTATCTTGCTTCGGTTTGTCACTGGGTAATAAGCATGAAAATTTAGAGTGGTATTCGTGTTGTACAAGCGTTAACCACTATAATACCATGATGTACAAATGGTCCCTTACTTTCTTTTCATCTATGTATGTATGCATATGTATTTATAAAGGGAAAGGTGACTTACCAGTGAATATGGACACGATGGTTAGGAAGTGTAGAATTCAGGTTGGTAAGTCAGCGATATAACAAATACAAAGTGCTCAATGCGGAGTAGATAAAATTTATTATAAAATGGGTACAAGAGATAACCTACTCGAGTTTCACCATAAGGATCTTCAGGGTTAAATCAACTGAATTAATCGAGACACCGATTAATAGCAGTCGATTTAACGTGTGTGTTCATTGAATTAAAGTGTTCATTACGAGGAACGCTACTTTTGCCTTTTACATTTTGTGGGTTGGGGACGAGAAAGTTTAGTTCATTCATAAACACATAGCACTATTTACGAAAATGGTTGATGTTTGTTGCCTCTACCATGCCACACTCTGTTTCCCAGCATGATCCCCAACGTGAGGACTTTTTATGTTCCTGCTGCACAAAAATGTACCGAACAGCTGGTGGTCTCAAGCTTCAGATGAAAGTTCACAGTGATGAGTATACAACACCTGTCGACTCAGTCAACACCGATCGTTATGTGTGCCAGATATGTTTTAAGTTATGCAAAACTTTGGCAGGGTTGAAAAGTCATGAACGAGCTCACAATAGGACAATGAATATCTAATATCTGTATCTTTTACATTTTGGGGGGATGGGACAAGAAGGTTTAGTTCATTCACAAACACGGAGCATTATTTACCAAAATGGTTAATATTTAGAAATTTTCAAAGTAACTTACTTAGTTGAGTTTTTTGGGAATTTTAGCTATTACGATTTTAGGGATCATCCTTTAGGCTTCAAGCAACAGCGCTTGTCCAGCGGAGATCCTTTGTGTTAAACAGAGCGTGATCCTTAGTAAAGAATCCTTTGGTTGTTCCTTGGTGCTCCCCAGTCTTGCAGGTCCTTCGTCAATGATTGCAAGTGGACGTCTCTCAGTATCAGCGATTAAGTAGTTAACCAGCTACTTATTCGGACTGTTGATGGTCTGGGGTTTAAAGTACGTGACCTCGCTTAGTCTATAAATTTAAGTGGTATATTGCAGCACACCTTATATACAAAATATTCCAACACCACGTTTGGTCAATTGTAAAGTTATTTAATTAGACGTTCGAATTCATTTCATGAAAACTTGTGAATATCCATCATTTTATAGTAGAGGGGAGTTTGCTATGGGGATGGGCACTAATATTTTGCGGGGTAATGCGTAAGTTTCGTACATTCATAAACACAACATTATTTACAAAAATGTATGTGTGTATGTCCAGCTGAAACAATGAAAATAAAATAACGACAAAGTAAATATATATAGACACATTCACTATCACCAGAGCTTGCTTTTTGAGCAAAAATGAGAAAGATTTGATTTATATTCGGGAAGATAATTAACAAGTATAATTTAAATGATAACAGCGTGGATTTTTATTTTGCGTTTGATATTTTAGATAATAGTCATAATTTTTTTTCCAGAGTGTCTAGATCAACGCAAGGTCTTTTTTTACGAAGAGATTTTGATGGGGCATTTTGCGAGGATCCAACTTACAATTCAATAATAATGGATCTGAGAGACTTTTTTGCTCTCCCACTAACACGATGTCAGGTAGTCGCTTCTAGTGATAAGATAAAAGGGTAAAATGTACGTATTTACCCGACCCGTGAGTCGCGTGTGACACAAGGTCACAAGTATGGGGGATCATCTGTTGCCTATCCAAATACTTATTCTTCTCAAACCATCCCGTTGACAGGGGCTGTAAAATACACCGACTACATCCCTGAATTCACCGACTACACCTATTACCCTTGGGTAGCGATGCACGATTCGGAATCAAAGTGTCTGAGCAGTCCATGACATGCAACACTCCACTTTAGCTCTCACTAGACGGGCTGTCGGCGAGGCTCCCTCCGATCTATCGGCTGGTCACGTCAAGACCTAGCATCTATATGATTTTTTTCATGTTTATCATATATGTTCTAGAAGGTGGTGGCTGAGTGTCTTAGTGTCCTGGGTATGACGTTAAACTACATCTAATGCTGAGGTTCCAATTCTGGAACCCTGGGGAATGTGGAGTATGCCTTCAGTACCATTACTCCCAGGTCCACTCTGACCTGGTGTGATAGTACCTAGAAGTATTATTTTTCCATAGTTCTTGTTGCGACTGGGTTACACGTAATCGCACCTGACAACTTATGGTCACACATCTTATTATCTAACCAACCATGTGGAGTACCCGTTCAACACCATTACTCCCAGGTCCACTCTGACCCGGAGTGACAGTACCTAGAAGCATCATTTTTCCATAACTTTGTCCAGGCCCTGTAATTTCGATTTTCGAAATATGAGTATGCGACTGGGTTACAAGTAATCGCACCTGACAACTTATGATCTCACGTCTTATTAGCTAACCAGTCAGCTATCCCAGAGGACCCCTCCAGCACCATTACTCCCAGGTCCACTCTGACCTGGTGTGATAGTACCGAGAAGCATCATTTTTCCATAGTTCTTGTTGCGACTGGGTAATACGTAATCGCACCTGGCAACTTATAGTCACACGTCTTATTATCTAACCAGCCAGCTATCCAGAGGACATGACAGGGAGTACTCCTTCAGCACCATTACTCCCAGGTCCACTCTGACCTTGTGTGATAGTACCTAGAATCATTATTTTTCCATAGTTATTGTTGCGAATGGGTTACAAGTAATCGCACCTGACAACTAATGGTCTCACGTCTTATTATCTAACCTGCCAACTATCCCAGAGGACATGACGGGGAGTACCCCTTCAGCACCATTACTCCCAGATCCACTCTGACCCGGTGTGATAGTACAGAAAAGCATTATTTTTCCATAGTTCTTGTTTCGACTGGGTTATACGTAATCGCACCTGACAACTTATAGTCTCACGTCTTATTATCTAACCAGCCAGCTATCCAGAGGACATGACAGGGAGTACTCCTTCAGCACCATTACTCCCAGGTCCACTCTGACCTTGTGTGATAGTACCTAGAATCATTATTTTTCCATAGTTATTGTTGCGAATGGGTTACAAGTAATCGCACCTGACAACTAATGGTCTCACGTCTTATTATCTAACCTGCCAACTATCCCAGAGGATATGATATGGAGTACACCCTCATCACCATTACTCCCAGGTCGACTCTGACCCTGTTTTATAGTACCTAGAAGCATTATTTTCACATAGTTCTTATTGATAAGATTTATTATCATTAGATTTATTATTATTATTATTATTTTATTATTTAACCAGCCAACTATCCCAGAGGATATGACGGGGAGTACCCGTTCAGCACCATTACTCCCAGGTCCACTCTGACCCGGAGTTACAGTACCTAGAAGTAATAATTTTTTCTATTTTCGAAATATGAGTATGCGACTGGGTTATACGTAATCGCACCTGACAACTAATGGTCTCACGTCTTATTATCTAACCAGCCAGCTATTCCTGAGGACATGACAGGGAGTACCCCTTCAGCACCATTACTCCTAGGTCCACTCTGACCCGGAGTGACAGTACCTAGAAGCATTATTTTTCCATAGTTCTTGTTGATAAGATTTATTATCATTAGATTTATTATTATTATTATTTTATTATCTAACCAGCCAACTATCCCAGAGGATATGACGGGAGTACCCGTTCAGCACCATTACTCCCAGGTCCACTCTGACCCGGAGTTACAGTACCTAGAAGTAATAATTTTTTCTATTTTCGAAATATGAGTATGCGACTGGGTTATACGTAATCGCACCTGACAACTAATGGTCTCACATCTTATTATCTAACCAGCTAGCTATTCCAGAGGACATGACAGGGAGTACCCCTTCATTACCATTACTCCCAGGTCCACTCTGACCTGGAGTGACAGTATATAGAAGCATTATTTTTCCATAGTTCTTGTTGCGACTGGGTTATACGTAATCGCACCTGACAACTTATAGTCACACGTCTTATTATCTAACCAGCCAGCTATCCCAGAGGACCTGATCAGATATGAAGTTGCTATTCTTGAAATGTGAGTATCGCTAATCGTTCTCTAATCTGTCTTTCCTAAAATAATACTCTCTCAGTTGGTTATTTGTTTTAGTTGCTTTAACGTTCAGGATTTGGTTTCTCTACCATTTTCTAGTTCTTTTCTTCTTTTTCCCTCTATTCCACATGCAATTTTATTTTATCCATCTTTTATAGAGTTGTTCATTTTTTTTTTCATTTCTTTTTTAATTTCTTTTTCGTTTGTTGTTGTTATTGTTCTTGTTGACTTCCTGAGGCCGCCTCCACCCATGACCTTCTCCGCCAGAGGCTTCCGATCGCAATCGAAGCCGTCGGGGATAAACACACTTATGGCTATTTTCTGGACGAGCTTTTAGCAATTATTCTGTTATTAGGATAATCAACCACCCCCGCGTCTGCCTCCAGCCCGACCCCACCTCGTTTTTTTCTCACTCTTTCTTCCTCTTCCTCTTCCTCTTTCTCTCGTTTTTTCTTATCTACTTTTAGCAAAATTATTACCACTACTACGACAACTACTCTCCATATTTAGAAACGAATTATTATTATTATTATTATTATTATTATTATTATTATTACTAGCAAATATATGCACCCTCCGGGTGCAAGTATTTAAGTTTTAATGCAATAAAATATTGTATTAAATTAGAAAGGCTAATGAAACTAAATAAAAATGCAGATAAAAAGATTTAAAACAGAGGGAGTATAATCGAAAAATAGAACAACTGAAACTTACTCTTCCATCACTCTCGTCATTCATTGTTATTTTTTCTAATTTAAGTATTTAGTTAAAATGAGGAAGTAAAGAATAAAATGTCAGTTATTTTTTCTTGTTAATGGATTTCATTTAAGATTCATTGAAGAGATTTTTGCTTATACTCATTAAAATAAAACCAAACAGTTAGAAATCAATAATACTAAGCACATATTTATTAAAATCACATTTTTAATATCAATATGCAAATTAGCCTTCCCATTCACACTGTAAACCGCTATTATGTTGTATATAAATACAATTGAATGTTATCAGTATGTAGATGAGATCCACAGTATTAATAATGTAAAACAATTATTAATAATTGAGGTTTAAGATAAAATGATAATCATGGAGAATGTGACGTAAATAACTAAGGGAATTGTCACTTGACTAGTGATATAGTTTCGGTTACAGATAAAAAAAACTCACAATCTCCATTATAATAAGACGATTATTATTATTATTATCAGCGTTAGCTGATAGTCTTTCACTGGAGTCTGAGTGACAACAATTCCCCTCGGTTCTCCAGGACTCTTCTGAGTATTCTAGCCGATTTCAACAATGCTGTTTTCTGGATGGCCTCAATTCCCCCCTCTCTCTCTCTCTCATTGTTCTCATCTACTTTTAGCAAAATGACTACTACGACTACTACCCCCCATATTAAGAAACCTATTATTATTATTTACTCCTTTTGAGTTTTCACATCAGCATTCTGATGGTCTTTCACTGGAGTCTGAATGACAGCAAGTCTCCCCAGGTCTCCAGGACTCTTCTGAGTATTCTGGCAGATTGCAGCAGTGCAGTATTCTGAATAGTTTCAATCCTTCCTCTGATTTCCAAACATTCCAAACCCTTTTCCAATCCTTTTGGGACTGTTCCAAGTGCACCAACTACAATTGGTATCACCGTCACTTTCATATTCCATCACTTTTTTAGTTCTCTGGCAAGGTCCAGATATTTGTCTACTTTTTCATTTTCCTTTAGCTTCACCCTGTGATCTGCTGGCACTGCAAAATCCACCAGTTGACAAGTTCTTTCTTTTTTGTTTATCAACACTAGGTCTGGTCTTCTTGCTGGGATAAGGTGATCCGTTTTTATTTCAAAGTCCCAGAGAATTTTATGCGTTTCGTTCTCAAGAACAGATTCTGGTTTATGCATATACCATTTTTTTTCGGCGTTAGTAAATGGTCTTCTACTAGTGTGAGAGTGACCACAAGTCTCCTTAAGTCTCCAGGACTCTTCTCAGTATTCTACCCGATTTCAACAATGCTGTTGTCTGGGTGGTCTCAGTTCTTCCTCTGATTTCAAGTTCTTCTAATCTCTTTTCTAAATTTTTGGGGACCGTCCCAAATGCACCAACTACAATTGGTATCCCTTTCAGCCTCATATTCCACTGTTTTGGGGATATTTTTCAGTTCTCAAGCAAGATCCAGGTATTTGTTTATCTTTTCGTTTTCTTTCGTCTTCACCCTGTGATCTGCCGGAACTGCAAAATCTGCCTGCTGACAATTTCTTCTTCTTCTTCTTCTTCTTCTTCTTCTTCTTCTTCTTCTTCTTCTTCTTCTTCTTCTTCTTCTTATTATTATTATTATTATTATTATTGTTGGTGGCTAGGTTAGCTCAGTCGGTAGAGCGTTCGGCTAGAAACCACAAGGTTCCTAGTTCGATACCGGCCCTCGCCAACTCAGCATATGAGTAGCACAGGGATCTGTGCGGTAAAGTAAGGAGCTGATGGCAGGTGTGGCGCTCCACCTCAGACACTAAAAGAAAACAATCTCCTTGGTCTAGCGCTAGTGAAAAGGGGATAGTCACCCTCGCTGATTGGCTGATACCGACTTTAGGCCACCCCGACGACTTTTACTTTTTACTTTTATTATTATTATTATAAGGTATTTCGCACCCACTTAAACTGGTAGTTCACTGGAGGCTGAGTGACAGGAAGTCTCCTCAAGTCTCCTGGACTCTTCACAATTTATTATTATTATTATTTTTTTTATTTTTTTTATTATTATTATTTGACTCCATTAGACACCCTCGCACTCGCCTTAGCTGGTGGTTCACTGAAGACTAAGTGACAGCAATTCTCATAAGGTCTCCATGTCTCTTCTAAGTATTCTAGCCGATCTTAACAATGCTGTTTGGATATTCTCAATTCTTCCTCAGATTTCCAATTCACCAAAACTCTTGGGTACCATTCCAATGAGCCAAATTACAAATGGTACGGTTTACAACTTTATGTTCCACAATTTTCAGTTCTCTTTGCCAGATTCATTTTTTTTTACATTTTCGCTTTCTTTTTCTTTCACTTAAAATATTAGATCTAGTCTCCTCGCCGAGATTAGGTGAACCATCCATATCTCAAGATCCCGGGTGATTTTAAGTGTCTCATTCTCCAGGACAGATTCTGGTTTGTGCATATGCCATTTAGTAGCATTATTATTATCATTATTATTATCAATGTTTTTCACACCCGCTTAAGTTAGTGGTTGAGCGACAGCAAGTTTCCTCAGGTCTCCAGGACGTTTCTGAGTATTCTAGCTGCTTCCTCGGATTTCCAATTCCTCTAGAATCTGTTCCAAACCATTGCAAACCGTTCCGAGAGAAACGATTACAATTGGCACGAACCTTGTGTTCAGCTATTATTATTATTATTATTATTATTAAATATGAATAGTAACTTAAAACCATATAATTGTTAGAATTATTGGCGTTAGATTGGAATACTTCAAACTATATAACGGTGAGCAAATTATCTATATTAGCTAGGATTACTTGATATCAAATAATTATGAGCAAACGAATCATTATAGACCAGGGGTCACCAAACTACGGCTAGCGGGCTGGATCCGGCCCTTGAAGGCATTTTATCAGGCCCGCCGACGGTACTTGAATA
>CM042143.1:9252057-9304557 GCA_023376005.1 Doryteuthis pealeii | reverse complement strand
TGTATGAGGGAATGAAGATTCATAAGAAAAAAAACCCACAATAACAAAATTGAGGGCCACTTTATCTCAGTTGGTAGAGAGTTCGACTAGAAACCACAAGGTCCTGGGTTCGATACTTAGTCGAACTCTCGACCGACTGAGCTAAATTGGCCCGCTAATTTGTTCTATCCCCTTTTTACCAGCGCTAGACCAAGGAGATTGTTTTGGTGTCTGTGACGGAGCGCCACACCTACCATCAGCCCCTCACTTTACCGGACAGGTCCCTAGTCATACGCATAGGAATTACAAGGTTCCTGGTTCGATACCGGCCCTTGCCAACTCAGCGTATGACTAGCACAGGGACCCGTGATTGAGGGGCTGTTGGTAGGTGTGGCACTCCGTCTCAGACACCAAAACAATCTCCTTGGTCTAGCGCTGATAAAAAGAGGATAGACTCCCTCGCTGTCTATATTATTTACAGCTGGGTTTTAAAGAATGAACTAAAACACTGGGGGAGGGGAACTGGAATGATAATATAAAAAAATAAGTTAATTATCATTTACTTGTATTTACTTATTAGTTTAGCCGGACCTATGGATATACCACAGTAGGATAATCTAATTATTGCAACACTTAAAAGTTATTGTAATAGTTAAATATGAAAAAAAAAGTATGATAATTTTTATTTAACTGTCTCTCACTGTTTTTTTTTTCTTCTTTCTTTCTTTCTTCTCATCTTTTCATTATGTTCCACTGATACAGATTAGCGTTATCACTTCCGCGTTCCCAGAACCTCTCTCTATATTTACCCTAATCTCTTTCATTCTTTTTTTCTTCCATATATTTTTTTCTGTGTAGCATGTCCTTTTTCTTACCTTTCTTTCTTTATAATAAAAACGGAATGGTCCATTATTTAGCTGAGGTGATAACACTCATAAGAAATAAGAATTAGGCGGATAAGCGACACCAGATAATCAGGATTTACAATTTTTGTATTTCATCTTGGATAATTTGGACGGTGTCATTTTAACCATAGGATGTTGCAAGATTGTAACGGTCGGAAGATTAAGGAATAAGTGTATTGATATATAGACGAGGCTTAGTATGAATAATATTTATATTTCGGACTGTTGTCCCCATCTTTATTGTGTATAAACACAATGTGTAAGCAACTGTCATCCTGGCTTTGTTTAGGTTTTGTTAAAATTATCTTTTCTGAAACAGAAATTTTAAAATGTCAAATTCAGATTAAATCGGTTAGGTAAGTATTAGCGCTGTTTACGACATTTTGAAATTTCTGTTTTAGAATAAGTAACTTCTGCCATTTTATTTTTCTATATCTAATCACATTTCTGTCAATAAGTCTAGAGGCATTTATGCTGCTTGGAGCCCAGTTAAACTAGTGGTAATGATTTCAGATCCGAAACCACGTTTGAATTCAGGGTAATCGTCTGAAGATTATTTCAAGGTAATTAAAAAAGAGACCGAGGTTACAGTGGCCTGATCATTTGTGTTTCTACACAATAAAGATGAGGATAACAATCCGGAATATCAAAATTATTCATAGTTCTTATTTGTCGGAATTTTTTAGATGAGGCTTGATAATTTGTATAATTTTGATTTGTCTCTGTTGTCCTCATCTTTATTCATATACACAACATATCGCCCGATATGGACTCCGGCCTTCTTCGGGTGTTTCTTGTCAAACTTGGGATTACCACTGTCGAACTTGGAAACTTCCTTGTCGAACTTAGGAGCTTTCATGTCGTAATCGGGAGCCTTCACCGAACTTTGAAGCGAACCCAGATGGACACATGGGGCAAATGATATAAGGTTGAGATAATACAGTTCTGCAGGTGAAATCTTGACTACACATAGAATACTTAACATTACCTACCGCCCTATCGGCTGAGGCGTTCGAATGCACCGACTGCACCTCTGCAGAGGGGTAAGACTCCCCCAATGGGGCCACCTGTTGGCCGTGGGTGGCGACCCGTGATGCTTAAGGATAGAGCCCAGGTGGATGAGCAGTTCATAACATGCAATACTCCACTTTGGCCCTATCTTGGGCTAGACGGGCGGTCGGAGAGGCCCCCTCCGATCAATCGGCTGGTCACGTCAAGCCCTAGCACCTATATGATTTTCCCAACCCCATTGTCCTCATGGCAAACCCCAACCCCTTTTTATCATATGGGTGCTAGAAGGCGGTGACTGCGGGTCTACATGTCCTAGGAATGACGTTAAACTCTATCTGATGGTGAGGTTCCAGTTTTGGAGGTTTGGGGAATGTGGAGCACCCTTTCATCACCATTGCTCCCTGGTCCACTCTGACCCGGAGTGGTAGTACCTGTTAGGGTCCCATCTATGTATTTATAAAAAAATTGTATTATCCATTAAGAATTGATTTATTTCAAAACTTTATCGGCATTAAATAACCCTCTGAGGTTGATATGCCGTAAAACAAACCAAACCAAACTTAACATTACCTAACACTTGTATTCGGTCATAGTTAATCGAATGAGAACAATCAATTCTAATTGATTAGATTAAGGTTTTGGTTTGAAAAACCTAAATAATACATAAATTACTTATTCGCAAACGGAAACAGTTATTCACATCTGTAATAACAAAGGCAAATGTCAGTGTGTCAGTGTGTCACATTTTTCAACTTTACTCCAAGGTGCTGTCTCCCAACATATCATACCTTTTTGGAATCTGGTCGAAAAAGCGAGCAAATTAAATACATTCCAGACCGAATCGACAGAGAGCGTACAGAGGGAGATATTGAAGAGTTATGAAACGTATTTTTATGTTACGTTTCACAAACAGCCAGCCGGTCCAACATCTTGGCTGTTAATAAATTTAAATTAGGTCAAACATTCGCTTTTTTTTTTTTTAGAAATCTTACAAAATGATTTTAATGTTTTTTTTTTAATTCTCCGGTCGTATTTATTTATTCATTTATCTGTTAATAATTCGCTTTGCCAAATTACTTTTCTCTAATCCCAATTATCTACCTAGAGCTCAATGGGTGACCCAATGGGTGACGTTTTGTCTAGTTTTTAAACAGATCTATTTGATCTATAATTTGGACCATAATAGGTACTACCACTCCGGGTATAGGGGCCGGGTTAACTCAGTCGGTAGAGCGTTCGGCTAGAAAGCACGAATGTTCCTTGTTCGATACCGGTCGATTGAGTATGAGTAGCACAGGGATCTGTGCGGTAAAGTAAGGAGCTGATGGTAGGTGTGGCGCTCCACCTCATACGCTAAAATAATCTCCTTGGTCTAGCGCAAGTGAAAAGGGGATAGACTCCCTCGCTGATTGGCTGATACCGACTTTAGGCCGCCCCGATGACTTTACTTTTACTTACTCCGGGTCAGAGTGGACCTGGTAGTAATGGTAATGAAGGGGTGACTCCGCACTCCTCAGTTCTCCAGAGTTGAAGCCTCGACATCAGGTTCAGTTTAGTGTCATACCCAGTACAAACCTTTTTATGGGGTTATTTCTCTACAGAGGCAACAGCGTATTCAAGACCCCGCCAACTCGGTATATTTTTGTCATACGTGTGATAGCACGTGCGATACCCTGCCCTCATCAGCTGCCAACTAGGAGTGATAACACAGTTTCGGTAGCTAAGGCAGGACTGCCACTTCCTATCGCTACCAAGCAGCTTTCGCCACCAGACAGGGTATTAAAAAAAATGAAATAATGCAGAGAAACGTGTAAACTTATTTGTATTAGATAGGGATACTTGATATCATATAACCAAGTGCAAAAAACGTTGGCGTCCCATCGTGGTGTAATGGTTAGCGAGCTAGTCACACAAGTCCTTTATTACTCAATAGTGAGCATGAGCCTCGCTGGATGCCCCGTATTTGTGACCTTGTGTCACATCCTACACGTGGTGAACGGGTTAGATAAGTACCTACACAAGGCGTCCAATCATGGCATAATGGTAAGCAAGCTAGTCTCGTAGGTCTATTACTTCTGAATAGCGAGTTCGAATTGTGTCACATCCTATCTGGGTTGAATAAATAACAACTCGCTGCAAAAAAAAAATACACAAGAAAGTAAATATAAACGTAATATGTACGTAATTCTCTATATAACCCCGGGTGGCTTGGCATGCCGTTAAAATCAATCAATCAGTTGAATTAATTAAATTTTTCTTGTCTTTAACACGGCTGCAATTGCCTTTCGCAATGTTCATGGGGGATACCTTTTGTTAAAGATACCAAAAACGCACCAATCATATCTCAACAAATTCCCCACGGTGCGAGGGTAATCAACTAAAAACCCCACTCTGAACCGTATCCTTGAAAGCCGTACGTATTACGCAGTCCACGGCACAGTACTGTAATATATAGAGGACAGGCGGTTATTTTTTTTTATTTCTTCATTTGTTTGTTTTTTTGTTGTTTGTTGTTTTTTTTTTTTTTTTTTTTTTTTTTTTTTTACTCGCTGTGGTAACAGTAGGAACCTAGCTATAAAAAGAATTGCAAAAAAAAAAAAAAAAAAAAGACAATAAGACAAAAGAGAGTGAGGGAAATAGAGAGTGAGAAAGAGAAAGCATGCAAGAGAGAGAAAGAGAGAGAGAGAGAGAGAGAGAGAGAGAGAGAGAGAGAGAGAGAGAGAGAGAGAGGGGGTGGGGGTGGAAAAGAGACAAAAAGACAGAGATAGAAAATGAACGATCATATGATGGTCTCGCTGGTTGGCTGGGGTTGGGGTACAAAGTCGGGTGGTAGTGCCTAATGATAGAGACAGTGTAATAAATGGAATTTGGAGAGCAATAACCGTGACAATGCTTCTTATAGAGTTTATTTCATGGTAAATGTTTAAATAAAACGTTGTGGTTAGAGTTACGATGACTGATTAAATCTTATACGTATAATTGTGCTTTGGTCCACAATGACAAATCACAGTCTTTAATACGCGTAGAGTTGTAGGCAGATGTGAAAGAAACGAAAAAATACAATGAATAATCTTAGTTTATACGTAAGAGTCTTTCTTTTTTTATACTAGCAAATATATGCACCCTCCGGGTGCAAGTATTTAAGTTTTAATGTAATGAAATATCGTATTAAATTAGAAAGTCTAATAAGAATGCAGATAAAAAGATTTGAAACAAGGTGGGGGTATAATAGAAAAATAGAAATGAAACTTACTCTTCCATCACTGCCGTCTTTCATTGCTGAAATTTACTTATTTCATTGGATTTCATTTAAGATTCATTGGAGAGATTTTTGCTTATATTCATTAAAATAAAACCAAACAGTTAGAAATCAATAATACTAAGCACATATTTAATAAAATCACATTTTTAATATCAATATGCAAATTAGCCTTCCCGTTCACACTGCAAACCGCTATTTTTTGTATATATAAATACAATAGCATGTTATTAGTATGTAGATATGGACAACACTAATAAAACGGCGAAGCAATTTTATTAATAATTGAGGTTTAAATATAAATAAAATCATGAAGAATGTGATGTGATGTAAATAACTATGTTAATTGTGACTTGATTAGTAATATAGTTTCGGTTACAGACAGAAAAACACACAATCTCCATTATAATAAGATATACAAGCCAATATATGCACCCTCTGGTTGCAAGTATTTAAGTTTTATTATAATAAAATATTATATTAAATTAGAAAGGCTAATGAAACTGAATAAGAATTCAGATAAAAAGATTTGGAACAGAGGGGGTAAACTAACTCTTGAAACTAACTCTTCCATCATTTTCCATTACTCCCGTCTTTCATTGGTAAATTTTCTTAATTTAACTATTTAGTTAAAATAGGAAGTAAAGAATAGAATTACAGTTACTTCTTTTTTGTTAATGGATTTTTTAAAAGATTTATCCCCGAGATTTTTACTCATATTCAATAAGATAAAACCAAACAATTAGAAATCAATAATACTAAGCATATATTTATTAAAATCAAATTTTTAAGATCAATATGCAAATTAGCCTTTCCGTTCATACTGTAATCCGCTATTCTGTTGTATATAAAAATATAATAGCATGTTATTAGGATATATATATAGTCAACAGTCTTAATGATGTAAAATAATTTTATTAATAATTGAGGTTTAAATAAAAATAAAATCATGGAGAATGTGACGTAAATAACAAACGGAATTGTGAATTGTATACTAATATAGTTTCGGTTACAGACAGAAAAACCCACAATCTCCATTATAATAAGATATTGGCAATTCAGTCTCGAAAGACTATGGTAAAGTTTTTGTGTGCCCCTGAAGTTACAGCGACTCCTGTGTCTGTGAAGTCCGATGTTTGAAAAACATTCTCGACCACAGATTTTGCATTTAAAGGCTATCCCTGAAGATGTTGATGTTCCGGTACTTTGTTGCTGCTGCTTTCTTCTGGGCCTCTTAGCTTCATGATGTTGTATCAGGGTGACTTTTGACATGTACAGTCCTCTATGGAGATTCTGCCGCAACCGGGAGCGGTCTTGAGCCAAATTTTCCTAGCTGGAAGGGACAATGCCAAAGCACCTGAGACCATTCTTGCAGACATCCTTGAATCGCAGCTGGGGGCGACCAATCTGTCTTTTACCAGATGTAAGCTCTCCATACAGGATGTCTTTCGGGATTCGTCCATCATCCATCCGACGTGCATGACCCAAACATCGGAGACGACGTTGTCTCAGTGGAGAGTACAGGCTGGGGAGTTGAGCTCTCACTAGGACTGCTGTGTTAGTGATCTTGTCCCTCCAGGGGATGCCCAGTACGATTCTAAGGCAGCGAAAGTAGAAGTTATTTAGCCGCCGCTCTTGGTGGGAGTATAAGATCCATGTTTCACTCCAGCAATACTCTATACGTAAGTATGCAAGTTTTAATGTAATGAAATATATTAAATTAGAAAGACTAACGAAATTAAATTAGAACTCATGTAAAAACATTACACGTATTTTAATTATATTTTAATTGGTGTCTATATAAAACCATTCAAAGGATTGATTTTAATACGTTAAAGAATTAAAAAAATAATATTAGAGATCAATAACACCACGTAGTTATTCACTAAACCCGGTTTTGTTAAAACAGTAGGCAAATTAACCACGCAACATATTATGTGAACCTTTATTTCTTAGTGATATATAAGACACATTACAGGATTTTTGGTTTGGTTCGTTTTGTTTTACGGCATATCAACCTCAGTGGGTTATTTAATGCCGATAAAGTTTTGAAATAAATCAATTCTTAATGGATAATACAATTTTGTTTATCAACTCATGTTTTTCTATTTAACCCATTGATGGGACCCTAACAGGTACTACCACTCCGGGTCAGAGTGGACCAGGGAGCAATGGTGATGAAGGGGTGCTCCACATTCCCCAAACCTCCAAAACTGGAACCTCACCATCAGATAGAGTTTAACGTCATTCCTAGGACATGTAGATCCGCAGCCACCGCCTTCTAGCACCCATATGATAAAAAGGGGTTGGGGCTTGCCATAAGGGCAATATGGTTGGGAAAATCATATAGGTGCTAGGGCCAAAGTGGAGTATTGCAAGTCATGAACTGCTCATCCACCTGGGTTCTATCCTTAAGCATCACGGGTCGCTACCCACGGCAAACCGGTGGCACCATTGGGGAGTCTTATACAGGATTTTAGACACACTAATAATGTAAGCTGCTTTTAGGCAAATCTAACCCAGATTTTCATAGAGACATCGTTAATAAATATGATTTATTATTCTATGTACTAATGATTTTGACTATAAATCAAATACTCAATGATAAACTTACGCAATTCCTGAGAGGATAGGGATTTAAGCAGGGACATAGTTTCAGTTAGAGACACCGAATCCCCATTATAATAAGATGTAGAAACGTCTGCATTTACCGATCAAAGCTTGTGAAAAAGGAGCTTGATTGTTAGTTAATTTAGATGGTTATATCGCAATATATAACCATATATGGGACACAAAAAAGAAGGGTTCAATAAAAAGGGTGTAGCAAAAGAGAAGGTTAATTGGTTAGTTGGATTTTAAGGCAAGTCAACCCTTGTTGGGTTATTTTATGCTGGAGACGTTTTATTTTATTCATTCTTGTTGGGCATTCAATTTATTTTTCAAACTCAATTTTTGTTTAAACCCATTTTTAAACTCATATTTTTCACTAACCCATAGCTGGGATCCTAATAGGTACTACCATTTCAGAAAGAAAAGAAGAAACTATTAAAATGTATTTACAGTTAGCTTGAAATGGTGAGGGAAGAAACAAGAAAAACATTGGGATGCATGGGTACCAGTTTAGTGCGACGCGTACCTATCAGCACCTCTGAATTTATATTTCGCTGTTCAATTCCTTCCAATTTTGTCCAAACTCCTTGATGATACAGACCGACCATTTTGCAGTAACGGTCTTCCTCCATCGAACTTCAGAATCAAAATTGTTGTGATGTTAATCCAACAGTAAAAAAGAAGTCAAGTCGAGGTAGGGTAAAATAAGACAAGTGTATTTACAATAATGGTACAGGAACGGCTAGCTTGCCGTTAAACGGTAACAGTACAACCTTTTCACTCGGTGTCTCATTATTTATAGTGAGAACCGGTGTATATTCTCCACTGTAGGAACGGCCGGTACAACAAAAATAAAACAAACCCTAATTAAAACAAATAATAATAATAATCTTATTATAATGGAGATTGTGTGTTTTTCTGTCTGTAACCGAAACTATATTACTATTCAATTCACAATTCCCTTCGTAATTTACATCACATTCTCCATGATTTTATTTATATTTAAACCTCAATTATTTATAAAATTGCTTCACATTTTTATTAGTGTGGTCCATATCTACATACAAATAACATGCAATTGTATTTATATATACAAAAAATAGCGGTTTACAGTGTGAATGGGAAGGCTAATTTGCATATTGATATTAAAAATGTGATTTTATTAAATATATGCTTAGTATTATTGATTTCTAACTGTTTGGTTTTATTTTAATGAATATAAGCAAAAATCTCTTCAATGAATCTTAAATGAAATCCATTAACAAGAAAAAATAACTGTCATTTTATTCTTTATTTCCTAAATTTAACTAAATAGTTAAATAAGTAAAATTCAGCAATGAAAGACGGGAGTGATGGAAGAGTAAGTTTCATTTCTATTTTTCTATTATACCCCCACTCTGTTACATATCTTTTTATCTGCCTTCTTATTAGACTTTCTAATTTAATACGATATTTCATTACATTAAAAATTAGATACTTGCACCCGGAGGGTGCATATATTTGCTAGTAATAATAATATATAATATAAATAATAATACGTATTATAATATTTATAACATTTTTATATAATTTAATAATAATAAAATAATATATAATATAAATAATAATACGTTTTATAATATATAATATAAATAATATAAAATAATTATTCAAATAGAACAAACTCTAATTAAAATTTTAAAAATCAAAAACAAAAAAAACAAAAAAAAAACAAACAAAACACTTTAATCAAAATAGAACAAATCCCAAGTTATGAAATATCAAAATTAGACACATTGCGTAGTGTATATATGCGTTTTAATACAGTTCGAGGCTGCAGGTTCAATCCTGGTCAAGGGCAACAGTAACATAGAATAATCAACACGGCTTAACACTTGTACCCAGTCAAGTGACA
Organism: Doryteuthis pealeii; assembly: GCA_023376005.1. NCBI lineage: Eukaryota > Metazoa > Mollusca > Cephalopoda > Myopsida > Loliginidae > Doryteuthis > Doryteuthis pealeii. The sequence goes on along the minus strand of CM042143.1, from coordinate 9,294,899 downwards.
GTTATCTCTAGGCTGCAGGTTCAATCCTGGTCAAGGGTGACAGGAACATATAATAATTAACACAGCTTAACACTTGTACCCAGTAATGGTTAACAGAACGAGAACAGTCTACCTCCGTGGATTGAATAAAGGGTTTGGTGCAAAGTTCCGTGAAGGCTCACAGGTTCGACAAGAAAATACCCGAGTTCGACGAGAAGGTTCCCAAGTTCGAGGAGGGGGTTTTCAAGTTTGAGGAGAGTGTTCCCGAGTCCGACAAGAAATATCCGAAGAAGGCCGGAGGGCACATCAAGGGAAACGTTGTGCAGATAACAATAAAGATGAGGTCAATAGTCCGACAAATCCCAATAATACAAAATATCAAAACAATAAAAAAACAAAACAAAGACTAAGATAAAACAAATTCCAATTAAACAAAAAAGGCAAAAAAGATCAAGAAAAAGTTTCTGACTGTCATGTGACACCCCAAAAGCCCCTTGTCTTATGGACAGGAGACTCAACTGGTGTGTAACACCTCTGAAGTCTGGAGGGTCTAAAAGAATTTGACTTCGGCGGTAAAACATTTTACACTATCGGATACATCGCCACCTAGTTCTTAACAGAAGAAACGTGGCAAGTAAATGTAATGATTCCTATGTGTCCATTGTGTGAAAATCTGCAAAGAGTGGCTACAGGGAAGATTTAGATTGTTATCTGAGGCCATGTTTGTGATTTTCAATTTAAAGTGATAAAATCAATAAATCTTCAGTTTTTTTAATCTTATTATAATGCGGATTCGGTGTCTGTCTGCCTATAACTGAAACTACGTCACTGCCTACGTCACAATACCCTCAGCAATTGCGTACATTTATCAATGAGTATTTACTTTAGTCAAAATCATCAAAACATAGAATAGAATAATCTTATTTATTAACGATGTCTCTGAAAATCTGAGGTAGACTTGCTTCAAAACTGCCAGTGTTATTATTGACTTTAAAATTTTGCAATGTGTCTTATATATCACTAAGAAATAAAGGTTTATCTCATATATGGTGTGGTTCATTTGCATACTGGATTTAACAAAACTGGGTTTAATAGATAATTACTAGGTGTTATTGATCTCTAATATTATTGTTTTATTCTCTAACGTAAAGATAAATCCTACGAATGATTTTATATAGAAACAATGAACATATAATTAAAATAAGTGTAATGTTTTATATGCGTTCTTATTTAATTTCGTTAGTCTTTTTAATTTAATATATTTAATTACATTAAAGCTTAGATGCGTACGTCCGCATATTCTGGGCGGTTTAATTAAAGATGGAAAACAATTTTAGTAATTTCTTTTCATCGAACTTCCAAATCAGAAAAATACTTACGAAAAAACTTTGATTGTAAATTACGCCAACGGCCTTTTATTTTTGTCCTATGATATCGTAGGCTGAGCTATTTTTTCTCATCGTCATTTTTGAGGGCATTGGTATCGACGGGTGGGTTCCGGGTGGGTTTAATTGTGTATGTATTTCTATGCGAACCGTCTGATTCCACGAGAACCCACCCCCACACGGCCAATCATCGCGATCGGATGACCATAAAGTAACCCGAAGCTGTGATCTCAATGTGGGGCCGATTTTTAAAAATAACACATCCTATGTTTGTCGACACCCGATACCTTAAGAATTGTCCATCTAATTCGACCGCATGATGTCCAAAGACACCACACCAGTATTCTCACCTGAGCATATGGGGTGTACAGTGTAAGTGTCCAGACCCCGCAAGGGTGAAGGGCCGTGTCCGGATGTTTTGTTTTCATCAGCAATTCTACTTTGATAATGTCTTCATTCTGACTGACCGGTGGTCGTCGTGTCCCGCTGTCGTATTGGTTCAACGGGAAGTTATTAACTCGATGTCTTTACTGCGATTAAAACGAATCATGGTGAATACGCATAATTCCATAGGTCATAAATATTATATGTTATTCTACCAGTTTGCAATTAAAGGAAAATAAAAAATAAAAACGTTTTCGCAGATATCGCAAGCTTTTATGGTAAGTAAATTTAGATTGCTTTTATTTAGCACCCAAAGAGACGGGGTTCTTTAGCGTTGGATAACTTGAACGTCTTAACAGGTCTTGTTTTGTTTTTTTGTTTTTTGTTGTTTTTTTTTTAACTTTGAAAATAAAAATATCAGAAAATAACTGATGTCATTTTATTTTATGGTTCGAGTTGTGTGTTACGATTTTTGTGGCCATCCTTTGGCTTAAAGCAAGAGCACTCCCCTTTGGTTGCTCCTTGGTCTCCTTTAATGTTGAGTATGATCCTTTGGTTGTTCCTTGGTGTTCCTTAGTGCTGCATATGATCCTTTGGTTGTTCCTTGGTATTCCTTAATGTTGGGTATGATCCTTTTGTTGTAGTTTCGTTCGTCAATGTTTAACTAACCACGTATTCGGGCTGTGGATTGGCTGGGCTTTAAGTCACGAGGCGTCGCTGAGTCTATAAGTTTAAGTGGTAGATTACAGCACGCCTTATATAACCCAAAAATTGGCACCTCAGTTTGTGTAATTGTTAGCAAGGTAGGCTGGCATACCATGACTAGTGAGTTCAAGCCTCACTGGGTGCCCCTTACATTCGGCCTTGTGCCACATCTAAGCGAATCCTAGTAAATATCTATATAACCCTAAAATAATTCAACATTGTGAAAGAACGCCAAAAAACAATGGATGGGTAATTCCATGTCAAATGTCAGTAAAATTGTCACCAACCGCTTAGATTTTTCTGTAATTTTGTACAGATGTAGACTATGTTAACGTTAGTCAATCCCCAAAATTTGAGCTTCCAATTCCAAAACTATCTTTTTGGTACAAATAATGTTCAATAGATATTAAATAATAATAAAAAAATGTTTTGTCGTAGATGCAGCGGCACATCGGGATATTGATCTTGCTATGAAAAAAATTAAAGAAAATCATCAATAACTTAAAATTAGTTAATTTACAGACTTTCACGATTGCAGTTTTGAATTCCCCAGGCAAAATGCTTTTACAAGCCAATTATCAAGAGTAGGGAATCTCTAGAAATCATTTTACAGACAAAAATAGATGACAAAAAGTCGCCATTTTTTCGTGCCCCCCCCCCCCAAAAAAAAATTTTTAAATTGGAAAAGCTAAAAATCGACATAATTCCACCAATTCTTGGATTTGGAAGCTCAAATTTTGGGGATTGTCTAACTTTAACATAGTCCACACATGTACAAAAGGAGGTGGGTCACATTGCCTGGATGATTTGACATAGAATTACCCATATATTTTTTAATGATCGTGAAGCTTATCAGTTTGATAGGCGTGCAAAAACAATGGCGTCATTATTAGAATGAGATCTTCAAAGGTTCTTTGGCGCATTGCTTGATAAACAGTCAAACTATTCAAATAATTTTCCCAAGTTTGGGTAATGCTATGCTTGGATACATTGGGAGTCTGAGGAAGTACAGAGGATACACTGGCCGAAGTTTGTGTTTTACATACCAAAATAAAGATGAGGACAACAGTCTGAAAAATCAAATAATATAAATCTTTTCAGTCACTCTTTATTAAGATTAGTGGGACCTGTTGGATATACCACGTGTGAAAATTTAACTATTATTACGTTTTGATATGTCTACTTAAGTACAATTGCAAATTTAGTTCAATGTGCCGGTTTAGCAGATTTGGTGGTGAATGTACCTTCAGAACCAGAACTTACGGGTTCGATACTGGCCATCGCCAAATCTATTTTTCTGGTTCAAATAAAAGCAGTGCTATGCAGCAGGATATCGTCTGCTTCTTGCCTTTTTGACGGGCAGTCTTTTTATTTGAAGTAATTCTCGTTTTATTTCATAAGAAGACAGGAGTAATTCCATGTCAAATCACCATGGCCATGTCACTCACCCCATCAATTTTTCTGACATTTGTCCCGGTGTGGAATATGTTAAAGTTAGACAATCCCAAAAATTTGAAATTCTAATTTTCAAAATTGACGAAGTTTTTTTTTTTTTTTTTTTTGCTCTCCAAATTTGGTGGGGGATCGTGAAAATAGCGACAAAATAGATTTACAAAAAGTTGCCATTTTTCGTGAACCCCACCAAAATCGAGCGCTAAAAATCTACAGAACTCCGCCAATTTTTGAAATTGGGAACTCAAATTTTGGGATTGTCTAACGTTAACATAGTTCACACCAGGATTTTTCTTTCTTTGATTGAAGAGTGTGGGTGAACCATTTTACTTTTTTCTGGATTGATTTGACATGGAATTACCAGAGATCAGAGTTCCATACGATCTATAATGTGTAAAATAGAGTCAATGCCTTTCCTATGCGCATATTAACATTGCTTTCAGTTGGTTGTTGTTGGATTTTACGGCATGTTAACCCTTGTTGTGTCATTTGATGCCGAAGACGGTTTTTGTAACGATAGGCATTCAATTTTTTAAAACTCAATTTATTTTAAACATTTTTCTAAAACTCATTTTTTCCCACATTTCCAGAGTCTAGAATCGGAAATTCGTCATTAGATGAGTTTATGTCATACCCAGGATTAATAAGACCATCCGAACATCGCTTCTGCATAATGATAAAAAGGCTGGCCGTTGCATAAGGGCATAGATTCGGGACCACATATGGGTGCTAGGGCTTGACGTGAACCAGCCAATTATTGGGGAGGGGCTCTACGACCGCGTTTACATATTAAGGTCCGAAGTGGAGTGTTGCATGTCATGGACACTCAGCCAGCAGGTTGACATNTTTAAATCATCTTTTGAAAATTAAATAAATATCTGCTCCTGTAAAATTTCTTGCTACGAAAATAGCTGATTGGAGACCGGGTGCGGTGGCTACTTTTTAGTCTGTTTTTGTGTTTCTAGTACATTTTTATTTTTTTGATCTAATTATTTTTTTTCGTTTTTGTTTTTTGTTATTATTCATCTGTTCGAGTTATTATGAATTTCTAGGAGAGTTGCTCTATACGTATAGCTATACTTGTCGTTTTCTATTAATGTTTATGATCACTTATAGAAGCGTAGTTTACTGCGGGTTGGGTTGTGTGTCGTTTCTTCTTGTCTGAGTTTGTTGTTTTTTTGTTTTTGGTAGTGGAGTAATGATTTACACAAAAATTAATTTCTCAGGACGTGTGTTGTGTGTTTTGGGTTGGTTGTATTTTTGTTGGGTTTTTATTTTTATGTCTGTGTGATCTTTGTCTAGATGTTCTTTTTTTTTTATTACTATTTTGATTAGCTCTCTCGGTTTGTATTTTATTTCTCCTTCATTGGTATCGTTCTCTCATATATTGTTCACATTTGTTTTGAGTTTTTATAGTTTTATCTGTCTTTTTTGTTTATTCTCGTTAGTTTGTTTGGTTTGTTTTTTTTCTTATTCTCGTCCATTATTGTGGTCTCTTTTTTTTCTACGGAACATTTTTAATGTAGTGATATTTTATGTTTATTTCAATTTTTTTTCTTTTTCTTTTTTTATTCTATATTTGCTCTGCTCTATGCTTGTTAGCTCTTTGTTTATGGCTAGTTATTTTCTCTTGATTCACTACCTATCTTCTCCCTTCTATTTCTTCCTGGGTTTCCGGTATTCTCGCCTTACGTTTCGTTTTGGGTGTGTTCTCTTCTACTGCCATGTACTATCTCTTGTATATCATATTCTCGCCCAGTTGTTTGTTTTATCATTTGTATCGTTTTATGTTCTTGTTCGGTCTTCCACATCTTGGTCATGCCTCATGTTGTGGCTTTTGACTGTTTTTGTGTTGAGGACGTTCGGTTATTTAGTTTCATCTCTTTGCTTTCTATTCTCGCAGTTTTTTTTTTTGTTCTTCGTGCTCATGTTTTTGTTCTTTGTCTGTTCCTTTACTTCGGTCATTTAGTCTTTTTTTGTTCTTTGTGGTGATTTTGTGGCTTTGTTGTTCTTGTATTTGATTGTTTCCTTTGTGGTTGAGTGCTGTTTTCTACGTACTTTCTTACTCTACTCTTCGCAGACTTCTTGTTCCTTTGCACTTCCTCTAGGTATTTCTCTATTCTCCGTCGTCTCATCTTATGTTCTGCTTTGTGCTGCTTTTCGTCAGTCGATACACTCTTTTGTGTTTCTATGTTATTTTCATCTTGTATAACGGTTCTGTGGTTCTACTTTTCACTCTTATATTTGTTCTTCTGTGTACGATATTGGTTTCTCCTTCTATGGTACTCGATAATATTTTCTCTATTATGTTTTGTTCTCTCTTTGTCTTCCATTATACGTTTTGCTTATCTTTTATGTATCTTATTTATATTTTATTAATTTGCCTTTTCCTTTTTTGGTCGCTCTTTATTTATATATCGTCGTTTTTCGTTTGTTTGAGGTATGATTGTTTTTTCTTTTTCTCTATTAGTAATTTTTAAATATTTGTTCTCTTTTCTACGAGCTAGTGTGTTTTTTTGCTCTTCGCTGTAATCTCTTATTATGATATTCTCTTTTTTTTAACCTTTGTGCTACACTTTATAAGCTGCTGATGTGCTTTTTTTCTTACGCTTTTCTAATCTCTCTTTGTGATTATGTATATTACAGATTTTATTGTTTCTTTTTGTTTCATTCTCTCGAAGTCTTTTGGCTTATTATACATCACATTTATCTCTGTCCTGTTATTTCATTGTTATGAGATTCGTATATATTTTAGTATTTCTATAATATTGTTGGATTTTATTTCATTTTTTTTTTTATTTTTTTTTATTTTTTTTTGTGTTTTTAGTTTAGCATTTTACTCTATCTTATTGTGATGTGTAGTAATATTAGATATTGGTTAAATAGGTAATCCGTATTTCGGGTTTCATTTATATTTTATTCGTTTTTGTGGTCATCATTTTGCTCTTTGTATTCGCGCCGAATGACGCTACTAGTTATCGCAGGGACAATCTCCTCGCGCATGTTTCCCTATTTATTTTCTTTTATTTTTCCCTATTGGAGGGATGTGCCTGCTGGTCGGCTCGAGTACCTCCCGCTTTATCGTTTCGGTCTATGAGGTATTTCAGATGCTATGGCGGTCCATTGAGTGTTTGTTTTTGGGGGGGCGTGCGATTTCGTTTGTTTGGCTGTCCACGGTTGAGTATATAACGGTTTCGCTTTATGATCTCTGTCCTCTTCTCGTCAGTGTTCTGGCGTGTCTGATTTGTGTCATTTTTTCTCGTCTTGCAATCATGTTTTTGGTTTTTGTCTTTTGTTATTATGTTGCGTATTTGTTGGGGGAGTTTTGAGTTGCGACAGTTGCTTCTCTTGTTTGTCTCCTAGTGCTTCTTGGTATTAATATATTATACATTATAATTATGTTTGTTAGTTTTGTGTATTTAGTATTGTGATTTGTTGATGTGTGGTAACTGTAGGTTTAAAGTTGTAATAATAAGCGGGTCTATTTCTCTGGGTATTATATTCTTTCTTTTTTGTGTGATTCTTGTAGTGTTTGTTTTGTATTTACGGCCGTTTTTGGTTGCATGTTTGTTTCTGTCTCCTATTATGTTGTATTCTCGCTGGTTTGTTAGGGTTTATTTTTGTTTTGGGTGTGAAGGACTCACCGTATTTTTTTAGGCCGGTTTCTTGCGTTTCGCTCTCTTGTCGTGTGTAGATTTTGCAAGCTGCGAGACCACATTGGTGTGGAGTGTTATCTAAGCTGTTCTGTGGGGGCTCCGGCGCCCCGTTTTTCGATTACTGTAAGTTCTTATACAGCGGGAGTGGACTATCGCGTGTTTTGTCTATCGATGTTCTGTGTCTGTTGAGTGGTTTATTCTTGTGGTCATTCTGGTGGAGGTTTAGAGTGGGTTTTGAGATGTGTTGGTTATCGCGTTTATTGTGGAGTTTCCGGGTGGGACACTGTGTTTGGATTTGGAGCGGAGGTGATGTATGTAGTGGGGGGAGAGATTGGGTTCTCTGTACTGTAGATCCGAGGACGAGGTGGCTGTGTTATTTCACATGAGGGTATCAATGTGCATGTTAACTATAGTGTCGCGAGTGTATATGTTGGGAGGGTTCGACTGTATTTTAACGCATGTTGACTTTTACACCTACGTTACACTTGGTTTTCCCCACCAGTGTTATCTACTCGTAATTGTGCGCATTCGTATTGTGAATGCAGAAGAATATTGTTGTGTTCCACTACATCACATTTTCAGATCGGAATTATTTTGTATTGGATATATTTTTTGTTTTGTTTTTCGTCGGTTGAGCAGCTTTTAAAATTCTTTTCATGCAAAAACAAACAAAAACCCAACAAAACACCGCTGTTTTTAAGCGATGTGTCACAAGGGTGATTCGAAATGTCTCAGATCGGTATCTTCAGCTTTACGAATTCTGCCCGGGGAAATCTCCGTTAATTTTTATATTTTTTTAGTGTATCTCATCGAAGATTTAGTACGATAGAGGTGATGGAGAATTATGTTTGGGGTCCGAACGAAAAAGTTGGTAAATTGATTTTTTAATTAGCAAACTATTTTTGTTTGGGTTGCCCATGCAACAGAAGACTTCTTATAGTATGGAGATTGTGGGTTTGTCATGTCTTAACCGTAATATATTACGATACAGAGTCACAATTCTCTTTTTATTTATTCCATCTCCAGGATTTTATTTTATTTTAAACTCAATTATTATAAAATTGTTTTGTAAGATTGTACTTTACACTGTTTACTCATATTACATACTAATAACATGCAATTGTATTTTATATATACAACAATAGAGATTTAACGGCAGTGTGGAATGGAAGGTCTAATTTGCATTTGATCTTAAAAATGATTTTAATATATGTGCTTAGATACTTGATTCTAATGTTTGGTTTTATCTTATTGAATTTGAGCAAAGGATCTCTTCAATAATCTTAAAAGAATCCTGCTTAACAAGAAGAAATACTGTTATTTTCTTTACTTTCTATTTTAAACTGACAGGTTATTAGGAAAATTTACCATGGAAGTCGGAGTAACGAAATGGATGGCAAGAGTTATTTCAAGTTGTTTATTTTTCATCATACCCTCTGTTTTCAAAAATCTTTTTATCTACATTTTTATTCAGTTTATTAGCCTTCTAATTTAATTGATATTCTATTATAAAATTTATAAATATACTTGCACGGAGGGTTGCATATATTTGCTGAAAGATAATAGGCAGTGATGATGAACTTATTTATTATTACTTAGGATCGATAACACCAAAGTGATTATTTATTACCCGGTGTTGTGAAACAAAAAGCAAATTACACACCTTTTATTATATTATTAGAATACACAAACAGTTTTGTTTGGATGGCGATAGCTGACATTTTTATAGAGATATGTGCTTAATTGAGTCTTACTAATTTGAGCATTACTAGTGATTAATAATGATTAGCGGAAATATATTCGTTCAATGTAGGCGTAACCTCGAGAAAGACGATCTCTTGTATGTCTTATAACTCTGCTTGACCTGAGGCATAAGTAGGCGAAATGCACATACAAGATAGACTGTTCTCGATTTGTTACTCCTTACTATATATATATGTAAACCTTTATTTCTTAGTGATATATAAAGCACATTGGAGGATTTTAAACGCATTAATAACATGGGATGTTTTGAGGCAAATCTAACTCAGAATTTCATAGAGACATCGTTGATAAATAAGATTTATTCTATGTATGGATATTAAATTTGGCTACAAATTAAATTACTCATTGATAAACTTATGCAATTGCTGAAGGTATTGTGACTTAAGAAGTAACGTAATTTTGGTTACAGACAGACATCGAATTCTCAATTATAATAAGATATGAGTTTTTCACACGAGCATTAGCTGATATATTTCACTGGAGTCTGAGTGACAACAAGTCTTCTCAGGTCTCCAGGACTCTTCTGAGTATTCGAGCCAATTGTAGTAATGCAGTAGTCTGGATGGTCTCAATTCTTTCTCTGATTCCCAGTTCCTCCAGTCTTTTTTCCAAGCTTTTTGGGACCGCTCCAGGGGCACCAAACTACAATTGGCCTCATTTGACCCTCATATTCCACAGCTTTTTCAATTCTCCTTCAAGGTCCAGGTATTTGTCTATCTTTTCATCTTTTCATTTTCCTACATCTTCACCCTGTGATCTGCTGGAAGTGCAAGGTCTACCAGTTGACAAGTTCTCTTTTTTTTTAATAAATACTAGGTCTAGTTTCCTGGCTGGGATAAGGTGATCCGTCTTTATCTCAAAGTTCCTGAGAATTTTATGCGTTTCATTCCCAAGAACAGATTCTGGTTTATGCATATATCCTTTTGTTGTATGGTCAAAATATAGTTTTTTGCATAATTCCCAACGGATCACATGTCCAACCCGATCGTGCTTAGCTTTGTATTTCCGTTGTGCTAGTTTGCTCATCCGCTTAATACTGTTGCATAGCGCCTTCTTTACCGGCACTAAATAGGTATATGTTATATACTGTTCTTTTCACTGCGCCAAATCAGCATATAACGTTATATACCTTTCTTTAATTCTTACTCTGGTCGTCTATTCTTCTGGCCGGCTTTGCTTCTGATCGTCTATCATCTATCTTGGTCTGGTATATCTTCTAAGGTTTCGTCTGGTCTTCTATTGAGGATTCCGGGTCTGGTTTCTGTTGGGGTTTCTTGTTATCAGAAGCCTTGTGTCATTGTTAGTTTTTAGTAATAAACACAAGACTTCGATTTATGTTGATGTTACTTTATTCCAAATCCCCACCCAGACAATCTGTGCAGTGAGACTCACATCTTGCTAGCTTGGCTTCTAACTTCTAACTGACTAACTGAGTTGCTTACTCCTTAAACCGGAAGGGGGCTTTCTATGGGGTTTCCGGTTCTCACGGTCTATCCCCAGAAAGCAATGTCAGAGTGAGGTCAAACGCTGTCACTCACTCTCAAGGCCATCAGCTGTACTGATCGCCATAATGATTTCTACAATACCTTAAAAATGTATTAGGGATCCAATAATTATGTAACAATACATGGTTTAAGGTCTATTCTCTGTTATCACACAGTCTACTTTTACTGTTTTGTTGTGTCTTATCGATTTTTGATTTGATATAATTTGTTCTTATGGCATTATTTTGTGCAGTAATTATTAGCGATTCAGTTTGGTTTGGTTTGGTTTGGTTTGTTTTACGGCATATCAACCTCAGTGGGTCATTTAATGCCGACAAAGTTTTGAAATAAATCAATTCTTAATGGATAATACAGTATTTTTATAATAATAATAAGTTCCAGTTATGGGTTAAATAGAAAAATATACATTTTTCTATTTAACCCACAGATGGGACCCTAACAGGTACTACCACTCCGGGTCAGAGTGGACCAGAGAGCAATGGTGATGAAGGGGTGCTCCACATTCCCCAAACCTCCAGAACTGGAACCTCACCATCAGATAGAGTTTAACGTTATTTCCAGGACATGTAGACCCTCAGTCACCGCCTTCTATGATAAAAAGGGGTTGGGGCTTGCCATAAGGGCCATAGGGTTGGGACAATCATATAGGTGCTAGGGCTTGACGTGACCAGCCGATTGATGGAAGGGGGCTCTCCGACCGCCCGTCTAACCCAAGATAGGACCAAAGTGGAGTATTGCAAGTCATGAACTGCTCATCCACCTGGGCTCTATCCTTAAGCATCACGGGTCGCCACCCACGGCCAACAGGTGGCCCCATTGGGGAGTCTTACCCCTCTGCAGAGGTGCAGTCGATGCATTCTAACGCCCCTGATGACAGGGCGGTAGCGATTCAGTTTCTCTCTTACGATTTCCTCTTCTTAACCAACGTATTAAAATCAATCTTATGAATGATTTTTATATAGAAACCAATTAAGATATAATTAAAAATAAGTGTGATCTTTTTATATGCGTTCTTAGGTGGAGAAAATATAGAAACAAACACGGGATGTTATAATGGATGGAAATTTATTGTCGATGTTCGAACATTTCGGTTTACAATAGAAATCTTCATCAGGTCTGTGAAAATAAGAAGAAAACAAGGATTTATGTGGATAAAAGATGATGGATGTTTTGTATGCAATGAATTAGAAAAATGTGTGTAAAAAAGATTCGTTACCATTAGTTGAGTGGCGTTTGTAGTTGAATGTTGATGACGTGATTATTCTTGTTTTCTTCTTTTCACAGTCCTGATGAAGGTTTCCATTGAAAACCGAAATGCTCGAGTGTCGACTTTAAATTTCCATCCATCATAACATCCCGTGTTTGTCTTCTAAATTTTCTCCACATAATGTCGGATTAATTTCCTCATCTTACTTCCATGCGTTCTTATCTAATTTTGTTCGTCTTTCTAACTTAATATATTTTATTACATTAAAACTAAAATATTTACACCCCGGGGTGGGTGCATATTCTTGCTAGTACTAATAAATATCAATTTTCGGGGCTTTTTTATTCTTCTCCTTTTAAAATCTCTGGGGTTTATTGTTAAGCCATTCCTTAAAATATTTGTGAAATATATCATTTATCACCATGCCTTTGTTTCCCTTAATCATCGCAAATTCTATCTAAACTCCCTGCGCTAATGCTACCCACAACAAGACATTTTTATTCGTCACTTCTTTTTGCTCATTTTTTTTATCGACCCTACTTGTCCACGTGCCCATAAATTAGGACCGTGCCGGGGTCAGAAGGTCATAACTGCTATTGTCTCGGCCATGTTTGTCCACTTGAACTGTTTTGCTTCACACTTGATTGGACATCTAATTTGAAGACACGGACTCAAGCGAGATGGACCGGCGAAAAAAGACGCTGGCGAAAATATCGAAAGAAATTATATGGAAACAGTGACATCTGTGCCGTCGGTGAAGCGGGGCGAGCGTCTCTCGGGGTATTACTCATGGTTGAATACATTAAGTTAATCACGGAACAAACAAAACAAAAAACGAAATAAAGAATGCTTTCTTTAAAATGCGAAGGGACTTGTCATAGAAGAAGAATTTGGTTCAGGCTTCGAGTTGGTTAATAGCGAAAACCAAGAAGAAAAAGTCACAAGTACTAAAGAAAATTATTGAAAACCATAGAGTGACTATGAACGAAAAGTGACAATAATTATGAAAAATGAATAAATAAATAAATAAAAACATTAAAATTTCAAGTATACAACTAAACAAAAAAAAATGCTTGCATAAATTAAATATAAACTTAAAAAAAAAAATGTTTATATTGATTGTTCTTGGGGTAATACAGGGTAACCCCTCCCCACAAAAAAACAGAACCCAAATAAATTTTATTTAATCTTATCAACCGTCTATAAAATCTGTATCATAGGAATCAATAAAAAAACTTGATAAAACCGATTATAATTTTTTTTTTTTGGGGGGGGGCTTCTTTAACGGCATATCAACTCCTTATACGATATTTAATGCCGAATTAAGAATTCCTTCTCAATTCTATTAATAATGGAGATTTGCTCTTTATTTGTCTGTAACAAAAACTACGTCACTGCTTACCTCGTCTCTATTAATAATGGAGATTTGCTCTTCTTATTGTCTGTAACAAAAACTACGTCACTGCTTACCTCACCTCTATTTAATAATGGAGATTGCTCTTATTTGTCTGTAACAAAAATACGTCACTGCTTACGTCACATGATACAAAATCGTCTCATAACATAGAATGAATACACTCAAAATTTGAGCATGCAACATTAGACAATCCTCATTGTTAGTTTTAAACAAATTTTAATAAATATATGCCCGGTATTATATATTTATATATAGTTTGTTTTATTTTGATATATATTTAAGTTAAAGTTTCCATTTGAAATTGTTTTATTTTTTACTCTTTTAATTTAATGATTTTACTTACTTAGCGTACAAACTCTCTGACAATGAACTTTTAAATCCCACACCCTCAGGCAATATCTTTCAAAAATTCATTTTTACATCGCCCGGAGGGTGTTTTTTTATTTTGCTAGTACTACCCATGTTTGTCTACATTTCTCTACATACTGTCGGATTAATTTCCTCTTATTTCTGCCATATATATATATATTATATTTATATGTGTGTGTGTGTGTGTGTGTGTGTGTGTGTGTGTGTGTGTGTGTGTTTATAGACAGAGAGAGAGAGAGAGAGAGGAGAGATGAGAGAGAGAGAGAGAGATTAATGCACGTACTTTACGCATAATTACGTTCAGATAAACTACGCGCACCTTATGGCAAAAAGTCAAATGATATTCTATTGATCTCACATACAAGCCAGTTTTTTTTATCTTCACTTTTTATTATACATTCAATTTTTATATTATTTTTTATCTGTCGAGCGAAATTATTTTTTTGTCTATATCTAAATATTATCCAATACCGGAATATATCCCGCCCTATCGGCTGCGGCGTTAGAATGCACCGACTGCACCTCTGCAGAGGGGTAAGACTCCCCCAACGGGGCCACCTGTTGGTCGTGGGTGGCGACCCGTGATGCTTAAGGAGAGAGCCCAGGTGGATGAGCAGTTCATGACTTGCAATACTCCATTTTGGCCCTATCTTTGGCTAGACGGGCAGTCGGAGAGGCCCCCTTCGATCAATCGGCTGGTCACTTCAAGCCCTAGACCCTATATGATTTTCCCAACCCTATTGCCCTTATGGCAAGCCCCAACCCCTTTTTTATCATATGGGTGCTAGAAGGTGGTGACTGAGGGTCTACATGTCATGGGAATGACGTTAAACTCTATCTGATGGTGAAGTTCCAGTTTTGGAGGTTTGGGGAATGTTGAGCACCCCTTCATCACCATTGCTCCCTGGTCCACTCTGACCCGGAGTGGTAGTACCTGTTAGGGTGCTATCTATGAGTTAAATAGAAAAACATGAGTTTCTAAACAAAAATTTGTTATCTATTAAGAATGAATTTTTTCAAAACTTTGTCTGCATTAAATGACCCACTGAGGTTTGATATGCCGTAAAACAAAAGAAAACAAAACACATACAGACAGAGAGAGAAGAGAGAGAGATTCATATTCATATTGACTAGCAGACTTGTGGATATACCACAGTATAATAATTTAATTATTACAAGGTTAGATATGTTTGCCAAAAAGTATAATAATCTTGATCAACTACCATCAGCTTCTAACTTTATCACACAGATCCCTGTACTACTCATTACGCTGAGTTGGTGAGGGCCGGTATCAAACCAGTAACCTTGTTATTCTAGCCGAACGCTCTACCGACTGAGCTAAACCGGCCCTTGAATAGTGCTCAATATTGTTTATAGAGTATATATATCTAAGGCTAGCATGGACATGAAATCAACGGTGCTTATAGTAAGTAAAAAGTGACCTATTGTTGGTATCTGCCGAACTGCAAGGGAGTCAATACCAGGAAGATTGTTTTTGCGTCTGAGGTTGGGCGCCACACCTACTGTCAGCCCCCTCACACTTTACCTTACAAATCAGATGACCTAATCTGTACTACTCATGCACTGAGTTGGCGAGGGCCGATAACCATGTGATTCCTAGGTGGGTGCTCTACCGATTGAGAAAGCATTTTCCAGTTTAATTTGCAAGTGACTGATAATTTTACGGGGTCTGCGTTCGCACTGGAAGTAATCTTTTAATCGTCCAAATTTACGATATTATGGAGATATCTATAAAATGCTAATTAGGATCATTCTCTTCTTTTTTAAATAGCAGAATCAATATCATCCTGTATCACAGTTTCTATGGAAACCCAACGGATTAGACCTAAACCTGAATCAATCAGATGACAATTTTGCTAAAAATCTGGTTGAACCGTAATATTCTCCTCAAGGATCTAACCTGTAAGTCTTATTCTTATATCCCAGACTGTTAGGTTTGATTTGGTTTTGTTTTACGGCATATCAACCTCAGCGGGTCATTTAATGCCAATAAAGTTTTGAAATAAATTCATTCTTAATGGATATTACATTTTTTTTTATAAATACATTTTTCTATTTAACCCATAGATAGGACCCTAACAGGTACTACCACTCCGGGTCAGAGTGGACCAGGGCACAATGGTGATGAAGGGGTGCTCCACATTCCCCAAACCTCCAAAACTGGAACCTCACCATCAGATAGAGTTTAACGTCATTCCCAGGACATGTAGACCTTCAGTCACCGCCTTCTAGCACCCATATGATAAAAAGGGGTTGGGCCTTGCCATAAGGGCAATAGGATTGGGAAAATCATATAGATGCTAGGGATTGACGTGACCAGCCGATTGATCGGAGGGGGCCTCTCCGACCGCCCGTCTAGCCCAAGATAGGGCCAAAGTGGAGTATTGCAAGTTATGAACTGCTCATCCACCTGGGCTCTATCCTTGAGCATCACGGGTCGCCACCCACGGCCAACAGGTAGCCCCACTGGAGGCGTCTTACCCCTCTGCAGAGGTGCAGTCGCTGCATTCAATGGCCCAACCGACAGGGCGGGAGACTTTTAGGATGAGCAAATCTATACATATACAAAGGATAATTGTATGTATGTATGTATGTATACATGTTTCATATTATTATTATTATTATTATTATTATTATTATTATTATTATAAACGACAATAAAGGCAGGCTTGGTCAATCACATGAAATTATATGAGAGCTACCCGACTGCCACATTCTAAGACCCAGCATGAACCCCAACATGAGGATAATGATGAGTATACAACACCTGTCGACTCAATCAACACCGATCGTTATGTGTGCCAGATATGTTCTAAGATATGCAAGACTTTGGCAGTATTGAAAAGTTATGAACGAGCTCACAAACGGACAATGAATGAAGGAGTGGCATATCTAATATCTGTGTCTTTTACATTTTGGGGGGATGGGACGAGAAGGTTTAATTCATTCATAAACACGGAGCATTATTTACCAAAATGGTTAATATTTGGAAATTTTCAAAGTAACTTACTTAGTTGAGTTTTGGGGGAATTTTAGCTATTACGATTTTAGGGATCATCCTTTAGGCTTCAAGCAAGAGCGCTTATACAGAGGAGATCCTTTGTGTTAAACAGAGCGTGATCCTTAGTAAATAATCCTTTGGTTGTTCCTTGGTGCTCCCCAGTCTTGCAGGTCCTTCGTCAATGATTGCAAATGGACGTCTTTCAGTATCAGCGATTAAGTAGTTAACCAGCCACTTATTTGGGCTGTTGGTTGACTGAGGTTTAAACCACGTGACCTCGCTTAGTCTATGAATTTAAGTGGTATATTGCAGCATACCTTATATACAAAATATTCCAACACCACGTTTGGTCAATTGTAAAGTTATTTAATTAGACGTTCGAATTCATTTCATGAAAACTTGTGAATATCCATCATTTTATAGTAGAGGGGAGTTTGCTATGGGGATGGGCACTAATATTTTGCGGGGTAATGCGTAAGTTTAGTACAATCATAATCACAGCATTATTTACGAAAATGTATGTGTGTATGTCCAGCTGAAACAATGAAAATAAAATAACGACAAAGTAAATTATATAGACAATTCACTATCACCAGAGCTTGCTTTTGAGCAAAATGAGAAAAGATTTGATTTATATTCGGGAAGATAATTAACAAGTATAATTTAAATGATAACAGCGTGGATTTTTTTTGCGTTTGATATTTTAGATAATAGTCATAATTTTTTTTTCAGAGTGTCTAGATCAACGCAAGGTCTTTTTTTTACGAAGAGATTTTGATGGGGCATTTTGCGAGGATCCAACTTACAATTCAATAATAATGGATCTGAGAGACTTTTTTGCTCTCCCACTAACACATGTCAGTAGTCGCTTCTAGTGAGAAGATAAAAGGGTAAAATGTACGTAGTTACCCGACCCGTGAAGTCGCGGTTGACACAAGGTCACAAGTATGGGGGGATCATCTGTTGCCTATCCAAATACTTATTCTTCTCAAACCATCCCGTTGAGGGCTGTAAAAATACACCGACTACATCCCTGAATTCACCGACTACACCTATTACCCTGGGTAGCGATGCACGTTCGGAATCAAAGTGTTCTGGCAGTCCATGACATGCAACACTCCACTTTAGCTCTCACTAAGACGGGCTGTCGGTGAGGCTCCTCCGATCTATGGCTGGTCACGGTCAAGACCTAGCATTCTATTGAGTTTTCATGTTTATCATATATGTTCTAGAAGATGGTGGCGGGTGTCTTAGTGTCCTGGGTATGACGTTAAACTACATCTAATGCTGAGGTTCAATTCTGGAACCTGGGAATGTGGAGTATGCCTTCAAGTACCATTACTCCCAGGGTCCACTATGACCCGGTGTTATAGTTCCTAGAAGCATTATTTCCCGATAGTTTTGTTGCGACTGGGGTTACACGTAATCACACTGACAACTTATGGTCACACATCTTATTATCTAACCCAACCATGTGGAGTACCCCTTCAACACCATACTCCCAGGTCCACTCTGACCCGGAGTGACAGTACCTAGAAGCATCATTTTCCATAAACTTTGTCCAAGCCCTGTAATTCCATTTTCGAAATATGAGTATGCGACTGGGTTACAAGTAATCGCACCTGCAATTATGATCTCACGTCCTTATTAGCTACCAGTCACTATCCAGAGACCCCCTCCAGCACCTTACTCCAGCGTCCACTCTGATCTGTGTGATATACCGAGAAGCATCATTTTTCCATAGTTCTTGTGCGACTGGGTTATACTTAATCGCACCTGAAACTAATGGCTCACGTCTTATTATCTAACCAGCCAGCTATCCAGAGGACATGACAGGGAGTACTCTTCAGCCATTACTCCCAGGTCCACTCTGACATTGTGTGATAGTACCTAATCATTATTCTTCCATAGTTATTGTTGCGAATGGGTTACAAGTAATCGCGCCTGACAACTAATGGTCTCACGTCTATTAGCTACCAGCCAGTATCAGAGGACATGACGGGGAGTACCCCCTCATCACATTACTCCCAGGTCCACTCTGACCCGGTTTGATAGTACCAGAAGATTTATTTTTCACATAGTTCTTGTTGAAAGATTTATTATCATTAGATTTATTATTATTATTATTTTTATCTTAACCAGCCAAACTATCCCAGAGGAATGACGAGGAGTACCCGTTCAGCACATTGCGCCAGGTCCACTCTGACCCGGAGTTACAGTATCTAGAAGTAATATTTTCTATTTCGAAATATGAGTATGCGACTGGGTTATCGTATCGCCCACCTGACAAAATGTCACACGTCTATTATCTAACCAGCCAGCTAGTCCTGAGACATGACAGGGAGTACCCCTTCAGCATCATTACTCCCAGGTCCACTCTGACCCGGTGTGACAATATATAGAAGCATTTATTTTTCCATAGTTCTTGTTTCGACTGGGTTTACGTAATCGCACCTGACAACTAATGGCACACGTCTTATTATCTAACCAGCAGCTATTCCCAGAGGACCTGATAGATATTAAGTTGCTATTCTTGAAATGTGAGTATCGCTAATCGTTCTCTAATCTGTCTTTCCTAAATAAATACTCTCTCAGTTGTTATTTGTTTTAGTTGCTTTAACGTTTCAGGATTTGGTTTTCTCTACCATTTTCTAGTTTTTCTTTCTTCTTTTTCCTCTGATTCCACATGCAATTTTATTTTATCCATCTTTTATAGGAGTTGTTCATTTTTTTTTCATTTCTTTTTTAATTTCTTTTTCGTTTGTTGTTGTTATTGTTCTTGTTGACTTCCTGAGGCCGCCTCCACCCCATGACCTTCTCCGCCAGAGGCTTCCGATCGCAATCGAAGCCGTCGGGGATAAACAACAATGGCTATTTTCTGGACGAGGCTTTAGCAATTATTCTGTTATTAGGGATAAGCAACCACCCCGCGTCTGCCTCAGCCCGAACCCCAACTCGTTTTTTTTCTTCACTCTTTCTTCCTCTTCCTCTTCCTCTTCCTCCTCGTTTTTCTTATCTACTTTTAGCAAAATTATTCCACTACTACGACAACTACTCTCCATATTTAGAAACGAATTATTATTATTATTATTATTATTACTAGCAATATATGCACCCTCCGGGTGCAAGTATTTAAGTTTTAATGCAAAAAATATTGTATTAAATTAGAAAGGCTAATGAAACTAAAATAAAAATGCAGATAAAAAGATTTAAAACAGAGGGAGTATAATCGAAAAATAGAACAACTGAAACTTTACTCTTCCATCACTCTCGTCATTCATTGTTATTTTTTCTAATTTAAGTATTTAGTTAAAATGAGGAAGTAAAGAATAAAATGTCAGTATTTTTCTTGTTAATGGATTTCATTTAAGATTCATTGAAGAGATTTTTGCTTATACTCATTAAAAAAAAAACCAACAGTTAGAAAATCAATAATACTTAAGCACTATTTATTAAAATCACATTTTTAATATCAATATGCAAATTAGCCTTCCCATTCACACTGTAAACCGCTTATTATGTTGTATATAAATACAATTGAATGTTATCACTAAGTAGATGAGATCCACAGTATTAATAATGTAAAACAATTTTATAATAATTGAGGTTTAAGATAAAATTGATAATCATGGAGAATGTGACGAAATAAACTAAGGGAATGTCACTTGACTAGTGATATAGTTCGGTTACAGATAAAAAAAACTCACAATCTCCATTATAATAAGACGAGATTATTATTATCAGCGTTAGCTGATAGTCTTTCACTGGAGTCTGAGTGACAACAATTCCCTCGGTTCTCCCAGGACTCTTTGAGTATTCTAGCCGATTTCAACAATGCTGTTTTCTGGATGGCCTTCATTCCCCCCCCTCTCTCTCTCTCTCATTGTTCTCATCTACTTTTAGCAAAAATGACTACTACCCATATTAAGAAACTATTATTATTATTTACTCCTTTTGAGTTTTCACATCAGCATTCTGATGCGTCTTTCACTGGAGTCTGAAATGACAGCAATCTCCTCAGGTATCCAGGACTCTTCTGTATTCGGGCAGATTGCAGCAGTGCAGTATCTGAATGGTTTCAATCCTTCCTCTGATTTCCAAACATTTCAGACCCTTTTCCAATCCTTTTGGGACTGTTCCAAGTGCACCAACTACAATTGGTATCACCTTCACTTTCATATTCCATAAACTTTTTTAGTTCTCTGGCAAGGTCCAGATATTCGTCTATTTTTCTTTTTCCTTTAGCTTCACCCTGGGATCTGCTGGCACTGCAAAATCCACCAGTTGACAAGTTCTTTTCTTTTTGTTTATCAACACTAGGTCTGGTCTTCTTTGCTGGGATAAGGTGATCCGTTTTTATTCAAAGTCCCAGAGAATGTATGCGTTTCGTTCTCAAGAAACATTCTGGTTTATGCATATACCATTTTTTTCAGCGTTAGCTAATGGTCTTCCACTAGTGTGAGAGTGACCACAAGTCTCCTTAAGTCTCCAGGACTCTTCTCAGTATTCTACCGATTTCAACAATGGTTGTCTGGGTGGTCTCAGTTCTTCCTCTCATTTCAAGTTCTTCTAATCTCTTTTCGAAATTTTTGGGGACCGTTCCAAATGCACCAACTACAATTGGTATCCCTTTCACCCTCATATTCCACTGTTTTTTTGGGGTCTTTTTTTCAATTCTCAAGCAAGGTCCAGGTATTTGTTTATCTTTTCGTTTTCTTTCGTCTCCACCCTGTGATCTGCTGGAATTGCAAAATCTTCCAGCTGACAATTTCTTCTTCTTCTTCTTCTTCTTCTTCTTCTTCTTCTTCTTCTTCTTCTTCTTATTATTATTATTATTATTATTATTATTATTATTATTATGAGGGTTTTTCGCACCCACTTAAGCTAGTAGTTCACTGGAGGCTGAGTCTCCTCATGTCTCCTATTATTATTATTATTATTATTATTATTATTATTATTATTATTATTAGCAAAATAAAAAAACACCCTCCGGGCAATGTAAAAATAGATTTTTGAAACATATGGCCTGAGGGGTGGGAGTAAAAAAATTCAATGTCAGCGAGTTTGTACCCCAAGTAAGTAAAATCATCAAATTCATTAGAGGATTAAAAAATAAAACAATTTGAAATGTAAACTCTAAATATATATTAAAATAAAACAAACTATATATAGATATATAATACCAGTCATGTGTTTATTAAAACTTGTTTAAAAAAACAATGAGGACTGTCTAATGTTGCATGTTCCAATTTTGAGTACATTTATTCTATGTTATGATGATTTGGGGTAATGTGACATAAGCAGTGACGTTGGTTTTGTTACAGACAAAAACCGGAAGCGAATCTCCATTATTAATAGATTTGACTCCATTAGACATCCTCGCACTCACCTTAGCTGGTGGTTCACTGAAGACTAAGTGACAGCAATTCTCATCAGGTCTCCACGTCTCTTCTGAGTATTCTAGCCGATCTTAACAATGCTGTTTGGATATTCTCGATTCTTCCTCAGATTGCCAATTCACCAAAACTCTTGGGTACCATTCCAATGAGCCAAATTACAAATGGTACGGTTTACAACTTCATGTTCCACAATTTTCAGTTCTCTTTGCCAGATTCATTTTTTTTAACATTTTCGCTTTCTTTTACTTTCACTTAAAATATTAGATCTAGTCTCCTCGCCGAGATTAGGTGATCCGTTCGTATCTCAAGGTCCAGGATGATTTTATGTGTCTCATTCTCCAGGACAGATTCTGGTTTGTGCATATGCCATTTAGTAGCATTATTATTATCATTATTATTATTAATGTTTTTCACACCCGCGTAAGTTAGTGGTTGAGCGACAGCAAGTTTCATCAGGTCTCCAGGACGTTTCTGAGTATTCTAGCTGCTTCCTCGGATTTCCAATTCCTCTAGAATCTGTTCCAAACCATTGCAGACCGTTCCAAGAGAAACAATTACAATTGGCACGAACCTTGTGTTCAGCTATTATTATTATTATTATTATTATTATTATTAATTATGAATAGTTACTTAAAACCATATAATTGTTAGAATTATTGGCGTTAGATTGGAATACTTTAAACTGTATAACTGTGAGCAAATTATCTATATTAGCTAGGATTACTTGATATCAAATAACTATGAGCAAACTAATCATTACAGACCAGAGGTCACTAAACTACAGCTAGCGGCTGGATCCGGCCCTTGAAGGCATTTTATCAGGCCCGCCGACGGTACTTGAATAGGTAATGTTTTTGATAATGTTTTGAAAATAAATATGTTGGTTGAATTTGTTTTTGAGCATCTTACGCCACTCATCTATGAATATAACATGGAAAGATAAAGTTTGTTTTACATCTTTTTCTCAGAACTTTCGTTCTGGCAAACAGGTATTGATCACAATAATAATGCGGCCCGTGCTCGTTATTTTTTTCAATAATCCGGCCTGGGTTTGTTATTTTTTTTCAATTATCCAGTCCATCATTAAAAAGATTGATGATCCCTGTATAAAAAGTAAAGTAAAGTCGTCAGGGAGGCCTAGTGTCGGTATCAGCCATACAGCGAGGGAGTCTATCCCATTTTCACTAGCGCTAGACAAAGGAGATTGTTTGTTAGCGTCTGAGACGGAGCGCCACACCTACCGTCAGCTCCTCACTTTACTGCACAGATGCCTGTGCCAACTCAACTAACTTATTTTCATGGCACCCAGTCGCGCACCTTCAATGGATCAAAGGTTATTAACCGTCACGAGCGTTGGCAATTTTCCATAGGACCCCATGATTTTAAGTTAACGGCCCTAATTCAAATTCTAGCTACAGGCGCGTTCACAATTTATAACTGCTAAAACAGTGTAACAGAATCTTCGTAGATTGAATAAAGATGTCCAAGGTTACCCGTCCTCTCGGCTTGGGGAATAGAATATACCAACTACACCTATTCAGAGGAGTAAGACCCCTCACCAATGAGGCCATCTGTTAGTCGTTGGTGGTGACCCGTGATGCTTAAGGACGGAATCATGAAGGCTGAGAAGTCTATAACACGCTGCAATCCACTTGGGCGCTTAGGCGGTCGGAGTGTCCTCTCCGGTCATTCGATTGGTCACATCACGCCATAGCATCTATAAGATTGTCCGGGCTGTATTGCTTTTATGGCAAACTCCCAACCCTTTTTATCATATATGTGATGCCAGTGGCTGGGAATATTAGTGTTCTGGGAATGAAGCTAAACTGCATCTAGTAGTGAAGTTCCCAGTGGTCCTCTGGGGTAGAGTGCAATACAGTGATTGAAAACGTTGTGACTATGATAACAACAAAGATAGGGACACTAGTTTGAATACATGCCCTGTCCCATTGCCAGTCATCGTTATTCAAATAGATGTGGTTGAATGCGGATTTTAAATGATGGATTTTACGGCATGTAAACCCTTGTTGGTTTATTTTATGCCGAATAAATTTTATTTTATTCATTCTCGATGGATACTCAATTGTTTTAAACATTTCTAAATACATTAAAAAAAAACAACCTTTTTCTATTTAACACGTAGATGGGACCTTAACAGGTACTACCACTCCGGGTTAGAGTGGATCTTGCACTATTGGTTATTAAGATGTATCTTACATTCTCATAGCTCCAGAATTGAAACCTCACCATCAGATAGAGTTTAACGTTATACCCAGGACAGCAAGACCCGAAACCACCACCTTCTAGCACATATATGATAAAAAGTTTTTAAGCTTGCCATAAGGGCTGAAGCAAACATATAGGTACTAGGGCTTGGCGTGAGCAGCCGATTGATCAAAGGGGGCCTCTCCGACCGCCCATCTAGCCTAAGTAAATGACAAAGTGGAGTGTTGCATGTCATGGACCGCTTAGAATTAAGAATTACACTTAAGGGCTCAATCCTTGAGCATTAGGATCTTTACCCAGCAGGTAGCACTAGAAGGGTCTTACCCCTCTGCAGAGGTGGAGTTGGTGTATCCTAAAGCCCCATCGACAGGGCTGCCGAAACGATGTGACTATGATAAAAAATAAGATAAGGACACTCGTTTGAGTACATGTCCTGTCCCATTGCCAGTAATTATTACTGAAATGAAGAGAAGAAGAACTGTTCTTCCAGGCCGTTGTCGTATCAGTGCTGCTGTATGGCTGCACCACCTGGACCCTAACGAAGTGACTAGAGAATAAACTAGATGGGAGCTGCACAAGAATGCTGCGGGTGATCCTGAACAAGACGTAGAAACAACACCCCACGAGAAAACAGCTGTACGGCCACCTGCCACATATCACCCAAACCATCCGAGTCAGACGGACAAAACACGCGGGTCACCGCTGGAGAAGCAAGAACGAACTCATAAGCGACGTCCTCCTGTGGAAGCCAGCACATGGGCACGTCAGTGTGGGTCAACCAGCAAAGACGTACATTGATCAGCTCTGTGCGGATACAGGATGCTGCATAGAGGACCTCCCAAGAATGATGAGCGATAGGGACGGATGGAGAGAGATTGTCATGGATATGACAGCGCGACATGATGATGATGATGATTATTATTGAAATAGTGTGCGATACAGTAAAACGAGCGAGGTCGATTCTGTTTAAGTCTTTCACGGGTTAATTCATTTTGCGCTAAACTGGTGAGGCCAATGCTTAACTCTGTTTATTGAGTAACTACAGGTGTTTTTAAGGTAGTCAAAGCGTAACTAATATTTTGACGAAGTGGCAAATTTGATGTCATTGGTTGAAATGAAAGGCTTATAATTTTCACCGCGGGAAACCTGCTTTAAACATTGGTCTATTAGAAATGCACAGGATTCGGCATTTTCTGATGGGAAGAGCTGTCACTCGAAAAGGGATTAGCAAGCTGGAAGGGGGGAAACAAAAGAAGCAAAAAAGAAATGAAAATGAAAAGACGGGTGAGTGTAATGCAACGAATATTAAAAATATTCAGAAAGAAATGTGTGATTGTTTGAAGATTGTATGAAGATTGTATGAATATATATATATATATATATATATATATATTATATATATATATGTGTGTGAGTGTGTGTGTGTGTGTGTGTCTATGTGTGTCTATGTGTGTGTGTGTATGTGTGTGTATATATATATGTATATGTATGTGTGTGTGTGTATATATGTTATATATATATATATATGTATGTGTGTGTGTGTGTGTGTGTATATGTGTATATGTATGTATATGTGTGTGTGTGTGTATATGTATGTAATATGTATGTATGTGTGTGTGTATATATGTATGTATATGTATGTTGTATGTGTGTGTATATATGTATGTATATGTATGTATGTGTGTGTTTGTGGTGTAATATGTATGTATATGTATGTTATGTATGTGTGTGTGTGTATATATATATGTATGTATATGTGTGGTGTGTGTATATGTATGTATATGTATGTAAGTGTGTGTGTGTGTATATATGTATGTATATGTATGTATGTGTATGTGTGTGTGTATATATGTATGTATATGTATGTATGTGTGTGTGTGTGTGTGATAATATGTATGTATATGTATGTATATGTATTTGTGTGTATATATGTATGTATATGTATATGTATGTGTTGTGTGTGTATATATATATATGTATATGTATGTATGTGTGTATATGTATGTATGTATGTATGTGTGTGTGTGTATTATGTATGTATGTGTTGGTGTGTGTGTATATATGTATGTATATGTATGTATTGTGTGTGTGTGTAATATATATGTATGTATATGTATGTATGTGTGTGTGTGTGTATATAATATGTATGTATATGTATGTATGTGTGTGTGTGTGTGTGTGTGTGTGTATATGTATGTATATGTATGTATGTGTGTGTGTATATATGTATGTATATGTATGTATGTGTGTGTGTGTGTGTATTATATGTATGTATATGTATGTATGTGTGTGTGTGTGTATTATATATATGTATGTATATGTATGTATGTGTGTGTGTGTGTGTGTGTGTGTATATGTATGTATATGTATGTATGTGTGTATATATATGTATGTATATGTATGTATGTGTGTGTGTGTATATATATGTATGTATATGATGTATGTGTGGTGTGTTATATGTATGTATATGTATGTATGTGTGTGTGGTATATGTATGTATATGTATGTATGTGTGTGTGTGTGTATATATATGTATGTATATGTATGTATGTGTGTGTGTGTGTGTTATATATGTATATGTATGTATGTGTGTGTGTGTATATATATGTATGTATATTATGTGTGTGTAGTGTGTAATATATGTATGTATGTGTGTGTGTATATATGTATATGTATGTATGTATGTGTGTGTATATATGTATATGTATGTATGTGTGTGTGTGTATATATATGTATGTATATGTTATGTATGTGTGTGTGTGTGTGTGTGTATATGTATATGTATGTATGTATGTGTATTGTATATATATATATATATATGTATGTTTTTGGAGGATATGTGCTTAATTGAAGTCATACCTAATTTTGAAAATTATTTAATTAATAATTAATGAATTTAGGCGGGCATATATGTTCAAATGTAAGGCTAAACAAAAATTGTCGGCTAAAAGCCATATCAAATAAACACATTATTTATTTACTCTCATATGTATGTATGTATGTATGTATATCCCCCTTAAAGGGGTCGGGTTAGCTCAGTCGGTAGAGCGTTCGGCTTGAAACCACAAGGTTCCTGTTTCGATACCGGCCCACGCCAACTCTGCGTATGAGTAGCACGGGGATCTGTGCAGTAAAGTAAGGAGCTGATGGTAGTTGTGGCGCTCCGCCTCAGACGCTAAAAATAATCTCCTTGGTCTAGCGGTAGTGAAAAGAGGATAGACTCCCTCGCTGATTGGCTGATATCGACTTTAGGCTGCCCCGACGACTTCACTTTACTTATGTATGTATATATATATATATGTATGGAATAACCTGTGAATGAGGGAGAATGTGCAAGACTTTAGCTGGACTAAAAAGCCACATTTGCGCAACTCACCGTTGAACTTGTTGAACTTTTTGAAGCTCACCTTTGTATTTTTTGAACATCTTTTTTTTTTATCAAGTAATGGCAATACTCGACTACGAGTTTGCTGCCATCACCATCACATGTATGTATGTAAATGTATGTATGTGTATGTATGTATATTTATATATTTTTTTTTGTTCAAAGCAAACGAGAAATCCGGAAAAAAACCAGCAAGTGTAATGGTTAGAATCCCCGCCTGTCAGCCTGGCAGTTACGGTTCGAGTCACACGCAGAGCAGTTTCCTGTCTATAACTCTGCTGATGAGGCATAATATGCCGAAATGTACATACAGAGATTGACTTTTTCTCGATTTGTTTACGCCTTACATTTGAACAGATATGCCGGTCTAATTCATTAATTATCAACTAATTAATTTTCAAATTAGAGATGACTTCAATTAAGCACATATTCTCCAAAAAATTACGGGCTATCACCATCTCAAACACATTGTTTGTTTACATTAATATATATATATATATATAATATATTATATATATATGTGTGTGTGTGTGTGTGTGTGTGTGTGTGTTGTATGAGGGAATGAAGATTCATAAGAAAAAAACAAATAACCAAAAAGAGGGCCACTTTAGCTCAGTCGGTAGAGAGTTCGACTAGAAACCACAAGGTCCTGGGTTCGATCTTAGTCGAACTCTATACCTACTAAGCTAAATTGGCCCGCTAATTTGTTCTACCCCGTTTTTACCAGCGCTAGACCAAGGAGATTGTTTTGGTGTCTGAGACGGAGCGCCACACCTACCATCAGCCCCTCACTTTACCGTACGGGTCCCTAGTCATACGCATAGGAATTAACAATGGTTCCTGTGGTTCGATACCGGATCTCGCCAACTCAGCGTATTACTAGCCACAGGGACCTGTGCGGTAAAGTTGGGGGCTGATGGTAGGTGTGGCGCTCCGTCTCAGACACTAAACAATCTCCTTGGTCTAGCGCTGATAAAAAAGGATAGATCCCTCGCTGTCTATATTTACAGCTGGGTTTTAAAGAAGGAACTAAAACACTGGGGGAGGGGAACTGGAATGATAATATAAAAAAATAAGTTAATTATCATTTACTTGTATTTACTTATTAGGTTAGCCGGACCTATGGATATACACAGTAGGATAATCTAATTATTGCAACACTTTAAAAGTTATTGTAATAGTTCAATATGAAAAAAAAAGTATGATAATTTTTATTTAACTGTCTCTCACTGTTTTTTTCTTCTTTCTTTCCTTCTTCTCATCTTTTCATTATGTTCCACTGATACAGATTAGCGTTATCGCTTCCGTGTTCTCAGAACCTCTCTCTATATTTCCCCTAATCACTTTCATTATTTGTTTCTTTCATATATTTTTACTGTGTAGCATGTCCTTTTTCTTACCTTTCTTTATAATAAAAACGGAATGACCAATTATTTAGCGGAGGTGATAACACTCATAAGTAATAAGAATTAGGCAGATAAGCGACACCAGATAATCAGGATTTACAATTTTTGTATTTTATCTTGGATAATTTCGACGGTGTCATTTTAACCATAGGATGTTGCAAGATTGTAACAGTCGGAAGATTAAGGAATAAGTGTATTGATATATAGACGAGGCTATGAATAATCTTTATATTTCGGACTGTTGTCCCCATATTTATTGTGTATCAACACAATGTTCAAGCAACTGTCACCCCTGGCTTTGTTTAGGTTTTGTTAAAATTAACTTTTCTGAAACAGAAATTTCAAAATGTCAATTCAGATTAAATGGTTATGTAAGTATTAGCGCTGTTACGACATTTTAAATTCTGTTTTAGAATAAGTAATTTCTTCCATTTTTATTTTTCTATATCTAATCACAATTTCTGTTGAATAAGTCTAGAGGCATCTATGCTGCTTGGAGCCCAGTTAAAACTGTGGTAATGATTTCAGATCCGAAACCACGTTTGAATTCAGGGTAATCGTCTGAAGATTATTTCAAGGTAATTAAAAAAGTGACCCAGGTTACAGTGGCCTGAACATTGTTCATACACAATAAAGATGAGGATAACAGTCCGAAATATCAAAATTATTCATAGTTCTTATTTGTCGGAATTTTTTTAGATGGGCTTGATATGTTATAATTTGATTTGTCTCTGTTGTCCTCATCTTTATTTATATACACAACGTATCGCCCGATATGGACTCCGGCCTTCTTCGGGTGTTTCTTGTCAAACTTGGGATTACCACTGTCGAACTTGGAACTTCCTTGTCGAACTTAGGAGCTTTCATGTCGTAATCGGGAGCCTTCACCGAACTTTGAAGCGAACCCAGATGGACACATGGGGCAAATGATATAAGGTTGAGATAATACAGTTCTGCAGGTGAAATCTTGACTACACATAGAATACTTAACATTACCTACCACCCTGTCGGCTGGGGCGTTAGAATGCACCGACTGCACCTCTGCAGAGGGGTAAGACTCCCCCAATGGGGCCACCTGTTTGGCCGTGGGTGGCGACCCGTAATGCTTAAGGATAGAGCCCAGGTGAATGAGCAGTTCAACATTGCAATACTCCACTTTGGCCCTATCTTGGGCTAGGACGGGGGTCGGAGAGGCCCCCTTCCGATCAATCGCTGGTCACGTCAAGCCCTAGCACCTATATGATTTTCCCAACCCCATTGTCCTTTGGGCAAGCCCCAACCCCTTTTTATCATTATGGGTGCTAGAAGGCGGTGGCTCGGGTCTACATGTCCTGGGAATGACGTTAAAACTCTATCTGATTGGAGGTTTGGGGAATGTGGAGCACCCCTTCATCCACCATTGCTCCCTGGTCCACTCTGACCCGGAGTGGTAGTACCTGTTAGGGTCCCATCTATGGTTAAATAGAAAAATGTATTTATAAAAAAATTGTATTATCCATTAAAAATTGATTTATTTCAAAACTTTATCGGCATTAAATGACCCACTGAGGTTGATATGCCGTAAAACAAAACAAACTAAACTTAACATTACCTAACACTTGTATTCGGTCATAGTTAATCGAATGAGAACAATCAATTCTAATTGATTAGATTAAGGTTTTGGTTTGAACAAACCTAAATGATACATAAATTAGTTATTCGCAAACGGAATCAGTTATTCACATCTATAATAACAAAGGCAAATGTCAGTGTGTCAGTGCGTCACATTTTTGAACTTTACTCCAAGGTGCTGTATCCCAACATATCATACCTTTTTGGAATCAGACCAAAAAAGCGAGCAAATTAAATACATTCCAGACCGAATCGATAGAGAGCGTACAAAGGGAGTTATTGGAGAATTATGAAACGTATTTGTATGTTACGTTTCATAAAAAGCCAGCCGAGCCAACATCTTGGCTCTTAACGAATTTAAATTAGGTCAAACATTCGCTTTTTTTTTAAAAATCTTACAAAATGATTTTAATGTTTTTTTTTTAATTCTCCGGTCGTATTTATTTATTCATTTATCTATTAATAATTCGCTTTGCAAAATTACTTTTCCCTAATCCCAATTATCTACCCAGAGCTCAATGGGTGATACAACGGGTGACGTTTTGTCTAGTTTTTAAACAGATCTATTTGATCTATAATTTGGACCATAATAGGTACTACCACTCCGGGTATAGGGGCCGGGTTAGCTCAGTCGGTAGAGCGTTCGGCTAGAAACCACGAGGTTCCTTGTTCGATACCGGTCCCCACCAACTCAGCGTATGAGTAGCACAGGGATCTGTGCGGTAAAGTAAGGAGCTGATGGTAGGTGTGGCGCTCCACCTCAGATGCTAAAACAATCTCCTTGGTCTAGCGCAAGTGAAAAGGGGATAGACTCCCTCGCTGATTGGCTGATACCAACTTTAGGCCGCCCCGACGACTTTACTTTTACTTACTCTGGGTCAGAGTGGACCTGGTAGTAATGGTAATGAAGGGGTGACTCCACACTCCTCAGTTCTCCAGAGTTAAAGCCTCAGCATCAGGTTCAGTTTAGTGTCATACCCAGTACAAACCTTTTTATGGGGTTATTTCTCTACAGAGGCAACAGCGTATTCAAGACCCCGCCAACTCGGTATATTTTTGTCATACGTGTGATAGCACGTGCGATACCCTGCCCTCATAAGCTGCCAACTAGGAGTGATAACAGTTTCGGTAGCTAAGGCAGGACTGTCACTTCCTAGCGCTACCAAGCAGTTTTCGCCACCGGACAGGGTATTAAAAAAAATGAAATAATGCAGAGAAACGTGTAAACTTATTTGTATTAGATAGTGATACTTGATATTATATAACCAAGTGCAAAAGACGTTGGCGTCCCATCGTGGTGTAATGGTTAGCAAGCTAGTCACACAAGTCCTTTATTACTCAATAGTGAGCATGAGCCTCGCTGGATGCCCCGTACTTGTGACCTTGTGTCACATCCTACACGAGGTGAACGGGTTAGATAATTACCTAACAAGGCGTCCAATCATGGCGTAATTGTTAGCAAGCTAGTCTCGTAGATCTATTCCTTCTGAATAGCGAGTTCGAATTGTGTCACATCCTATCTGGGTTGAATAAATAACAACTCGCTGCAAGAAAAAAAAAAAAAAAAGAAATACACAAATGCAAATATAAACGTAATATGTACGTAATTCTCTATATAACCCCGGGTGGGTCGGCATGCCGTTAAAATCAATCAATCAGTTGAATTAATTAAATTTTTCTTGTCTTTAACACGGTTGCAATTGCCTTTCGCAATGTTCATGGGGGATACCTTTTGTTAAAGATACCAAAAACGCACCAATCATATCTCAACAAATTCCCACGGTGCGAGGGTAATCAACTAAAAACCCCACTCTGAACCGTATCCTTGAAAGCCGTACGTATTACGCAGTCCACGGCACAGTACTGTAATATATAGAGGACAGGCGGTTATTTTTTTTTATTTCTTCATTTGTTTGTTTTTTTGTTTGTTTGTTGTTGTTTTTTTGGGTTTTTTTTACTCGCTGTGGTAACAGTAGGAACCTAGCTATAAAAAGAATTGCAAAAAAAAAATACAATAAGACAAAAGAGAGTGAGGGAAAATAGAGAGTGAGAAAGAGAAAGCATGCGAGAGAGAGAGAGAGAGAGAGAGAGAGAGAGAGAGAGAGAGAGAGAGAGAGAGAGAGAAGAGAGGGGGGTAGGGAGTGGAAAAGAGACAAAAAAAGACAGAGATAGAAAATGAACGATCATATGATGGTCTCGCTGGTGGCTGGGGTTGGGTACAAAGTCGGGTGGTGCCTAATGATAGAGACAGACAATAAATGGAATTTGGAGAGCAATAACCGTGACAATGCTTCTTATAGAGTTTATTTCATGGTAAATGTTTAAATAAAACGTGGTTAGAGTTACGATGACTGATTATATCTTATACGTATAATTGTGCTTTGGTCCACAATGACAAATCACAGTCTTTAATACGCGTAGAGTGTAGGCAGATGTGAAAGGAACGAAAAAATACAATGAATAATCTTAGTTTATACGTAAGAGTCTTTCTTTTTATACTAGCAAATATATGCACCCTCCGGGTGCAAGTATTTAAGTTTTAATGTAATGAAATATCGTATTAAATTAGAAAGTCTAATAAGAATGCAGATAAAAAGATTTGAAACAAGGTGGGGTATAATAGAAAAATAGAAATGAAACTTACTCTTCCATCACTGCCGTCTTTCATTGCTGAAATTTACTTATTTCATTGGATTTCATTTAAGATTCATTGAGAGATTTTTTGCTATTATTCATTAAATAAAACCAAACAGTTAGAAATCAATAATACTAAGCACATATTTAATAAAATCACATTTTTTAATATCAATATGCAAATTAGCCTCCCTTCCGTTCACACTGCAAACCGCTATTTTTTGTATATATAAATACAATAGCATGTTATTAGTATGTAGATATGGACAACACTAATAAAACGGCGAAGCAATTTTATTAATAATTGAGGTTTAAATATAAATAAATCATGAAGAATGTGATGTGATGTAAATAACTATGTTAATTTGACTTGATTAGTAATATAGTTTCGTTACAGACATAAAAACACACAATCTCCATTATAATAAGATATACAAGCCAATATATGCACCCTCTGGTTGCAAGTATTTAAGTTTATTATAATAAAACATTATATTAAA
This sequence comes from Doryteuthis pealeii, assembly GCA_023376005.1. Classification (NCBI taxonomy): domain Eukaryota; kingdom Metazoa; phylum Mollusca; class Cephalopoda; order Myopsida; family Loliginidae; genus Doryteuthis; species Doryteuthis pealeii. Next base: position 9,260,893 of record CM042143.1, on the reverse strand, counting down.
TTAGAAAGGCTAATGAAACTGAATAAGAATGCAGATAAAAAGATTTGGAACAGAGGGGGTAAACTAACTCTTGAAACTAACTCTTCCATCATTTTCCATTACTCCCGTCTTTCATTGGTAAATTTTCTTAATTTAACTATTTAGTTAAAATAGGAAGTAAAGAATAGAATTACAGTTACTTCTTTTTTGTTAATGGATTTTTTTAAAGATTTATCCCCGAGATTTTTACTCATATTCAATAAGATAAAACCAAACAATTAGAAATCAATAATACTAAGCATATATTTATTAAAATCAAATTTTTAAGATCAATATGCAAATTAGCCTTTCCGTTCATACTGTAATCCGCTAATTGTTGTATATAAAAATATAATAGCATTTTATTTGGATATAGATATAGTCAACAGTCTTAATGATGTAAAACAATTTTATTAATAATTGAGGAATAAATAAAAAATAAAATCATGGAGAATGTGACGTAAATAACAAACGGAATTGTGACTTGTATACTAATATAGTTTCAGTTACAGACAGACAAACCCACAATCTCCATTATAATAAGATACCGGCATTTCAGTCTCGAAAGATTATGATAACATTTTTATGTGCCCCTGAAGTTACAGCGCCTCCTGTGATTATGAAGTTCGATGTTTAAAAAACATTCTTGACCACAGATTTTGCATTTAAAGGCTATCCCTGAAGATGTTGATGTTCCGGTGCTTTGTTGCTGCTGCTTTCTTCTGGGCCTCTTAGCTTCATGATGTTGTATCAGGGTGACTTCTGACATGTACAGTCCTCTATGGAGATTCTGCCGCCGCCGAAGGCGGTCTTGAGCCAAATTTTCCCAGCTGGAAGGGACAATGCCAATGCACCTGAGATCATTTTTGCAGACATCCTTGAATCGCAGCTGGGGGCGACCAATCTGTCTTTTACCAGACGTAAGCTCTGCATAAAGAATGTCTGTCGGGATTCGTCCATCATCCATCCGACGTACATGACCCAACCATCGGAGACGACGTTGTCTCAGTGGAGAGTACAGGCTGGGGAGTTGAGCTCTCACTAGGACTGCTGTGTTAGATCTTGTCCCTCCAGGGGATGCCCAGTACGATTCTAAGGCAGCGAAAGTAGAAGTTATTTAGCCGCCGCTCTTGGTGGGAGTATAAGGTTCATGTTTCACTCCAGCAATACTCTATACGTAAGTATGCAAGTTTTAATGTAATAAAATATATTAAATTAGAAAGACTAACGAAATTAAATTAGAACTCATGTAAAAACATTACACGTATTTTAATTATATTTTAATTGGTGTCTATATAAAACCATTCAAAGGATTGATTTTAATACGTTAAAGAATTAAAAAAATAATATTAGAGATCAATAACACCACGTAGTTATTCACTAAACCCGGTTTTGTTAAAACAGTAGGCAAATTAACCACGCAACATATTATGTGAACCTTTATTTCTTAGTGATATATAAGACACATTACAGGATTTTTGGTTTGGTTTGTTTTGTTTTACGGCATATCAACCTCAGTGGGTTATTTAATGCCGATAAAGTTTTGAAATGAATCAATTCTTAATGGATAATACAATTTTGTTTATCAACTCATGTTTTTCTATTTAACCCATTGATGGGACCCTAACAGGTACTACCACTCCGGGTCAGAGTGGACCAGGGAGCAATGGTGATGAAGGGGTGCTCCACATTCCCCAAACCTCAAAAACTGGAACCTCACCATCAGATAGAGTTTAACGTCATTCCTAGGACATGTAGATCCGCAGCCACCGCCTTCTAGCACCCATATGATAGAAAGGGGTTGGGGCTTGCCATAAGGGCAATATGGTTGGGAAAATCATATAGGTGCTAGGGCCAAAGTGGAGTATAGCAAATCATGAACTGCTCATCCACTTGGGTTCTATCCTTAAGCATCACGAGTCGCTACCCACGGCCAACCGGTGGCACCATTGGGGAGTCTTATACAGGATTTTAGACACACTAATAATGTAAGCTGCTTTTAGGCAAATCTAACTCAGATTTTCATAGAGACATCGTTAATAAATATGATTTATTATTCTATGTACTAATGATTTTGACTATAAATCAAATACTCAATGATAAACTTACGCAATTCCTGAGAGGATAGGGATTTAAGCAGGGACATAGTTTCGGTTAGACACACCGAATCCCCATTATAATAAGATGTAGAAACGTCTGCATTTACCGATCAAAGATTGTGAAAAAGGAGCTTGGTTGTTAGTTAATTTAGATGGTTATATCGCAGGTGTCTGGATTAAATATTAAACAAAATAAACATGTGCATGGGACACAAAAAAGAAGGGTTCAATAAAAAGGGTGTAGCAAAAGAGAAGGTTAATTGGTTAGTTGGATTTTAAGGCAAGTCAACCCTTGTTGGGTTATTTTATGCTGGAGACGTTTTATTTTATTCATTCTTGTTGGGCATTCAATTTATTTTTCAAACTCAATTTTTGTTTAAATCCATTTTGAAACTCATATTTTTCACTAACTCATAGCTGGGATCCTAATAGGTACTACCATTTCAGAAAAAGAGAAGAAACTATTGAAATGTATTTACAGTTAGCTTGAAATGGTGAGGGAAGAAACAAGAAAAACATTGGGATGCATGGGTACCGGTTTAGTGCGACGCGTACCTATCAGCACCTCTGAATTTATATTTCGCTGTTCAATTCCTTCCAATTTTGTCCAAACTCCTTGATGATACAGACCGACCATTTTGCAGTAACCGTCTTCCTCCATCGAACTTCAGAATCAAAATTGTTGTGATGTTAATCCAACAGTAAAAAAGAAGTCAAGTCGAGGTAGGGTAAAATAAGACAAGTGTATTTACAATCAATGGTACAGGAACGGCTAGCTTGCCGTTAAACGGTAACAGTACAACCTTTTCACTTGGTGTCTCACTATTTATAGTGAGAACCGGTGTATATTCTCCACTGTAGGAACGGCCGGTACAACAAAAATAAAACAAACCCTAATTAAAACAGGGGGAAGAGGTCTTGCCAACATAGAGGAATGCGTAGAAACCACAATCCAACAACTTGAAGATTACACAAGGAAGAGCAAAGACAAATTACTTATGGCGGCCAACAATAGTAGAAACGGCAGATGGACAAACAGAAAAACGACAAAGACTAGAAAACAAAATGGGAAGAAAAACAATTATATGGACGCTTCAAACGACAAATAGATGAGGTTGCACATGGAGACTTGACATGGTTAAAAAGGGAAACCTCAAAAGAGAAACAGAATCACTTATAATTGCTGCACAAAATAATGCCATAAGGACAAACTACATCAAAGCGAAAATTGATAAGACCCAACAAAATAGTAAATGTAGACTTTACGGTAATAGAGATGAGACTTAACCACCATACTCTGCGAATGTAGCAAACTAGCACAACGAGAATACAAAACTGACACGACTGGGTTGGGAAGGTGATCCACTGGGAATTATGCAAGAAATTAATTTTGACCACACAACAAAATGGTATATGCATAAACCAGAATCTGTTCTTGAGAACGAAACGCACAAAATTCTCGGGACTTTGAAATTAAAATGGATCACCTATCCCAGCAAGAAGACCAGACCTAGTGTTGATTAACAAAAAAGAAAGAAACTTGTCAATTGGTGGATTTTGCAGTGCCAGCGGATCACAGGGTGAAGTTAAAGGAAAATGAAAAAATTGACAAATATCTGGACCTTGCCAGAGAACTGAAAAGTTATGGAATATGAAAGTGAAAGTTATACCAATTGTAGTTTGCACTTGGAACAGTCCCAAAAGGATTAGAAAAGGGTTTGGAAAGTTTGGATATCAGAGGAAGGATTGAAACCATTCAGAACACTGCACTGCTGCAATCTGCCAGAATACTCAGAAGAGTCCTGGAGACCTGAGGAGGCTTGCTGTCACTCAGACTCCAGTGAAAGACCATCAGCTAACACTGATGTGAAAACTCAAAAGGAATATAAATAATAATACGTATTATAATATTTATAACATTTTTATATAATTTAATAATAATAAAATAATATATGATATAAATAATAATACGTTTTATAATATATAATATAGAATAATATAGAATAATTATTCAAATAAAACAAACTCTAATTAAAATTTTAAAAATCAAAAACAAAAAAAAACAAAAAAAACAAACAAAACACTTTAATCAAAATAGAACAAATCCCAAGTTATAAAATATCAAAATTAGACACATTGCGTAGTGTATATATGCGTTTTAATACAGTTCGAGGCTGCAGGTTCAATCCTGGTCAAGGGCAACAGTAACATAGAATAATCAACACAGCTTAACACTTGTACCCAGTCATGGTTAACAGAACGAGAACAGTCTACCTCCGTGGATTGAATAAAGGGTTTGGTGCAAAGTTCCGTGAAGGCTCACAGGTTCGACAAGAAAATACCCGAGTTCGACGAGAAGGTTCCCAAGTTCGAGGAGGGGGTTTTCAAGTTTGAGGAGAGTGTTCCCGAGTCCGACAAGAAATATCCGAAGAAGGCCGGAGGGCACATCAAGGGAAACGTTGTGCAGATAACAATAAAGATGAGGTCAATAGTCCGACTAATCCCAATAATACAAAATATCAAAACAATAAAAAACAAAACAAAGACTAAGATAAAGCAAATTCCAATTAAACAAAAAAGGCAAAAAAGATCAAGAAAAAGTTTCTGACTGTCATGTGACACCCCAAAAGCCCCTTGTCTTATGGACAGGAGACTCAACTGGTGTGTAACACCTCTGAAGTCTGGAGGGTCTAAAAGAATTTGACTTCGACGGTAGAACATTTTACACTATCGGATACATCGCCACCTAGTTCTTAACAGAAGAAACGTGGCAAGTAAATGTAATGATTCCTATATGTCCATTGTGTGAAAATCTGCAAAGAGTGGCTACAGGGAAGATTTAGATTGTTATCTGGGGCTATGTTTGTGATTTTCAATTTAGAGTGATAAAATCGGTAAATCTTCTGTTTTTTAATCATATTATAATGGAGATTTGGTGTATGTCTGCCTATAACTTAAACTACACCACTGCTTACGTCACAATACCCTCAGCAATTGCGTACATTTATCAATGAGTATTTACTTTAGTCAAAATCATCAAAACATAGAATAGAATAATCTTATTTATTAACGATGTCTCTGAAAATCTGAGGTAGACTTGCCTCAAAACTGCCAGTGTTATTATTGACTTTAAAATCTTGCAATGTGTCTTATATATCACTAAGAAATAAAGGTTTATCTCATATATGGTGTGGTTCATTTGCATACTGGATTTAACAAAACTGGGTTTAATAGATAATTACTAGGTGTTATTGATCTCTAATATTTTTTTTTATTCTCCAACAAGATAAATTCTACGAATGATTTTATATAGAAACCAATGTACATATAATCAAAATAAGTGTAATGTTTTTATATGCGTTCTTATTTAATTTCGTTGGTCTTTTTAATTTAATATATTTAATTACATTAAAACATAGATGCGAACGCCTGCATAATCTGGTTAGTTTAATTAAGGATTGAAAACAATTTTAGTCATTTCTTTTCATCGAACTTTCAGACTAGAAAAACTACTTACGAAAAGACTTTGATTGTAAATTACGCCAGCGGCCTTTTATTTCTGTCCTCTGATATCGTAGGCTGAGCTATTTTTTCTCATCGTCATTTTTGAGGGCATTGGTATCGACGGGTGGGTTCCGGGTGGGTTTAATTGTGTATGTATTTCTATGCGAACCGTCTGATTCCACGAGAACCCACCCCCACACGGCCAATCATCGCGATCGGATGACCATAAAGTAACCCGAAGCTGTGATCTCAATGTGGGGCCGATTTTTAAAAATAACACATCCTATGTTTGTCGACACCCGATACCTTAAGAATTGTCCATCTAATTCGACCGCATGATGTCCAAAGACACCCACACCAGTATTCTCACCTGAGCATATGGGGGTGTACAGTGTAAGTGTCCAGACCCCGCAAGGGGTGAAGGGCCGTGTCCGGATGTTTTGTTTTCATCAGCAATTCTACTTTGATAATGTCTTCATTCTGACTGACCGGTGGTCGTCGTGTCCCGCTGTCGTATTGGTTCAACGGGAAGTTATTAACTCGATGTCCTTACTGCGATTAAAACGAATCATGGCGAATACGCATAATTCCATAGGTCATAAATATTATATGTTATTCTACCAGTTTGCAATTAAAGGAAAATAAAAAATAAAAACGTTTTCGCAGATATCGCAAGCTTTTATGGTAAGTAAATTTAGATTGCTTTTATTTAGCACCCAAAGAGACGGGGTTCTTTAGCGTTGGATAACTTGAACGTCTTAACAGGTCTTGTTTTGTTTTGTTTTTTTGTTTTTTGTTGTTTTTTTTTTAACTTTGAAAATAAAAATATCAGAAAATAACTGATGTCATTTTATTTTATGGTTCGAGTTGTGTGTTACGATTTTTGTGGCCATCCTTTGGCTTAAAGCAAGAGCACTCCCCTTTGGTTGCTCCTTGGTCTCCTTTAATGTTGAGTATGATCCTTTGGTTGTTCCTTGGTGTTCCTTAGTGCTGCATATGATCCTTTGGTTGTTTCTTGGTATTCCTTAATGTTGGGTATGATCCTTTGGTCGTTCCTTGGTGTTCCTTAATGTTGGGTATGATCCTTTGGTTGTAGTTTCGTTCGTCAATGTTTAACTAACCACGTATTCGGGCTGTGGATTGGCTGGGCTTTAAGTCACGAGGCGTCGCTGAGTCTATAAGTTTAAGTGGTGGATTACAGCACGCCTTATATAACCCAAAAATTGGCACCTCAGTTTGTGTAATTGTTAGCAAGGTAGGCTGGCATACCATGACTAGTGAGTTCAAGCCTCACTGGGTGCCCCTTACATTCGGCCTTGTGCCACATCTAAGCGAATCCTAGTAAATATCTATATAACCCAAAAATAATTCAACATTGTGAAAGAAACGCCAATAAACAATGGATGGGTAATTCCATGTCAAATGTCAGTAAAATTGTCACCCAACCGCTTAGATTTTTCTGTAATTTTGTACAGATGTGGACTATGTTAACGTTAGTCAATCCCCAACATTTGAGCTTCCAATTCCAAAACTATCTTTTTGGTACAAATAATGTTCAATAGATATTAAATAATAATAAAAAATGTTTTGTCGTAGATGCAGCGGCACATCGGGATATTGATCTTGCTATGAAAAAAATTAAAGAAAATCATCAATAACTTAAAATTAGTTAATTTACAGACTTTCACGATTGCAGTCTTGAATTCCCCACGCAAAAATGCTTTTACAAGCCAATTATCAGGAGTAGGGAAGCTCTAGAAATCATTTTACAGACAAAAATAGATAACAAAAAGTCGCCATTTTTCGTGAAACAAAAAAAAATTTTTAAAATTGGAGAGCTAAAAATCGACATAATTCCACCAATTCTTGGATTTGGAAGCTCAAATTTTGGGGATTGTCTAACTTTAACATAGTCCACACATGTACAAAAGGAGGTGGGTCACATTGCCTGGATGATTTGACATAGAATTACCCATATATTTTTTAATGATCGTGAAGCTTATCAGTTTGATAGGCGTGCAAAAACAATGGCGTCATTATTAGAATGAGATCTTCAAAGGTTCTTTGGTGCATTGCTTGATAAACAGTCAAAACTATTCAAAATAATTTCCCAAGTTGGGTCAATGCTATGCTTGGATACATTGGGGACTGAGGAAGTACAGAGGATACACTGGCCGAAACGTTGTGTTTTTACATACCAAAATAAAGATGAGGACAACAGTCTGAAAAATCCAAATAATACTAAATCCTTTTCAGTCACCTTTATTAAGATTAGTGGGACCTGTGGATATACCACAGTGTGAAAATTTAACTATTATTACGTTTGATATGTCTACTTAAGTATAATTGCAAATTAGTTCAATGTGCCGGTTTAGCAGATTTGGTGGGGAATATACCTCAGAACCACAAGTTTACAGGTTCGATACTGGCCATCGCCAAATCTATTTTATCTGGGTTCAAATAAAAGCAGTGCTTCTTGTTTACTATGCAGCAGGATATCGTCTGCTTCTTGCCTTTTTGACGGGCAGTCTTTTTATTTGAAGAATTCTCGTTTTATTTCATAAGAAAGACAGGAGTAATTCCATGTCAAATCATCCTGGCCATGTCACTCACCCCATTCAATTTTTCTGACATTTGGTCCAGGTGTGGAATATGTTAAAGTTAGACAATCCCAAAATTTGAAATTCTAATTTCAAAAATTGACGAAGTTTTTTTTTGTTTTTTTTGCTCTCCAAATTTGGTGGGGATCGTGAAAAATAGCGACAAAAATAGATTACAAAAAGTTGCCATTTTTCGTGAACCCCACCAAAATTCGAGCGCTAAAAATCTACAGAACTCCGCCAATTTTTGAAATTGGAAGCTCAAATTTTGGGGATTGTCTAACGTTAACATAGTTCACACCAGGATTTTTCTTTTTTTTGAATTGAAGAGTGTGGGTGACAATTTTACTTTTTTCTGGATGATTTGACATGGAATTACCCAGAGATCAGAGTTCCATACGATCTATAATGTGTAAATAGCAGTCCATGCCTTTCCTATGCGCATATTAACATTGCTTTCAGTTGGTTGGTTGGTTGGATTTTACGGCATGTTAACCCTTGTTGGTCATTTGATGCCGAAGACGGTTTTTGTAACGATAGGCATTCAATTTTTTAAAACTCAATTTATTTTAAACATTTTTCTAAAACTCATTTTTTCCCACATTTCCCAGAGGT
>CM042143.1:9234557-9247057 GCA_023376005.1 Doryteuthis pealeii | reverse complement strand
AAGTCTAACCCATGTGCGTGAGATGCTGAAGAAGAAGAAGAAGAAGAAGAAGAAGAAGAAGAAGAAGAGGCTGAGAGTTCCAAAACAGGCGCTTAAATTAAAAAAAAACCTGGTGGACAAAAACGGGAACCCAGAGAGAAGATAACTCTTCAACGCAAAGAGATGACAATCCCACACCTATTAAGAATGAATAAAACAAATCATATATATGATGGAAGGTGGTGGTTGAGAGACTTAGTATCCTGGGTATAACGTTAAACTGAATCCAATGGTGAAGTTTTAATTCTGGAACTCTTGAGAGAATGGAGTAAACCTTCATCGTCATTACTCCCAGCTCCACTCTAAACTGGAGTAGTAGTACCTGTTAGGGTTCCATCAATGGAAAATGAGTTTAAAAAATGTGAATACCCAACAAGAATGAATAAACTAAAATGTATTTAGTATAAAATAACCCCACAAGGGTTGACATGCTGTAAATGCTAACCAACAAACCAACCAAGCAACCACTACATCACGGGGATACCATTTCGGAGTATGTGATAAATTTGATCAGACGAGCTTCCTTACTTTGTTTTCAAGTAATAATTCTCTAATCTTTTCGTATAAAATGAATCTAGATGGGTTGACAATGCCATTAGAATCAATCAATAATCAAACAATCTATTTATCTATGTATATTCTATTTTGGTCGTAATATTAATTTGGCGAACCCCGCCCCAAAAAAACAGAGATGATATTTAGTATATATATATATATATATATATATATATATATATATATATTGCTAATTGTTTATTTTTGTTCCGTTTGCTGTTTTTTTTTCTTTATACTTTTTTCCTTTTTTTCAAATTGTAGGAGTCATGGTGCCTTAGTAAGTATTTATTTTCATGTCTACATTTTGATATAAGTTCGGATTATTTCTTGAGTAGTGTGTTCTTCTCGTGGGGAGGTTATTATGGCTAATATATTAGAAGGGTATATAACAGGATGTTCTGGTTATAACATTGTTGTAACCGAACAAAGATTACTAAATGAGAAATAACCAAACGGAGGTTGGAAATGAAATGGAATCTTTATACCATTAACAAATACAATACCTGCCAACGGCGTGAAGAAACGTAAACCACTACTCGTGGTATAAGACTACTCAGTCAGCATAATACTCCCGTATTTATGAGATTGGGACATACCAATTTATAATTTGGCATTGTGAGACTGAATAAGAATCTAAAAATTCGAATTTCTATTTGTTTTATACTTTTAAAAAATCCTAACATAATGTTCCGATCGAAGTTGAGATTATTTTTGCGTTTCTGAGTGTTAAAAGATATTGTCTGGTGGGGGGGGGGGGTTAAAAATTCAGTATCAGAGGGTTTGTATCATTAGTAAGTAAAATCATCAAATTTATCAAAGGAGGAAAATTAAAACAATTTGAAATGGAAACTTAGTTCTGTACATCTCAAATAAAAGGTTTGCTGCAGAGAATGGAGAACATGCTGTTCATGTTGGCGCAATCCAGCACGACCGTGTTGGGCACTTTATCCTGCCAATCAAATAAAAATAACAGATGTTACAAAACAAAATAAAATATTAATTTTTGTTAAATCATCAGAAAGCACATTTTAGTCATAGAGTAATTAAAATTAAGATCCAATCAACTGTGAAATTTTTATGTATAATAAAATCTAATACATTATATAAACTAGCAAAAAAAAAAAACCCCCAAAAACCTCTCGAGCGGTTAAAAGTTATTTTTTGAAATATATTGCTTGAGAGGGGTGGAAATTAAAAATTCAGTATCAGAGGGTTTGTATCATAAATAAATAAAATCATCACATTTATCAAAGGAGGAAAATTAAAACAATTTGGAATGGAAACTTAGTTCTGTCCCCTCAAATAAAAGGTTGCGTGCATCTAATTAATTATTAATTAAATAATCATTTTTGATATTTTACACATATACTCAAAATCGTTGGTATTTATCTATTTTATTAACTTATTGGTTATGGTTATCATCTGTCTTTAACGTCCGACGGTGTTCATATACTAGGTGTGTCAAAAAAGTATCAAAATATTCTATACTTTTTAACAGACCTTGTATTCTGAAAAAAATAACGTTCCATTTTTTTTTTTTCAGAATACAAGGTGTGACATTTAATATATATATATATATATTATATATATATATATAAATATTTCGATATATATATATATATATATATATAGCGAGATGTTTTGTACTTTTTAACACACCTTGTATTCTGAAAAAAAATAACGTTCCATTTATTTTTTAGAATACAAGGCGTGTCCAGAAAGTACCAAGTTTAAAGCTTTATTTACCAAGATAGAAATGAAGAATGAATGGAACGTTATTTTTTTTTCAGAATACAAGGTCTGTCAAGAATTACAAAAAATCTCGATACTTTTTTGACACACCTTGTATTCTCTTTTTAAATTCTTTTTATTCTGTTTTAAAGCGAGAAACCCTCTTCTTACTAATCAGATAGTTGGCATCGATAACCGATGGGTTGGCATCGGCCAAACCACCTTCAGTCGAAGAATGGATATATTCAGAGATACGTGTGGTAGACTGTTTTCGATCGCCGTGTGGGTGGATACTAAGGTATCGAATGGCCAACCAATGGTGGATATATTATGTTGAATGTCCGATGACTGTGGTGGGTGCTTAGGTCAGGCTATTGATCTTCGTGCCTTCGACAGACAGAAATGTCCCGTCAATCCAGTGACATTTACTGTCTGCCTCGGAGAATGTATATAGCAATACTTATTGACGGGAAAAAAAGATGGCGGTATATGTGGGGGGGGAGTATAAATTGTGTGGTGGATGGGGATAGAGATGTAGAGACCTGCCAGTGGGAGTGAAAGTGAGTTGCTAAGAGAAGAGGAAGTAGTTGGTTAGTTGAATTCTATGGCATGTCAACACTTGTTGGGTTATGTTATGCCGAAGACGTTTTGATTTATCTATTCTTGATAGATATTCAACATTATTTTTAGACTGAATTTATAAAAAAAAACTCATTTTTTCTAGTATTATTTGTATTATTCAGTCTATTGTCCTCATCTTCATTGTTATCTGTAGAACGTTTCGGCTGATGTGCCCTCCGGCCTTCTTCAGGTATTTCTTGTCGGACTCGGGAACCTTCTTGTCGTAATCGGGAGTCATCACGGAACTTTGAACCTAACCCTTTTTTCAGTCCACGCGGGTATCCTGTTCTCATTCCGCTAACCATAGCTGGGGCACAGGTATTAAGTTGTGTTAATTATTATTATATGTTACTGCTGCCTTGACCAGGATTGAACCTGCAGTCTAGAGATAACTGTCACTTAGAACTGTCTTAACCTAAATCCTTTATCCACTAGGCTATGTGTCCAATTGAATGGTTCCCGAGTCCGAGAAGATTCCCGAATCTAAGAAATATCTGAAGAAGGCCGGAGAGTATAACGGCCAAAACGTTGTACAGATATCAATGAAGATGAGGATAATAGTCCGAATAATACAAATAATACTAATTATCAAGCCTCATCTAAAGAATTCTGAGAAATATCATTTTTTTTCTATTTAACTCATAGATGGAAACTTAACAGGTACTACCCCTCTCCGGGTCAGTCCCCAGAAATCCAGAATTGGAAAATCGCCAACGAGTCATATCCAGGTCACGTGATGTAGTAGTAAGCCCCTGTCGCGCTTTTAAAAATAACTTTTCTTAATACAATCGGTGGGGCTTTAGAATACACCGACAGCACCTCTGAAGAGAGGTAAGACACTCCCAACCGTGATTCTTAAGGACGGAATCCTGGTAGATGACCATGACACGCAACACCCCACTTTAGCCCTTACTTAAGCTAGATGGGCAGTCGGAGAGGCTGGTCACGTCAAGCCCTAGCATCTATATGATTGTCCTAAGCCTATTTCCCTTATGGCAAGCCCCAATTTTTATCCTATATGTGCTAGAAGGCAGTGTCTGAGAGTCTTCATGTCCTGGGTATGATGTTAAATTCTAACTGACGGTGAGGTTTCAGTACTGGAAATCTGGGGAATGTGGAGTACCCCTTCATCACCATTGCTTCCGGGTCCATTCTGACCCGGATTGATAGTTCCTGTTAGGGTCCCATCTATGGGTTAAATAGAAAATTTGTCTACAAAACAAATCGAATTTTTAAAAATTAAAAACTATCGCAACGAATCTCTCAAAAGCTACAAAAATTTTCAAGACGGCATTAAATGACTCACCGAGGTTTGATATGCCGTAAAATAAAAAATAAAAATAAATGACTCGATATAGAATTCAAACCTGTTAAACTCCGTTTAAGAAATTGACCTTATGTCAGATCGTGCACGTGAGGAGTGGTTGGTAAAGAGTATACTATCATATGCATATTCAAATCTAGGGAGTGTGGGGTACCCCTGCATTTGTCATTACTCCCAGGTCCACCCTGACTCGTAGTGATAGTACCTGTTAAGGTCCCATCTATTAGTTATATAGAACTGTTTGACAATTATTAGTATTAGATACAATGCTTGATACATATACCTTTAAATTATTTGGATTAAGATTAGTTACTATATAGTATAATTGTTTACTTATTATTTTTTACTCCTTTTGAGTTTTCACATCAGCATTAGCTGATGGTCTTTCACTGGAGTCTGAGTGACAGCAAGTCTCCTCAGGTCTCCAGGACTCTTCTGAGTATTCTGGCAGATTGCAGCTGTGCTGTGTTCTTAATGGTATCAATCCTTCCTCTGATTTCCAAACTTTCCAAACCCTTTTCAAACCCTTTTCCTTTGTGTTAAACAGAGCGCGATCCTTGGCAGAGAATCATTTGGTGCCTTTGCAAGCCTTTCGTTAATGGTTGCAAATGAACGTCTCTCAGTACCAGTGATTAAGTAGTCAACCAGCCACGCATTCGGGTTGTTGATTGGCTGAGGTTTAAACCACGTGACCTCACTTAGTCTATAAATTTAAGTGGTGTATTGTAGCACGGCTTATATCCACCAAATAATCCAAAAGTATGTGAGTGTGTGTGTATATATGTATGTGACTGCGTGAGTATGCATGTGAGTGCGTATGTGTGTGTGTGTTTGTGTTCGTATGTGTGTTCGTGTGTGCCTGTACCCGTGCCCGCAAGCGTGTTTGAGGGTGCGCGTGTGTGAGTGTGTGCATGTGTGCGCGCATGAGTGTGAGTGCGTGCGCACGTGTATATGCGTTTCCCGCTCATGCGTTTGTGTATATGTGAGAGATCCTGCTTGTGAGCGCGAATGGGTGTGTACTGCACGAATGTGCACGTATGTGTGCTCGGGTGTGTGCGTGTTTGTGCATGTGTTTTGTGTCCGCGAGTACGCACACGTGTGTGTGTGTGTGCGTGTACGTGTACGTGCGTTTGTGGTCCTATGCTAGTTACGGTACTTGATGAGATGACTTAGTTCCGTGGCACCCACATGTATCTCCGGTTAGATACCCGGTCAATGCTTTCTGCGCCCACGCTGTGTTTTCCTTTGATCTGCAAGATTGGGATTGACGCAACTTGGTCGAAGCGTCTTTGTGACGGGTCAGGAGATTAGTGGAAATGAGTTGCCGTAGTTGTTGGCAACTCTACAGACAAAAAAAACTCTCCGTTGATAAAAGATATTTATTGACACACAATTGTACAATAATGTTTAACGAAAAATATATGGGTAATTCCCTGACAAATCATCCAGGCCATGCCACCCACCCCTTTTTTCTGAAAATGTGTCGAATGTCGATTGTGATAAAGTTAGCCAATACCCAAAATTTGAGCTTCCAATTCCAAAAATTGGCGGAATTATATCGATTTTTAGCTCTTCAAATTTGAGGGGAGTCGCGAAAAAAGCTGACTTTTTGTAGTCTTTTTTTGTCTGTAAAATGAGTTATAGAGTTTCCCTACTCCTAGAAATTGCTTTATAAAAGCATTTTTGCCCAAGGAATCCAAAAATGCTATAAAATGTCTTAAATCAACCAATTTTAAGTTATTGATGATTTCTGATTTTTAAAATTGTAACTGATGTTGTAGCTTTGGTTATGAGTAAATATCAAACTATCTTTTTGTTACAAATAATGTTCAATATATATGAAATAATAATAGAAAAAAGATTTTGTGCCACATCGGGATATTGATTTTGCTAAGAAAAAATCAGAAATCATCAATAATTTAAAATTGGAGAGAGAAAACAGTGGTGATTCGACTGGTGCTATTTTTAGTAGTTATCAACGGTTATGGTTGAATTCAGGAACTTAGATTTTTTTTCCTTAAGAGGCATCTTGGAGAGAATTCTTCCTTTTTTCGACAGGTGTGGTCTGTTAACTCTCTGATTTTCCTCTCTCATGCCAAACATTTAGAGAGGGTTCTTCCGAAGACAACGATTTTTAGTTGGCTGAAACAAGTTCACAAGTTCAATCCACCTGCGGGTCGGGCCCCCTCTTACGCATCAGATCCCCACTGATTCACACTAAAGCAACAATATAGGGCCTTGGTTAATTAAGGCCCTCGTCCACGCCTTTTGGGAGGAGTTTCGATAGATTACCCTTTTCACTTCCAGTACAACTTTTTACTGAACAAAAATAATATTTCTTTGTTCGGAAATTAGTGGTGATCTGAACATTAGTTACATAAATGAGAGTAACCTCCCCTTCTTTATTTCACTTTGAGGAAGCCTTATATTTTGGTCAGCCATTTTCATGTCACCTTAAATCTACACTGAAAATACGAATTTCTTCGAATCAATACAACTGCAGGTTTTAACACGAAAATATCATAAAATGTGTTCTTAATTGTGCTTGCGCATTATTTGAAATGAGCTTAATTGTTATTAAGTACATTTTATGATATTTTCATGTTAAAAATGCAGTTATATTGATTACGGTGATAGGAAAATAGCCGACCAAAATATATGGCGTCCTCAAAGTGAAATAAACAAGGGGAGGTTACTCTCATTTATGTAGCTAATGTTCAGAATACTAAATTAGTTTCAAAATAAATTTCTTACGAACTAATTTTATACTAAGGAAGTTTCAAGTTGATCTTTAACAAAAGCTTTCTTTAACAACACCACCACTCATTCCTACTTGTCAAATTGAATTTTGAGTCATTCTCATCTTTTCATATCAACAGATAATGAGCTGATTTTTTTAAAAAAGAATCTATTATCATTATTACTTGCTGTCCATCGTATTCGATGATAACACCACGCGAATCATTTTCCTTCAATTTATTCGATCTCTTATTGTGTCTTGCCAGGGGATGTTAAAGTCCTTCAGGTTTCTCTTGATGTTGTCTTTTGTACCTGAGCTTTTGGTCTACCGATTCCACGTGATCCCTCTCTCAGTTGAGAGGACAGAATCTGCTTTAGCAGTCTGTCATCCCCAAGTCTGTTTAAGTGGCCAGCCCATCTGAGGCTACGTTGGACAAGTATTTCATGCATGCCAGGGAGTCCAGTTCTCTTCAAGATGAAAAAAATCTACCATTCTAATAAAAATCTGTAGCACCATCGGATCAACCTACACATTGTCATACAGCGGCTGAAACGTTGTAAATATAAACAACCAAGATAAGGACAATAATATGACATATGTAGATATTTTGAATAATAACGACTCACTCAGGATTGACCTTTCTTGTAGGATCAACGACTCAGGTCGTGGTGGATGCCAATATTTTGATATGTCCCCTTTCTAGGAGAAAGATACTCTTATATAAACCTGGGAGGGATGGAACCCTAGATCTTTTAGAGCACCCGTCTAGAAGACGGACATTTTGATATTTTAAAAAGCTCGGCTTTAATAGCATCCAATCATGTTTGTTTGTTTTTGTTTTGTTTTGTTTGTTTTTAATTATTGAAACTCGGTGACGAAGTGTGTTGTCTTTTCTTATTATGAAATGTTTTGTGCAATGGTATTGCTTGGTATCATGGGATTATTACAAAACGAATATGAATGGTGATTGTCAAATTCGATGTGACAGTCATTTACATTTATATATATATATATATTACATATTATTATCTATATTTTTGCTTGAAGGCAATTACAATGCGTATATCGCATAAAATTTGATAATTATAGAAGATAATAATGACAAGTGAATTTTTATACGCATTGTAATTGCCTTCAAGCAAAAATATAAATAATAATATATACTTTGTTCAACAATGCTTCTAAAATAAACATCCAAAAATCTTATTTCCTTTGCCGAAGAGCATAAGGCCCGGGTTTGTTATTATTCACTCAACGTCCCCTTACCTCATATGGTAGAGACGTATCAGTATCATTGACAGGTTAATCTCGCAAGGATTTTCCCGTGCTGAATCGTGGCCGAAGTAGTATGGTTTCTGACCATCCTGCTGAAGTCCCGGTTTCGATTTCTGTCGGAGGGAAATATATATATATATATATATATATATATATATATATATAATATATATTCTTTGTTATGGTACCAAGTTTCTTGGTACAAGGCGATTATAGGCTGGTTCTGACGAAGCTCTGTGGGCCCCAGATACCCACGAATGGAAATGGGTATTTGCCTCATACCCCACTTGTATGGGCTGGGCACAAGGCCTCGTTTTAACGTGGGCCCACCCACAAGCCGAAGCTCATGGGTGGGAAAGAACAAAAATTGCGTCGATCCCTTCGGCATTCCCCCCTCAAGGGGACGCCTCAGGCGCTGGGCAATAAACCCAGCCCTGTCCCCAAGAGAGCAGGTATTGCCTGGGAGGATAGCCCCCTGGGACCGACGCTATTAATTGAACACACCGGTCCAGTAGCCGAAGCACACCGGACCCCCGTGCCAAAGGACGGGTTGGAAACGAGTGTAAATGGTACATAATCAAGGTACCCATGGTATTTAAGGTATTTTCATTTACACATATATATATATATATATATATATATATATATATATATATATATAATGGGCAGTTGATGTGTATGCTTATATGTATCTATGTCTGCATGTATATGTATGTCCGGAGGAAACTGCGAAAATAAAACAATTGACAATCGACAAAGAAAAAAAAAATATACATATTCACTACCCCAAGGCCGAATTAATGCAAGGTCTTTTTTATGTGGTGATTTTTATTGGGTATCCAGTGAGAATCCAATTCACGATTCAGTAATAATGGATCTATGAGACTAACTTCTTTTTTTAAAAGACGACCTAGGCAACGTCGGGTAGCTACTTCTAGTTATATATATACAGGGTGTTCGGGATAAATTTGACGTATTTATATTTGGTTATTTCTTTCGCAGGTTGGAGGTATTAACGCACTTTATGCATCATTTAAAAGCTTGGATCCTTTTTCATTCATATACGTGATGACAGATAGAATGAATGATTGGAACCCACCTGGATCATAGAAAAGAATAACTTGTATCAGGATGATCTGTGCCGGCCATCAAAATTGCTGCCCAACGCTCCCTGAACACTGGAAAAGCAATCATGCATGAACAGGAGAAATGAAATGGAGACTACAAGGCTGTGGCTAGAAGAAAGCAACATAACAGACAATCTGATTGCGTTCGTACAGTATAATTCCTCGAAAATCTACAGAAAAAAGTGCTGAAGGACCCTCAGATGCCTACATTGAGTTGCTAAACACTGTAGTCAAGCCCTGAATAACCAGGGTAGCCAATGTTTGGCCTCCGGACTCCCCAGATATTAACCCCATGGATTAGTATGTATGTGGCGCTTTTGAAAAAGACACCAATCACCGTGCCAGTACTACAAAATCCCAGTTAATAGACATAATTTAGTTTTTGAGACCCTTCTCAGGTAAACTGTAACATCAGCTTGATCAAGCTTCCGGAGCAGGATTGAGGCTGCGATCGACGCTAATGGCGGTTATTTTGAATGAAACTTGATGAAAGTAGTGTAATATCCTGGACCGTTGAATTTCTTACCAAGGACTTTTTCTTTTTCCTTATGAAACTGTCAAATTTCTACCGAACACCCTGTACAGCCATAAACCAGCAGTTACATAACATATTTGCTTAGTTAGGATTATAATACCATTATTGATTAGTTAGGACTAAAAATCTTGATATAACCAAGAGCAAAAAAAAGACGATAAATATCACGTGTCAAAGAAAATTAAAATATACTTTATAAAACTCTTTAGAATTTTTTACAAAAAATTATTAACTACGTAAGGTCATATTAAAATATAATTAGTAAAACTCCTATTTTGTTATCTTTATAAATGCTTGTCTTTTATATTAACAATTATCGGTTGTAAACGTTTGGTGTATTTTTTTAATTAGCTACAAAATTAATTAATGAAAAGCTGTTATCTAAGTTATGATCTATTACCCAACGAAGACGAGTATTACAACTAGTTTAGATTTTTTTTAAAGATGCAGATAGAAATGGAAGGTGAAGAAAAAAGAAAGAAAGAAAGAAAGAAAGAAAGAAAGAAAGAAAGAAATATTGGTTTTCAAAGCATATCAATCCGTCTGGGGTTATTTTATACCCGGAGTTTCCACCCTGTCGGCTGGGGCGTTAGAATACACCGACTGCACCTCTGCAGAGGAGTAAGACTCCCGCAATGGGGCCACCTGTTGGCCGTGGGTGGCGACTCGTGATGCTTAAGGACGGAAACCTGGTGGATGAGCAGTCCATGACCTGCAACATATCACTTAAACCCTTACTTAGGCCAGACGGGCGGTCGGAAAGGCCTCCTCCGATCAATTGGCTGGTCACATCAAGCCCTAGCACACCAGCCCTATTGGCCATATGGCAATCCCCCACCCTTTTCATCATATGGGTGCTAGAAGGCTGTGGCTGGGGGTCTTCATATCATAGGAATGACGTTACCTGTTAGGGTCCCATCTATGGGTTAAATAAAAAAAATGTATTTATAAAAAAATTGAGTATCTATTAAGAATTTATTTCAAAACTTTGTCTCGCTAATTCGTTAACTTACAGACTAATACCCTTGGAAAAGGTATAAACCTCCCCATACCAACAACTATGGGTTAAATAGTAACACTACTATTCTTCTACAAGAAATACTTTGGCACTAAATAACCCAAATACGTTGATATGCCATTAAAACAAAGAAACTAAACGTTGTAAGTACATTTCTTATTACATGTTCACTGATTCTTTTATGTCCTTATGTCGAGACGCATTTCCTTTTAGGAGGAGAAAAGGCATTTCATTTTAGGAGGAGGAGAAAGGGGGCATTTCATTCCGGGAGGAGAAAAGGGGCATTTTATCATACATGGAGAAATTTGCAGTTCATTGTGGGAAGAGATAAACGGCATTTCCTTTCAGGAGGAGAAAAGTTAATTTCATTTTAGGAGGAGAAAAGGGCATTTCATTTCAGGAATAGACGAAAAGCACTTCATTTTGAGAAGAGAAGAAATGAAGTGCCTTTTATTTATGAAAAGAAGTGCATCACATTTTAGGAGCAGCAAATGGGCATTGAATTTTAGGTAATAAGTGCATTTCATTTTAGAAGGAGACATAATATAATTTATATTAGGAAAAAATTTGCATTTTATTTCAGAAGAAAAGGAACATTTTATTTTCAGAGGTTGGATGGTTGGTTGGTTGGTTTTACGGCATGTAAACCCATTGGATGTTTTTATGCCAGAGAGCTTTTTGTTTTATTCATTATTGATGGATAATCAAATTTTTTTTAAACTCATGTTTTTCTATTTAACCAATGGATAGGACCATAACAGGAACTACAAGTCGGGTCAGAGGGAACCTGATAGTAATGGTGATGAAGGGGTACTCCACATTCCCCAGAACTAGAATCATATTGTAATAGTTAGCAAACTAATTCCTACCAAGTACTGATTGGATTTTACGGCATGTCAACTTTTGTTGGGTTATTTTATGCCAAAGACATTTTGTTTTATTCATTCTTGATGGTTACTCTTTTTTTTAAACTCAATTTTTTAAGCATATTTTTTAAATTCGTGTTTTTTTCTTTTTCAACCATAGATGGGACCTTAATAGGTACTACCACTTTGGGTCAGAGTGGATATGGCAGTGATGGTGATGCAGGGGTACTCCACATTTCCTAGAGCTCCAGAGTTGGAGCTTCACCATCAGATCGACGTCATACCCAGAACACTAAGACCCTCAGCCTTCCAGCACTTATATGATAAAAGGGTTGGGGCAATAGGGTTGGGAAAATCATATAGGTGCTAAGGCTTAAAGTGACCAGTCGATGGATTGGAGGGGGCCTCTTCGACCACCTGTCTAACCTAAGGCCAATGTGGAGTGTTGCATGTCATAGACTGCTCAGCATCATGGGTCGCCACCCACAGCCAACAGATCGCCCCATTAGGGGTGGGTCTTACCCCTCTGCTGAAATGCAGTCTAAAACCACTTAAATACACTAATTAAATCTTCGTTTTTTTTCTTAAATCCAGACAACAATTCATTTGTCACTATGATAGAACCCTTACCCATTGTACCATATTCCTGACGGCCGAGGCTGTAGAATA
>CM042143.1:9214557-9229557 GCA_023376005.1 Doryteuthis pealeii | reverse complement strand
AAACTTCCCCTAACCCTACCCATTGAAGACGGCTTATGGCTATGGTTAGGATAATGGATATGGTTCGGCGTTAATGTGGATGTAATATTAGTATTAGTAAAACTTCCCCTAACCCTACCCATTGAAGACGGCTTATGGCTATGGTTAGGATAATGGATATGGTTCGGCGTTAATGTGGATGTAATATTAGT
Organism: Doryteuthis pealeii; assembly: GCA_023376005.1. Lineage (NCBI taxonomy): Eukaryota > Metazoa > Mollusca > Cephalopoda > Myopsida > Loliginidae > Doryteuthis > Doryteuthis pealeii. The sequence continues at coordinate 9,229,366 of CM042143.1, read as the reverse complement.
ATTAGTAAAACTTCCCCTAACCCTACCCATTGAAGACGGCTTATGGCTATGGTTAGGATAATGGATATGGTTCGGCGTTAATGTGGATGTAATATTAGTATTAGTAAAACTTCCCCTAACCCTACCCATTGAAGACGGCTTATGGCTATGGTTAGGATAATGGATATGGTTCGGCGTTAATATGGATGTAATATTAGTATTAGTAAAACTTCCCCTAACCCTACCCATTGAAGACGGCTTATGGCTATGGTTAGGATAATGGATATGGTTCGGCGTTAATGTGGATGTAATATTAGTATTAGTAAAACTTCCCCTAACCCTACCCATTGAAGACGGCTTATGGCTATGGTTAGGATAATGGATATGGTTCGGCGTTAATATGGATGTAATATTAGTATTAGTAAAACTTCCCCTAACCCTACCCATTGAAGACGGCTTATGGCTATGGTTAGGATAATGGATATGGTTCGGCGTTAATGTGGATGTAATATTAGTATTAGTAAAACTTCCCCTAACCCTACCCATTGAAGACGGCTTATGGCTATGGTTAGGATAATGGATATGGTTCGGCGTTAATGTGGATGTAATATTAGTATTAGTAAAACTTCCCCTAACCCTACCCATTGAAGACGGCTTATGGCTATGGTTAGGATAATGGATATGGTTCGGCGTTAATGTGGATGTAATATTAGTATTAGTAAAACTTCCCTAACCCTACCCATTGAAGACGGCTTATGGCTATGGTTAGGATAATGGATATGGTTCGGCGTTAATGTGGATGTAATATTAGTATTAGTAAAACTTCCCCTAACCCTACCCATTGAAGACGGCTTATGGCTATGGTTAGGATAATGGATATGGTTCGGCGTTAATGTGGATGTAATATTAGTATTAGTAAAACTTCCCCTAACCCTACCCATTGAAGACGGCTTATGGCTATGGTTAGGATAATGGATATGGTTCGGCGTTAATGTGGATGTAATATTAGTATTAGTAAAACTTCCCCTAACCCTACCCATTGAAGACGGCTTATGGCTATGGTTAGGATAATGGATATGGTTCGGCGTTAATGTGGATGTAATATTAGTATTAGTAAAACTTCCCCTAACCCTACCCATTGAAGACGGCTTATGGCTATGGTTAGGATAATGGATATGGTTCGGCGTTAATGTGGATGTAATATTAGTATTAGTAAAACTTCCCCTAACCCTACCCATTGAAGACGGCTTATGGCTATGGTTAGGATAATGGATATGGTTCGGCGTTAATATGGATGTAATATTAGTATTAGTAAAACTTCCCCTAACCCTACCCATTGAAGACGGCTTATGGCTATGGTTAGGATAATGGATATGGTTCGGCGTTAATATGGATGTAATATTAGTATTAGTAAAACTTCCCCTAACCCTACCCATTGAAGACGGCTTATGGCTATGGTTAGGATAATGGATATGGTTCGCGTTAATATGGATGTAATATTAGTATTAGTAAAACTTCCCCTAACCCTACCCATTGAAGACGGCTTATGGCTATGGTTAGGATAATGGATATGGTTCGCGTTAATATGGATGTAATATTAGTATTAGTAAAACTTCCCCTAACCCTACCCATTGAAGACGGCTTATGGCTATGGTTAGGATAATGGATATGGTTCGCGATATATGGATGTAATATTAGTATTAGTAAAACTTCCCCTAACCCTACCCATTGAAGACGGCTTATGGCTATGGTTAGGATAATGGATATGGATCGCGTTATATGGATGTAATATTAGTATTAGTAAAACTTCCCCTAACCCTACCCATTGAAGATGGCTTATGGCTATGGTTAGGATAATGGATATGGTTCGGCGTTAATATGGATGTAATATTAGTATTAGTAAAACTTCCCCTAACCCTACCCATTGAAGACGGCTTATGGCTATGGTTAGGATAATGGATATGGTTCGCGATATATGGATGTAATATTAGTATTAGTAAAACTTCCCCTAACCCTACCCATTGAAGACGGCTTATGGCTATGGTTAGGATAATGGATATGGATCGGCGTTAATGGATGTAATATTAGTATTAGTAAAACTTCCCCTAACCCTACCCATTGAAGACGGCTTATGGCTATGGTTAGGATAATGGATATGGATCGCGATAATGGATGTAATATTAGTATTAGTAAAACTTCCCCTAACCCTACCCATTGAAGACGGCTTATGGCTATGGTTAGGATAATGGATATGATCGACGATATATGGATGTAATATTAGTATTAGTAAAACTTCCCCTAACCCTACCCATTGAAGATGGCTTATGGCTATGGTTAGGATAATGGATATGGTTCGGCGTTAATGTGGATGTAATATTAGTATTAGTAAAACTTCCCCTAACCCTACCCATTGAAGACGGCTTATGGCTATGGTTAGGATAATGGATATGGTTCGGCGTTAATATGGATGTAATATTAGTATTAGTAAAACTTCCCCTAACCCTACCCATTGAAGACGGCTTATGGCTATGGTTAGGATAATGGATATGGTTCGGCGTTAATATGGATGTAATATTAGTATTAGTAAAACTTCCCCTAACCCTACCCATTGAAGACGGCTTATGGCTATGGTTAGGATAATGGATATGGTTCGGCGTTAATATGGATGTAATATTAGTATTAGTAAAACTTCCCCTAACCCTACCCATTGAAGACGGCTTATGGCTATGGTTAGGATAATGGATATGGTTCGGCGTTAATGTGGATGTAATATTAGTATTAGTAAAACTTCCCCTAACCCTACCCATTGAAGACGGCTTATGGCTATGGTTAGGATAATGGATATGGTTCGGCGATAATATGGATGTAATATTAGTATTAGTAAAACTTCCCCTAACCCTACCCATTGAAGACGGCTTATGGCTATGGTTAGGATAATGGATATGGTTCGGCGATAATATGGATGTAATATTAGTATTAGTAAAACTTCCCCTAACCCTACCCATTGAAGATGGCTTATGGCTATGGTTAGGATAATGGATATGATCGACGAATATGGATGTAATATTAGTATTAGTAAAACTTCCCCTAACCCTACCCATTGAAGACGGCTTATGGCTATGGTTAGGATAATGGATATGGTTCGACGATAATATGGATGTAATATTAGTATTAGTAAAACTTCCCCTAACCCTACCCATTGAAGATGGCTTATGGCTATGGTTAGGATAATGGATATGATCGACGATAATATGGATGTAATATTAGTATTAGTAAAACTTCCCCTAACCCTACCCATTGAAGATGGCTTATGGCTATGGTTAGGATAATGGATATGATCGACGATAATATGGATGTAATATTAGTATTAGTAAAACTTCCCCTAACCCTACCCATTGAAGACGGCTTATGGCTATGGTTAGGATAATGGATATGATCGACGATATATGGATGTAATATTAGTATTAGTAAAACTTCCCCTAACCCTACCCATTGAAGACGGCTTATGGCTATGGTTAGGATAATGGATATGATCGACGAATATGGATGTAATATTAGTATTAGTAAAACTTCCCCTAACCCTACCCATTGAAGACGGCTTATGGCTATGGTTAGGATAATGGATATGGATCGACGATAATATGGATGTAATATTAGTATTAGTAAAACTTCCCCTAACCCTACCCATTGAAGACGGCTTATGGCTATGGTTAGGATAATGGATATGATCGACGATAATATGGATGTAATATTAGTATTAGTAAAACTTCCCCTAACCCTACCCATTGAAGACGGCTTATGGCTATGGTTAGGATAATGGATATGATCGACGATATATGGATGTAATATTAGTATTAGTAAAACTTCCCTTACCCTACCATTGAAGACGGCTTATGGCTATGGTTAGGATAATGGATATGGATCGCGATAATATGGATGTAATATTAGTATTAGTAAAACTTCCCCTAACCCTACCCATTGAAGACGGCTTATGGCTATGGTTAGGATAATGGATATGATCGACGATATATGGATGTAATATTAGTATTAGTAAAACTTCCCCTAACCCTACCCATTGAGAGGCTTATGGCTATGGTTAGGATAATGGATATGTTCGCGATAATATGGATGTAATATTAGTATTAGTAAAACTTCCCCTAACCCTACCCATTGAAGACGGCTTATGGCTATGGTTAGGATAATGGATATGGATCGACGATAATATGGATGTAATATTAGTATTAGTAAAACTTCCCCTAACCCTACCCATTGAAGATGGCTTATGGCTATGGTTAGGATAATGGATATGATCGACGATATATGGATGTAATATTAGTATTAGTAAAACTTCCCCTAACCCTACCCATTGAAGACGGCTTATGGCTATGGTTAGGATAATGGATATGATCGACGATATATGGATGTAATATTAGTATTAGTAAAACTTCCCCTAACCCTACCCATTGAAGATGGCTTATGGTTATGGTTAGGATAATGGATATGATCGACGATAATATGGATGTAATATTAGTATTAGTAAAACTTCCCCTAACCCTACCCATTGAAGATGGCTTATGGCTATGGTTAGGATAATGGATATGATCGACGATATATGGATGTAATATTAGTATTAGTAAAACTTCCCCTAACCCTACCCATTGAAGACGGCTTATGGCTATGGTTAGGATAATGGATATGATCGACGATATATGGATGTAATATTAGTATTAGTAAAACTTCCCCTAACCCTACCCATTGAAGATGGCTTATGGCTATGGTTAGGATAATGGATATGATCGACGATAATATGGATGTAATATTAGTATTAGTAAAACTTCCCCTAACCCTACCCATTGAAGACGGCTTATGGCTATGGTTAGGATAATGGATATGATCGACGATATATGGATGTAATATTAGTATTAGTAAAACTTCCCCTAACCCTACCCATTGAAGATGGCTTATGGCTATGGTTAGGATAATGGATATGATCGACGATATATGGATGTAATATTAGTATTAGTAAAACTTCCCCTAACCCTACCCATTGAAGATGGCTTATGGCTATGGTTAGGATAATGGATATGATCGACGATATATGGATGTAATATTAGTATTAGTAAAACTTCCCCTAACCCTACCCATTGAAGACGGCTTATGGCTATGGTTAGGATAATGGATATGATCGACGATATATGGATGTAATATTAGTATTAGTAAAACTTCCCCTAACCCTACCCATTGAAGATGGCTTATGGCTATGGTTAGGATAATGGATATGATCGACGATATATGGATGTAATATTAGTATTAGTAAAACTTCCCCTAACCCTACCCATTGAAGATGGCTTATGGCTATGGTTAGGATAATGGATATGATCGACGATAATATGGATGTAATATTAGTATTAGTAAAACTTCCCCTAACCCTACCCATTGAAGACGGCTTATGGCTATGGTTAGGATAATGGATATGATCGACGATAATGGATGTAATATTAGTATTAGTAAAACTTCCCCTAACCCTACCCATTGAAGATGGCTTATGGCTATGGTTAGGATAATGGATATGATCGACGATATATGGATGTAATATTAGTATTAGTAAAACTTCCCCTAACCCTACCCATTGAAGACGGCTTATGGCTATGGTTAGGATAATGGATATGATCGACGATATATGGATGTAATATTAGTATTAGTAAAACTTCCCCTAACCCTACCCATTGAAGATGGCTTATGGCTATGGTTAGGATAATGGATATGATCGACGATATATGGATGTAATATTAGTATTAGTAAAACTTCCCCTAACCCTACCCATTGAAGATGGCTTATGGCTATGGTTAGGATAATGGATATGATCGACGATATATGGATGTAATATTAGTATTAGTAAAACTTCCCCTAACCCTACCCATTGAAGATGGCTTATGGCTATGGTTAGGATAATGGATATGATCGACGATATATGGATGTAATATTAGTATTAGTAAAACTTCCCTAACCCTACCCATTGAAGATGGCTTATGGCTATGGTTAGGATAATGGATATGATCGACGATATATGGATGTAATATTAGTATTAGTAAAACTTCCCCTAACCCTACCCATTGAAGATGGCTTATGGCTATGGTTAGGATAATGGATATGATCGACGATATATGGATGTAATATTAGTATTAGTAAAACTTCCCCTAACCCTACCCATTGAAGACGGCTTATGGCTATGGTTAGGATAATGGATATGATCGACGATATATGGATGTAATATTAGTATTAGTAAAACTTCCCCTAACCCTACCCATTGAAGATGGCTTATGGCTATGGTTAGGATAATGGATATGATCGACGATATATGGATGTAATATTAGTATTAGTAAAACTTCCCCTAACCCTACCCATTGAAGATGGCTTATGGCTATGGTTAGGATAATGGATATGATCGACGATATATGGATGTAATATTAGTATTAGTAAAACTTCCCCTAACCCTACCCATTGAAGATGGCTTATGGTTATGGTTAGGATAATGGATATGATCGACGATAATATGGATGTAATATTAGTATTAGTAAAACTTCCCCTAACCCTACCCATTGAAGACGGCTTATGGCTATGGTTAGGATAATGGATATGATCGACGATATATGGATGTAATATTAGTATTAGTAAAACTTCCCTAACCCTACCCATTGAAGATGGCTTATGGCTATGGTTAGGATAATGGATATGATCGACGATATATGGATGTAATATTAGTATTAGTAAAACTTCCCCTAACCCTACCCATTGAAGATGGCTTATGGTTATGGTTAGGATAATGGATATGATCGACGATATATGGATGTAATATTAGTATTAGTAAAACTTCCCCTAACCCTACCCATTGAAGACGGCTTATGGCTATGGTTAGGATAATGGATATGGATCGACGATATATGGATGTAATATTAGTATTAGTAAAACTTCCCCTAACCCTACCCATTGAAGATGGCTTATGGCTATGGTTAGGATAATGGATATGATCGACGATATATGGATGTAATATTAGTATTAGTAAAACTTCCCCTAACCCTACCCATTGAAGATGGCTTATGGCTATGGTTAGGATAATGGATATGATCGACGATATATGGATGTAATATTAGTATTAGTAAAACTTCCCCTAACCCTACCCATTGAAGACGGCTTATGGCTATGGTTAGGATAATGGATATGATCGACGATATATGGATGTAATATTAGTATTAGTAAAACTTCCCCTAACCCTACCCATTGAAGATGGCTTATGGCTATGGTTAGGATAATGGATATGATCGACGATATATGGATGTAATATTAGTATTAGTAAAACTTCCCCTAACCCTACCCATTGAAGACGGCTTATGGCTATGGTTAGGATAATGGATATGGATCGACGATATATGGATGTAATATTAGTATTAGTAAAACTTCCCCTAACCCTACCCATTGAAGATGGCTTATGGCTATGGTTAGGATAATGGATATGATCGACGATATATGGATGTAATATTAGTATTAGTAAAACTTCCCCTAACCCTACCCATTGAAGACGGCTTATGGCTATGGTTAGGATAATGGATATGATCGACGATATATGGATGTAATATTAGTATTAGTAAAACTTCCCCTAACCCTACCCATTGAAGATGGCTTATGGCTATGGTTAGGATAATGGATATGATCGCGATAATATGGATGTAATATTAGTATTAGTAAAACTTCCCCTAACCCTACCCATTGAAGATGGCTTATGGCTATGGTTAGGATAATGGATATGATCGACGATATATGGATGTAATATTAGTATTAGTAAAACTTCCCCTAACCCTACCCATTGAAGATGGCTTATGGCTATGGTTAGGATAATGGATATGATCGACGATATATGGATGTAATATTAGTATTAGTAAAACTTCCCCTAACCCTACCCATTGAAGACGGCTTATGGCTATGGTTAGGATAATGGATAGGATCGACGATATATGGATGTAATATTAGTATTAGTAAAACTTCCCCTAACCCTACCCATTGAAGATGGCTTATGGCTATGGTTAGGATAATGGATATGATCGACGATAGTATGGATGTAATATTAGTATTAGTAAAACTTCCCCTAACCCTACCCATTGAAGATGGCTTATGGCTATGGTTAGGATAATGGATATGATCGACGATATATGGATGTAATATTAGTATTAGTAAAACTTCCCCTAACCCTACCCATTGAAGATGGCTTATGGCTATGGTTAGGATAATGGATATGATCGACGATAGTATGGATGTAATATTAGTATTAGTAAAACTTCCCCTAACCCTACCCATTGAAGACGGCTTATGGCTATGGTTAGGATAATGGATAGGATCGACGATATATGGATGTAATATTAGTATTAGTAAAACTTCCCCTAACCCTACCCATTGAAGATGGCTTATGGCTATGGTTAGGATAATGGATATGATCGACGATAATATGGATGTAATATTAGTATTAGTAAAACTTCCCCTAACCCTACCCATTGAAGATGGCTTATGGCTATGGTTAGGATAATGGATATGATCGACGATAGTATGGATGTAATATTAGTATTAGTAAAACTTCCCCTAACCCTACCCATTGAAGATGGCTTATGGCTATGGTTAGGATAATGGATATGATCGACGATAGTATGGATGTAATATTAGTATTAGTAAAACTTCCCCTAACCCTACCCATTGAAGATGGCTTATGGCTATGGTTAGGATAATGGATATGATCGACGATATATGGATGTAATATTAGTATTAGTAAAACTTCCCCTAACCCTACCCATTGAAGATGGCTTATGGCTATGGTTAGGATAATGGATATGGATCGACGATAATATGGATGTAATATTAGTATTAGTAAAACTTCCCCTAACCCTACCCATTGAAGATGGCTTATGGCTATGGTTAGGATAATGGATATGATCGACGATATATGGATGTAATATTAGTATTAGTAAAACTTCCCCTAACCCTACCCATTGAAGATGGCTTATGGCTATGGTTAGGATAATGGATATGATCGACGATATATGGATGTAATATTAGTATTAGTAAAACTTCCCCTAACCCTACCCATTGAAGATGGCTTATGGCTATGGTTAGGATAATGGATATGATCGACGATATATGGATGTAATATTAGTATTAGTAAAACTTCCCCTAACCCTACCCATTGAAGATGGCTTATGGCTATGGTTAGGATAATGGATATGATCGACGAATATGGATGTAATATTAGTATTAGTAAAACTTCCCCTAACCCTACCCATTGAAGATGGCTTATGGCTATGGTTAGGATAATGGATATGATCGACGATATATGGATGTAATATTAGTATTAGTAAAACTTCCCCTAACCCTACCCATTGAAGATGGCTTATGGCTATGGTTAGGATAATGGATATGATCGACGATATATGGATGTAATATTAGTATTAGTAAAACTTCCCCTAACCCTACCCATTGAAGATGGCTTATGGCTATGGTTAGGATAATGGATATGGATCGACGATATATGGATGTAATATTAGTATTAGTAAAACTTCCCCTAACCCTACCCATTGAAGATGGCTTATGGCTATGGTTAGGATAATGGATATGATCGACGATAATATGGATGTAATATTAGTATTAGTAAAACTTCCCCTAACCCTACCCATTGAAGATGGCTTATGGCTATGGTTAGGATAATGGATAGGATCGACGATATATGGATGTAATATTAGTATTAGTAAAACTTCCCCTAACCCTACCCATTGAAGATGGCTTATGGCTATGGTTAGGATAATGGATAGGATCGACGATAATATGATGTAATATTAGTATTAGTAAAACTTCCCCTACCCTACCCATTGAAGATGGCTTATGGCTATGGTTAGGATAATGGATAGGATCGACGATAATATGAATGTAATATTAGTATTAGTAAAACTTCCCCTACCCTACCCATTGAAGATGGCTTATGGCTATGGTTAGGATAATGGATAGGATCGACGATAATATGAATGTAATATTAGTATTAGTAAAACTTCCCCTACCCTACCCATTGAAGATGCTTATGGCTATGGTTAGGATAATGGATAGGATCGACGATAATATGAATGTAATATTAGTATTAGTAAAACTTCCCCTAACCCTACCCATTGAAGATGGCTTATGGCTATGGTTAGGATAATGGATAGGATCGACGATAATATGAATGTAATATTAGTATTAGTAAAACTTCCCCTACCCTACCCATTGAAGATGGCTTATGGCTATGGTTAGGATAATGGATAGGATCGACGATAATATGAATGTAATATTAGTATTAGTAAAACTTCCCCTACCCTACCCATTGAAGATTGCTTATGGCTATGGTTAGGATAATGGATAGGATCGACGATAATATGAATGTAATATTAGTATTAGTAAAACTTCCCCTACCCCTACCCATTGAAGATTGCTTATGGCTATGGTTAGGATAATGGATAGGATCGACGATAATATGAATGTAATATTAGTATTAGTAAAACTTCCCCTACCCTACCCATTGAAGATTGCTTATGGCTATGGTTAGGATAATGGATAGGATCGACGATAATATGAATGTAATATTAGTATTAGTAAAACTTCCCCTAACCCTACCCATTGAAGATGGCTTATGGCTATGGTTAGGATAATGGATAGGATCGACGATAATATGAATGTAATATTAGTATTAGTAAAACTTCCCCTAACCCTACCCATTGAAGATGGCTTATGGCTATGGTTAGGATAATGGATAGGATCGACGATAATATGAATGTAATATTAGTATTAGTAAAACTTCCCCTACCCTACCCATTGAAGATGCTTATGGCTATGGTTAGGATAATGGATAGGATCGACGATAATATGAATGTAATATTAGTATTAGTAAAACTTCCCCTACCCCTACCCATTGAAGATGGCTTATGGCTATGGTTAGGATAATGGATAGGATCGACGATAATATGAATGTAATATTAGTATTAGTAAAACTTCCCCTACCCTACCCATTGAAGATGGCTTATGGCTATGGTTAGGATAATGGATAGGATCGACGATAATATGAATGTATATATTAGTAAAACTTCCCCTACCCTACCCATTGAAGATGGCTTATGGCTATGGTTAGGATAATGGATAGGATCGACGATAATATGAATGTAATATTAGTATTAGTAAAACTTCCCCTACCCTACCCATTGAAGATTGCTTATGGCTATGGTTAGGATAATGGATAGGATCGACGATAATATGAATGTAATATTAGTATTAGTAAAACTTCCCCTACCCCTACCCATTGAAGATTGCTTATGGCTATGGTTAGGATAATGGATAGGATCGACGATAATATGAATGTAATATTAGTATTAGTAAAACTTCCCCTAACCCTACCCATTGAAGATGGCTTATGGCTATGGTTAGGATAATGGATAGGATCGACGATAATATGAATGTAATATTAGTATTAGTAAAACTTCCCCTAACCCTACCATTGAAGATGGCTTATGGCTATGGTTAGGATAATGGATAGGATCGACGATAATATGAATGTAATATTAGTATTAGTAAAACTTCCCCTACCCCTACCCATTGAAGATTGCTTATGGCTATGTTTAGGATAATGGATAGGATCGACGATAATATGAATGTAATATTAGTATTAGTAAAACTTCCCCTACCCCTACCCATTGAAGATTGCTTATGGCTATGGTTAGGATAATGGATAGGATCGACGATAATATGAATGTAATATTAGTATTAGTAAAACTTCCCCTAACCCTACCCATTGAAGATGGCTTATGGCTATGGTTAGGATAATGGATAGGATCGACGATAATATGAATGTAATATTAGTATTAGTAAAACTTCCCCTAACCCTATCCATTGAAGATGGCTTATGGCTATGGTTAGGATAATGGATAGGATCGACGATAATATGAATGTAATATTAGTATTAGTAAAACTTCCCTAACCCTACCCATTGAAGATGGCTTATGGCTATGGTTAGGATAATGGATAGGATCGACGATAATATGAATGTAATATTAGTATTAGTAAAACTTCCCCTAACCCTACCCATTGAAGATGGCTTATGGCTATGGTTAGGATAATGGATAGGATCGACGATAATATGAATGTAATATTAGTATTAGTAAAACTTCCCCTAACCCTACCCATTGAAGATGGCTTATGGCTATGGTTAGGATAATGGATAGGATCGTCGATCCTATCCATTATCCTAACCATAGCCATAAGCCATCTTCAATGGGTAGGGTTAGGGGAAGTTTTACTAATACTAATATTACATTCATATTATCGTCGATCCTATCCATTATCCTAACCATAGCCATAAGCCATCTTCAATGGGTAGGTTAGGGGAAGTTTTACTAATACTAATATTACATTCATATTATCGTCGATCCTATCCATTATCCTAACCATAGCCATAAGCCATCTTCAATGGGTAGGGTTAGGGAAGTTTTACTAATACTAATATTACATTCATATTATCGTCGATCCTATCCATTATCCTAACCATAGCCATAAGCCATCTTCAATGGGTAGGGTTAGGGGAAGTTTTACTAATACTAATATTACATTCATATTATCGTCGATCCTATCCATTATCCTAACCATAGCCATAAGCCATCTTCAATGGATAGGGTTAGGGGAAGTTTTACTAATACTAATATTACATTCATATTATCGTCGATCCTATCCATTATCCTAACCATAGCCATAAGCCATCTTCAATGGGTAGGGTTAGGGGAAGTTTTACTAATACTAATATTACATTCATATTATCGTCGATCCTATCCATTATCCTAACCATAGCCATAAGCAATCTTCAATGGGTAGGGGTAGGGGAAGTTTTACTAATACTAATATTACATTCATATTATCGTCGATCCTATCCATTATCCTAACATAGCCATAAGCAATCTTCAATGGGTAGTAGGGTAGGGGAAGTTTTACTAATACTAATATTACATTCATATTATCGTCGATCCTATCCATTATCCTAACCATAGCCATAAGCCATCTTCAATGGATAGGGTTAGGGGAAGTTTTACTAATACTAATATTACATTCATATTATCGTCGATCCTATCCATTATCCTAACCATAGCCATAAGCCATCTTCAATGGGTAGGGTTAGGGGAAGTTTACTAATACTAATATTACATTCATATTATCGTCGATCCTATCCATTATCCTAACCATAGCCATAAGCAATCTTCAATGGGTAGGGGTAGGGGAAGTTTTACTAATACTAATATTACATTCATATTATCGTCGATCCTATCCATTATCCTAACCATAGCCATAAGCAATCTTCAATGGGTAGGGGTAGGGGAAGTTTTACTAATACTAATATTACATTCATATTATCGTCGATCCTATCCATTATCCTAACCATAGCCATAAGCAATCTTCAATGGGTAGGGGTAGGGGAAGTTTTACTAATACTAATATTACATTCATATTATCGTCGATCCTATCCATTATCCTAACCATAGCCATAAGCCATCTTCAATGGGTAGGGTTAGGGGAAGTTTTACTAATACTAATATTACATTCATATTATCGTCGATCCTATCCATTATCCTAACCATAGCCATAAGCAATCTTCAATGGGTAGGGGTAGGGAAGTTTTACTAATACTAATATTACATTCATATTATCGTCGATCCTATCCATTATCCTAACCATAGCCATAAGCAATCTTCAATGGATAGGGGTAGGGGAAGTTTTACTAATACTAATATTACATTCATATTATCGTCGATCCTATCCATTATCCTAACCATAGCCATAAGCCATCTTCAATGGATAGGGTTAGGGGAAGTTTTACTAATACTAATATTACATTCATATTATCGTCGATCCTATCCATTATCCTAACCATAGCCATAAGCCATCTTCAATGGGTAGGGTTAGGGGAAGTTTTACTAATACTAATATTACATTCATATTATCGTCGATCCTATCCATTATCCTAACCATAGCCATAAGCAATCTTCAATGGGTAGGGGTAGGGGAAGTTTTACTAATACTAATATTACATTCATATTATCGTCGATCCTATCCATTATCCTAACCATAGCCATAAGCAATCTTCAATGGGTAGGGGTAGGGGAAGTTTTACTAATACTAATATTACATTCATATTATCGTCGATCCTATCCATTATCCTAACCATAGCCATAAGCAATCTTCAATGGGTAGGGGTAGGGGAAGTTTTACTAATACTAATATTACATTCATATTATCGTCGATCCTATCCATTATCCTAACCATAGCCATAAGCAATCTTCAATGGGTAGGGTAGGGGAAGTTTTACTAATACTAATATTACATTCATATTATCGTCGATCCTATCCATTATCCTAACCATAGCCATAAGCCATCTTCAATGGGTAGGGTTAGGGGAAGTTTTACTAATACTAATATTACATTCATATTATCGTCGATCCTATCCATTATCCTAACCATAGCCATAAGCAATCTTCAATGGGTAGGGGTAGGGGAAGTTTTACTAATACTAATATTACATTCATATTATCGTCGATCCTATCCATTATCCTAACCATAGCCATAAGCAATCTTCAATGGATAGGGGTAGGGGAAGTTTTACTAATACTAATATTACATTCATATTATCGTCGATCCTATCCATTATCCTAACCATAGCCATAAGCCATCTTCAATGGATAGGGTTAGGGGAAGTTTTACTAATACTAATATTACATTCATATTATCGTCG
>CM042143.1:9201561-9214457 GCA_023376005.1 Doryteuthis pealeii | reverse complement strand
GTGAGGAGATGTATTAGTAAAACTTCCCCTACAGCTCCTAGGCCCATTGAAGACGGGCTTATGGTATGTGTTAGGATAATGGATATGGTTCGGCGTTAATGGTGGATGTAATAGTTAGTATTATGTAAACTACTTCCCGAACCCTACCCAATTTGAAGCGGCTTATGGCTATGGTTAGGACTAATGTATGGTCGGGCGTTAATGTGTGTTAATCATTAGTATTAGTAAGAAGGCTCCCCTAACCCTAACCCATTGAATGACGTGCTTTATGGCTATGGTTCGGATAATGCGGATATGGTTCGCGTTATATGGATGTATATTAGTATTAGTAGAACTTGACCCTAAACCACCCATTGAAAGACGGCGTATGGCTATGGTTATGGAACTAATGGATATGGGTTTCTGGCGTATTAGTATGGTATGTAATATTTAGTATAGTTAATACTTCCCGCTAAACCTACCTCATTGAGACGGGTTATGGCTATGGTTAGGATAATGGATATGGTTCGGCTTTAATTATGGATGTAATAATTAGTATTAGTAAAACTTCCCCTAACCTACACATTTGAAGACGGCTATGGCTATGGCTTTAGGATAATGGATATCGGTTCGGCGTTAATATGGATGTAATATTGGTGGGGGTATAGTATTAGTAAAACTTCCCACTAACCTACCATTGAAGACGGCTTATGGCTATGGTTAGGATAATGGATATGGTTCGGCGTTAATGTGGATGTAATATAGTATAGTAAACTTCCCCTAACCCTACCCATTGAAGATGGCTTATGGCTATGGTTAGGATAATGGATATGGTTTCGGCGTTAATGTGGATGTAATATTAGTATTAGTAAAAACTTCCCTAACCCTACCCATTGAAGATGGCTTATGGCTATGGTTAGGATAATGGATATGGTTCGGCGTTAATGTGGATGTAATATTAGTATTAGTAAAACTTCCCCTAACCCTACCCATTGAAGACGGCTTATGGCTATGGTTAGGATAATGGATAATGGTTCGGCGTTAATGTGGATGTAATATTAGTATTAGTAAAACTTCCCCAACCCTACCCATTGAAGACGGCTTATGGCTATGGTTAGGATAATGGATTATGGTTCGCGTTAATGTGGATGTAATATTAGTATTAGTAAAACTTCCCCTAACCCTACCCATTGAAGACGGCTTATGGCTAATGGTTAGGATAATGGATATGGTTCGGCGTTAATGTGGATGTAATATTTAGTTTAGTCAACTTCCCCTAACCCTACCATTGAAGACCGGCTATGGCTATGGTTAGGATAATGGATATGGTTGGCGTTAATGTGGATGTAATATTAGTATTAGTAAAACTTCCCCTAACCCTACCATTGAAGACGGGCTTATGGCTATGGTTAGGATAATGGATGATGGTTCGGCTTAATTGGATGGATGTAAATATTAGTAATTGTAACTTCCCCTAACCCTACCCCATTGAGACGCTTATGCTATGGTTAGGATAATGGATATGGTTCGGCGTTAATGTGGATGTAATATTAGTATTAGTAAAACTTCCCCTAACCCTAACCCATTGAAGACGCTTATGGCTATGGGGTTAGGATAATGGATATGGTTCGGCGTTAATGTGGATGTAATATTAGTATTAGTAAAACTCCCCTAACCCTACCATTTGAAGACGGCTTATGGCTATGGTTAGGATAATGGATATGGTTCGGGGCGTTAATGTGGATGTAATATTAGTATTAGTAAAACTTCCCCTAACCCTACCCATTGAAGACGGCTTATGTATGGTTAGGATAATGATATGGTTCGGCGTTAATGTGGATGTAATATTAGTATAAGTAAAACTTCCCCCTAACCCTACCCATTGAAGACGGCTTATGGCTATGGTTAGGATAATGGATATGGTTCGGCGTTATGTGGATGTAATATTAGTATTAGTAAAACTTCCCCTAACCCTACCCATTGAAGATGGCTTATGGCTATGGTTAGGATATGGATATGGTTCGCGTTAATATGGGATGTAATATTAGTATTAGTAAAATTTACCATAACGTTGATACATTGAAGACGGCTTATGGTATGGTAGGATATGGAGTGTGGATGTAATATTAGTATTAGTAAAACTTCCCCTAACCCTACCCATTGAAGACGGCTTATGGCTATGGTTAGGAAATGGATATGGTTCGGCGTTAATTGGATGTAATATTAGTATTAGTAAAACTTCCCTAACCCTACCCATTGAAGACGGCTTATGGCTTGGTTAGGATAATGGATATGGTTCGGCGTTAATGTGGATGTAATATTAGTATTAGTAAAACTTCCCCTAACCCTACCCATTGAAGACGGCTTATGGCTATGGTTAGGATAATGGATATGGTTCGGCGTTAATGTGGATGTAATATTAGTATTAGTAAAAACTTCCCCTAACCCTACCCATTGAAGACGGCTTATGGCTATGGTTAGGATAATGGATATGGTTCGGCGTTAATGTGGATGTAATATTAGTATTAGTAAAACTTCCCTAACCCTACCCATTGAAGACGGCTTATGGCTATGGTTAGGATAATGGATATGGTTCGGCGTTAATGTGGATGTAATATTAGTATTAGTAAAACTTCCCCTAACCCTACCCATTGAAGACGGCTTATGGCTATGGTTAGGATAATGGATATGGTTCGGCGTTAATGTGGATGTAATATTAGTATTAGTAAAACTTCCCCTAACCTACCCATTGAAGACGGCTTATGGCTATGGTTAGGATAATGGATATGGTTCGGCGTTAATGTGGATGTAATATTAGTATTAGTAAAACTTCCCCTAACCCTACCCATTGAAGACGGCTTATGGCTATGGTTAGGATAATGGATATGGTTCGGCGTTAATGTGGATGTAATATTAGTATTAGTAAAACTTCCCCTAACCCTACCCATTGAAGACGGCTTATGGCTATGGTTAGGATAATGGATATGGTTCGGCGTTAATGTGGATGTAATATTAGTATTAGTAAAACTTCCCCTAACCCTACCCATTGAAGACGGCTTATGGCTATGGTTAGGATAATGGATATGGTTCGGCGTTAATGTGGATGTAATATTAGTATTAGTAAAACTTCCCCTAACCCTACCCATTGAAGACGGCTTATGGCTATGGTTAGGATAATGGATATGGTTCGGCGTTAATGTGGATGTAATATTAGTATTAGTAAAACTTCCCCTAACCCTACCCATTGAAGACGGCTTATGGCTATGGTTAGGATAATGGATATGGTTCGGCGTTAATGTGGATGTAATATTAGTATTAGTAAAACTTCCCCTAACCCTACCCATTGAAGACGGCTTATGGCTATGGTTAGGATAATGGATATGGTTCGGCGTTAATGTGGATGTAATATTAGTATTAGTAAAACTTCCCCTAACCCTACCCATTGAAGACGGCTTATGGCTATGGTTAGGATAATGGATATGGTTCGGCGTTAATGTGGATGTAATATTAGTATTAGTAAAACTTCCCCTAACCCTACCCATTGAAGACGGCTTATGGCTATGGTTAGGATAATGGATATGGTTCGGCGTTAATGTGGATGTAATATTAGTATTAGTAAAACTTCCCCTAACCCTACCCATTGAAGACGGCTTATGGCTATGGTTAGGATAATGGATATGGTTCGGCGTTAATGTGGATGTAATATTAGTATTAGTAAAACTTCCCCTAACCCTACCCATTGAAGATGGCTTATGGCTATGGTTAGGATAATGGATATGGTTCGGCGTTAATGTGGATGTAATATTAGTATTAGTAAAACTTCCCCTAACCCTACCCATTGAAGACGGCTTATGGCTATGGTTAGGATAATGGATATGGTTCGGCGTTAATGTGGATGTAATATTAGTATTAGTAAAACTTCCCCTAACCCTACCCATTGAAGACGGCTTATGGCTATGGTTAGGATAATGGATATGGTTCGGCGTTAATGTGGATGTAATATTAGTATTAGTAAAACTTCCCCTAACCCTACCCATTGAAGACGGCTTATGGCTATGGTTAGGATAATGGATATGGTTCGGCGTTAATGTGGATGTAATATTAGTATTAGTAAAACTTCCCCTAACCCTACCCATTGAAGACGGCTTATGGCTATGGTTAGGATAATGGATATGGTTCGGCGTTAATGTGGATGTATATTAGTATTAGTAAAACTTCCCCTAACCCTACCCATTGAAGATGGCTTATGGCTATGGTTAGGATAATGGATATGGTTCGGCGTTAATGTGGATGTAATATTAGTATTAGTAAAACTTCCCCTAACCCTACCCATTGAAGACGGCTTATGGCTATGGTTAGGATAATGGATATGGTTCGGCGTTAATGTGGATGTAATATTAGTATTAGTAAAACTTCCCCTAACCCTACCCATTGAAGACGGCTTATGGCTATGGTTAGGATAATGGATATGGTTCGGCGTTAATGTGGATGTAATATTAGTATTAGTAAAACTTCCCCTAACCCTACCCATTGAAGACGGCTTATGGCTATGGTTAGGATAATGGATATGGTTCGGCGTTAATGTGGATGTAATATTAGTATTAGTAAAACTTCCCCTAACCCTACCCATTGAAGACGGCTTATGGCTATGGTTAGGATAATGGATATGGTTCGGCGTTAATGTGGATGTAATATTAGTATTAGTAAAACTTCCCTAACCCTACCCATTGAAGATGGCTTATGGCTATGGTTAGGATAATGGATATGGTTCGGCGTTAATGTGGATGTAATATTAGTATTAGTAAAACTTCCCCTAACCCTACCCATTGAAGACGGCTTATGGCTATGGTTAGGATAATGGATATGGTTCGGCGTTAATGTGGATGTAATATTAGTATTAGTAAAACTTCCCCTAACCCTACCCATTGAAGACGGCTTATGGCTATGGTTAGGATAATGGATATGGTTCGGCGTTAATGTGGATGTAATATTAGTATTAGTAAAACTTCCCCTAACCCTACCCATTGAAGACGGCTTATGGCTATGGTTAGGATAATGGATATGGTTCGGCGTTAATGTGGATGTAATATTAGTATTAGTAAACTTCCCCTAACCCTACCCATTGAAGACGGCTTATGGCTATGGTTAGGATAATGGATATGGTTCGGCGTTAATGTGGATGTAATATTAGTATTAGTAAAACTTCCCCTAACCCTACCCATTGAAGACGGCTTATGGCTATGGTTAGGATATGGATATGGTTCGGCGTTAATGTGGATGTAATATTAGTATTAGTAAAACTTCCCCTAACCCTACCCATTGAAGACGGCTTATGGCTATGGTTAGGATAATGGATATGGTTCGGCGTTAATGTGGATGTAATATTAGTATTAGTAAAACTTCCCCTAACCCTACCCATTGAAGATGGCTTATGGCTATGGTTAGGATAATGGATATGGTTCGGCGTTAATGTGGATGTAATATTAGTATTAGTAAAACTTCCCCTAACCCTACCATTGAAGACGGCTTATGGCTATGGTTAGGATAATGGATATGGTTCGGCGTTAATGTGGATGTAATATTAGTATTAGTAAAACTTCCCCTAACCCTACCCATTGAAGACGGCTTATGGCTATGGTTAGGATAATGGATATGGTTCGGCGTTAATGTGGATGTAATATTAGTATTAGTAAAACTTCCCCTAACCCTACCCATTGAAGATGGCTTATGGCTATGGTTAGGATAATGGATATGGTTCGGCGTTAATGTGGATGTAATATTAGTATTAGTAAAACTTCCCCTAACCCTACCCATTGAAGACGGCTTATGGCTATGGTTAGGATAATGGATATGGTTCGGCGTTAATGTGGATGTAATATTAGTATTAGTAAAACTTCCCCTAACCCTACCCATTGAAGACGGCTTATGGCTATGGTTAGGATAATGGATATGGTTCGGCGTTAATGTGGATGTAATATTAGTATTAGTAAAACTTCCCCTAACCCTACCCATTGAAGACGGCTTATGGCTATGGTTAGGATAATGGATATGGTTCGGCGTTAATGTGGATGTAATATTAGTATTAGTAAAACTTCCCCTAACCCTACCCATTGAAGACGGCTTATGGCTATGGTTAGGATAATGGATATGGTTCGGCGTTAATGTGGATGTAATATTAGTATTAGTAAAACTTCCCCTAACCCTACCCATTGAAGATGGCTTATGGCTATGGTTAGGATAATGGATATGGTTCGGCGTTAATGTGGATGTAATATTAGTATTAGTAAAACTTCCCCTAACCCTACCCATTGAAGACGGCTTATGGCTATGGTTAGGATAATGGATATGGTTCGGCGTTAATTGGATGTAATATTAGTATTAGTAAAACTTCCCCTAACCCTACCCATTGAAGATGGCTTATGGCTATGGTTAGGATAATGGATATGGTTCGGCGTTAATGTGGATGTAATATTAGTATTAGTAAAACTTCCCCTAACCCTACCCATTGAAGACGGCTTATGGCTATGGTTAGGATAATGGATATGGTTCGGCGTTAATGTGGATGTAATATTAGTATTAGTAAAACTTCCCCTAACCCTACCCATTGAAGACGGCTTATGGCTATGGTTAGGATAATGGATATGGTTCGGCGTTAATTGGATGTAATATTAGTATTAGTAAAACTTCCCCTAACCCTACCCATTGAAGATGGCTTATGGCTATGGTTAGGATAATGGATATGGTTCGGCGTTAATGTGGATGTAATATTAGTATTAGTAAAACTTCCCCTAACCCTACCCATTGAAGACGGCTTATGGCTATGGTTAGGATAATGGATATGGTTCGGCGTTAATGTGGATGTAATATTAGTATTAGTAAAACTTCCCCTAACCCTACCCATTGAAGACGGCTTATGGCTATGGTTAGGATAATGGATATGGTTCGGCGTTAATGTGGATGTAATATTAGTATTAGTAAAACTTCCCCTAACCCTACCCATTGAAGATGGCTTATGGCTATGGTTAGGATAATGGATATGGTTCGGCGTTAATGTGGATGTAATATTAGTATTAGTAAAACTTCCCCTAACCCTACCCATTGAAGACGGCTTATGGCTATGGTTAGGATAATGGATATGGTTCGGCGTTAATGTGGATGTAATATTAGTATTAGTAAAACTTCCCCTAACCCTACCCATTGAAGATGGCTTATGGCTATGGTTAGGATAATGGATATGGTTCGGCGTTAATGTGGATGTAATATTAGTATTAGTAAAACTTCCCCTAACCCTACCCATTGAAGATGGCTTATGGCTATGGTTAGGATAATGGATATGGTTCGGCGTTAATGTGGATGTAATATTAGTATTAGTAAAACTTCCCCTAACCCTACCCATTGAAGACGGCTTATGGCTATGGTTAGGATAATGGATATGGTTCGGCGTTAATTGGATGTAATATTAGTATTAGTAAAACTTCCCCGAACCCTACCCATTGAAGACGGCTTATGGCTATGGTTAGGATAATGGATATGGTTCGGCGTTAATGTGGATGTAATATTAGTATTAGTAAAACTTCCCCTAACCCTACCCATTGAAGATGGCTTATGGCTATGGTTAGGATAATGGATATGGTTCGGCGTTAATGTGGATGTAATATTAGTATTAGTAAAACTTCCCCTAACCCTACCCATTGAAGACGGCTTATGGCTATGGTTAGGATAATGGATATGGTTCGGCGTTAATGTGGATGTAATATTAGTATTAGTAAAACTTCCCCGAACCCTACCCATTGAAGATGGCTTATGGCTATGGTTAGGATAATGGATATGGTTCGGCGTTAATGTGGATGTAATATTAGTATTAGTAAAACTTCCCCTAACCCTACCCATTGAAGACGGCTTATGGCTATGGTTAGGATAATGGATATGGTTCGGCGTTAATGTGGATGTAATATTAGTATTAGTAAAACTTCCCCTAACCCTACCCATTGAAGATGGCTTATGGCTATGGTTAGGATAATGGATATGGTTCGGCGTTAATGTGGATGTAATATTAGTATTAGTAAAACTTCCCCTAACCCTACCCATTGAAGACGGCTTATGGCTATGGTTAGGATAATGGATATGGTTCGGCGTTAATGTGGATGTAATATTAGTATTAGTAAAACTTCCCCGAACCCTACCCATTGAAGATGGCTTATGGCTATGGTTAGGATAATGGATATGGTTCGGCGTTAATGTGGATGTAATATTAGTATTAGTAAAACTTCCCCTAACCCTACCCATTGAAGACGGCTTATGGCTATGGTTAGGATAATGGATATGGTTCGGCGTTAATGTGGATGTAATATTAGTATTAGTAAAACTTCCCCTAACCCTACCCATTGAAGACGGCTTATGGCTATGGTTAGGATAATGGATATGGTTCGGCGTTAATGTGGATGTAATATTAGTATTAGTAAAACTTCCCCTAACCCTACCCATTGAAGATGGCTTATGGCTATGGTTAGGATAATGGATATGGTTCGGCGTTAATGTGGACGTAATATTAGTATTAGTAAAACTTCCCCTAACCCTACCCATTGAAGACGGCTTATGGCTATGGTTAGGATAATGGATATGGTTCGGCGTTAATGTGGATGTAATATTAGTATTAGTAAAACTTCCCTAACCCTACCCATTGAAGATGGCTTATGGCTATGGTTAGGATAATGGATATGGTTCGGCGTTAATGTGGATGTAATATTAGTATTAGTAAAACTTCCCCTAACCCTACCCATTGAAGATGGCTTATGGCTATGGTTAGGATAATGGATATGGTTCGGCGTTAATGTGGATGTAATATTAGTATTAGTAAAACTTCCCCTAACCCTACCCATTGAAGACGGCTTATGGCTATGGTTAGGATAATGGATATGGTTCGGCGTTAATGTGGATGTAATATTAGTATTAGTAAAACTTCCCCTAACCCTACCCATTGAAGATGGCTTATGGCTATGGTTAGGATAATGGATATGGTTCGGCGTTAATGTGGATGTAATATTAGTATTAGTAAAACTTCCCCGAACCTACCCATTGAAGACGGCTTATGGCTATGGTTAGGATAATGGATATGGTTCGGCGTTAATGTGGATGTAATATTAGTATTAGTAAAACTTCCCCTAACCCTACCCATTGAAGACGGCTTATGGCTATGGTTAGGATAATGGATATGGTTCGGCGTTAATGTGGATGTAATATTAGTATTAGTAAAACTTCCCCTAACCCTACCCATTGAAGATGGCTTATGGCTATGGTTAGGATAATGGATATGGTTCGGCGTTAATGTGGATGTAATATTAGTATTAGTAAAACTTCCCCTAACCCTACCCATTGAAGACGGCTTATGGCTATGGTTAGGATAATGGATATGGTTCGGCGTTAATGTGGATGTAATATTAGTATTAGTAAAACTTCCCCAACCCTACCCATTGAAGATGGCTTATGGCTATGGTTAGGATAATGGATATGGTTCGGCGTTAATGTGGATGTAATATTAGTATTAGTAAAACTTCCCCTAACCCTACCATTGAAGGCTTATGGCTATGGTTAGGATAATGGATATGGTTCGGAGTCAATATGGATATAATATTAGTATTAGTAAAACTTCCCCTAACCCTACCCATTGAAGACGGCTTATGGCTATGGTTAGGATAATGGATATGGTTCGGCGTTAATATGGATGTAATATTAGTATTAGTAAAACTTCCCCTAACCCTACCCATTGAAGACGGCTTATGGCTATGGTTAGGATAATGGATATGTTTCGGCGTTAATATGGACGTAATATTAGTATTAGTAAAACTTCCTCTAACCCTACCCATTGAAGACGGCTTATGGCTATGGTTAGGATAATGGATATGTTTCGGCGTTAATATGGATGTAATATTAGTATTAGTAAAACTTCCCCTAACCCTACCCATTGAGGACGGCTTATGGCTATGGTTAGGATAATGGATATGGTTCGGCGTCAATATGGATATAATATTAGTATTAGTAAAATTTCCCCGAACCCTATCTATTGAAGACGGCTGAACTGCATCTGGAGCTCTGGGGAGTGTGAAGTATCCCTTTATCGCCATTACTCCCAGTTCGACTCCGACTCGGATTAGTAATACCTGTAATGGTTAAAATAGAAAAATGTTTTTAAAATGTTTTAAATCAATTGAGTTAAGCAGGAATGCATAAACAAAAGATCTTCGGTATGAAATAACCCAACACGGGTTGAGATGTCGTAAAAACCAACCAACCAACCAGTCAACAAACCAACCAACTTGGATTGCTATGTCCATTTCAAACACACATATATATTCCATTCAGATCGTTTGTGATGCTTCTTTCTTCTAGCCACAGTGTCTTAGTCTCCATTGCAATTCTCCAGTACATACCTGATTGTTAAGTGTTCAGGGAGCATTGGGCAGCAACCATAATTTCCTTATTTTGATGACCGGCGCAGATCATCATGATACAAGTTATTCTCTTACATGATTCAGGTGGGTTCCAGTCATCAATTCTATCTGTCATCACTGAATATCAATGAAGAAGGGTCCAAGCTTTTAAATGATGCGTAGTGTGCGTCAATACCTCCAACCTAAGGAGAAAAATAACCAAATATAAATATGTCAAATTTCTCCCGAACTCCCTATATATATATATATATATATATATATATATTACAATATAGGTACAAGTGATAACCTACTCGAGTTTCACCATAAGGATCTTCAGGGTTAAATCCACTGAATTAATCGAGATACCGATTAATTGTAGTCGATTACACGTGTGTTTTAATCGTGTTAAACGGTTAGTCATGAGGAACGCTGGTTTTAAATTCGAATGTTTTAACAGCGGAAGTTGATTTTTCGTAAGGTTCAAAATGTAAACAATGGTAGTAAATTGTTTTGTATTAATGTTTTACTAGATTACGGCTATCTAACAACCGTATGGGTCATAATCCTTAAATGTGGTTTCATTAAAATATGTTCAAATTTATTTATTTTGTTTTATTTTAATTGGAGTTATTATGAAGTGAGTATGGTTATACGCATTAGGGTGTATTATAATCTCGGTAATTTTGTTATTATAATTAAGTTCTAAAGCAAATTAATAATATATATATATATATATATATATATATATATATATATATATATATATATACGTCATTACGGGTAAGAGGATTGGCGAACGAAAGTTCATTCGAGTCTCGAACCCGACCAGAGGTAGCTGTTAAACGGTATAAGCATACTGATGATCGAAACACGTGTCTGTGGATTACTTTATTATATGCTCCCAATTTGGTTGAGCACTTTGATTAGAAGGGATTTAATTGCAAAATTCACCGTATTCGGCGCACAGCTAAGCCTCGCTTTGTTTACATAAGTTTGAGGCCTCTAGTGAATTTATTTCCGCTTAGAAATGTAGCGATTAAATAGTGTCCTATATTTGACAGCTGCCTATGGCCGTGCAGGTAAGAGGATTGGCGAACGGAAGTTAATTCATTCGGGCCTCGAACCCGGCCAGAGGTAGCTGTTAAACTGTATAACCACACTGATGAGAGGTGATACCTCGAAACACGTGTCTGTGGATTACTTTATTATATATATATATATATATATATATATATATATATATATATATTCCTGTATATATTCCTACGCCAATAACCATTATACAACGAGCGCCGTTATCTCTTTCTTTGTTGTAATGAGATGCACTACTTTGATATAGTCACCGTCTCGGGCTGTAACGAAGCAATGTCTTATTATTCTGTATCTAGGAGCTGCAACCATTACAGTGAAAAAAGACGACGTGACCCCTAGGGGTCCTTACTTTTATAGCTGCCCCCACATGACATCTAGGAGGGCCGTGATTGCCCTATTTGGTCATTTATACGAGTGTTCAAATAAATTCCAATAATCTCTTTATCTATCAATCGGTTGGGACTGTAGAAAAAACCGACTACACATATGTAGAGGGATAAGCCCCCCTCAGTGGAACCACCTGTTGGCCGTGGGTGGTGACCCGTAAGGCTTAAGAACGGAACGTGTCACTAGTCCAGGATATACAACATTCCAGTTTGGTCCTTACTTGGGTTAGACGGGTGGCTGGAGAGATCACTCCGATCAATTGGCTGGTTATGTCAAGCTTTAGCATTTACATAATTTTCCCGACTAGTGCCCTTTTGACAATGTGCTAGAATGCGGTGGCTGAAGGGTTTAAACTCAATCAAGTGGTGAAGTTCCAATTTTGGAGCTTTGGGAAGTGTAGAGTAAGTCGTTATTGGCATTAATCTTATGTCCACTCTGACCTCGAGTCAAAGTACCTGCTTGGGTCGCATCTATGAGTTAAATATATCGATAAATGAGTTTTTAAAAAATGAATACCAAGCAAGGACATGTTTTAAGGTGCAAATACAAGGATTTTTATAAATCCCTAAAGAGAGCTCAATATATAATAATCTATTTTAGATTAAATACAGAACAATACAGAAAATAATCCCCCAATGATGACCAGTGAAATGATTGAAAGGGCTTGGGTGAAAAAAATATGGGAAATTTTCTCTACCATCCCAATCCCGATATACGGAAAACAACAGGTAGACTTGAACGTCTACACTTGAAAATTATAAAGAAGTAATATTCGGTGGTCTTTAACAAAACCTGCTTAAACAATGTATATATATATATATATATATATATATATATATATACACATCTAAATATATATATATAAGTATCTCCCCCCCTCTCTCTCTCTCTCTCTTTCTCTCTCTGTTTATTCTATGCTCTGTTTGAAATGGTGGGAGTAGGGATAGGGAAAGGGTGTTTCTTGGCTGTGTTTATACACACACACACACACACACACATATATATATG
>CM042143.1:9161561-9191561 GCA_023376005.1 Doryteuthis pealeii | reverse complement strand
ACGTTATTTCGTCCAGGATTTGAATGCCGTTTCCAATTCGTATGACGATAACCATTTAACGACAAGCGCCTCCTTATTTTCAATGTAAGCTTTTGAAAATCTGCAGTTGCGCCTTTCTGTCAGTTTTATTCACCTGGCGATTGTCGAACCTTTTTTTTCTTTTAAAAAATTATGGAGCCCTTTGATACCAATTTGGCTTTTTATAGAAAATATTGGTTCTAATAAAAAGTGTATTCATGTAATACAATACGCAAAATGGAAAGTCGTTTTTTGGGTTTTTTTAATAATAGAAAGAAGCTAAATATATCCACTAGTACTAGCAGCACCTGTGGATATACAACAGTATTATAATTGAGTTATTACGTTTGATATGTTTACACCAACTGTACCTCTGCAAAGAGAGGTAATAAGCCCTCAATGAGGCCACCTGTTGGTCGAGGGTGGCGACCCGTAATGCTTAAGGATGGAATCCTGGGGATGAGCAGTCCAGCTTGCAACACTCCTCTTAGACCCTTACTTAGGCTAGACGGGCGGTCGAAGAGGCCCCCATCGATCAATAGGCTGGTCATGTCAAGCCCCAGCACCTATATGATTGCCCCGACCCTATTGCCTTTATGGCAAGCCCAATCCTTTTTATCATATGGGTGTTAGAAGGCTGTAGCTGAGGGTCTTTATGTCCCGGGAATGACGTTAAACCCTATCTGATGACGAGGTCCAATTCTGGAGGTCTGGGGTATGTGGAGCACCCACCTTCATCACCATTGCTTCCAGATCACTCTGCACCTGGAGGTAGTACTTAGGGTCCCATCTATGGGAAAAAATATGAGTTAAACAAAATTGTATTATCCATTAAGAATTGATTTATTTCAGAACTTTATCGCATTAATGACCCACTAGGCCATAAAACAAACCAAACAAAGAGAAACAAAACTTTAATAAAAATAAATCTTGTTTATGTCACGTTTGTCACAATATATTATAATCCTTCCATTGTTAACGTCTTGTGGCTAATTTATAAATGAAAAAATATCAGATGTACTCGCAAAAATATTCACCTTTTGGGCGCAAGTATTTAAGTTTTAAGGTTATAAAATATCATTTCAGATTAGAAAGACTAACGGAAATTTCTTCTATTTCAGTCGGTTTCTATAAAGAATTATACATTGGATTTTAAAAAAAAAATTTGCGTATGAAACAAAAATAAAGCAATTATTTATTAAAGCCAAATTTGTTAAAACCAGTATGTAAATTACCCACCCTATGTACAATGTAAATCTTTATTTCTTAGTGATATGTAGCACACATTGCAGCACACTTTAAATAACATGGGCTGATTGAAGGCAAATCTAAATCAGGTATACTTTAACAGAGACCTTGAGAATATAATGTAAATAGCTAAGGGAATTGTTATATATATATATATATATATATATATATATATATATATATATATATATATATATCACGCAGATTAACACTACACCTATCCGATACCAGTTCTATTAATCAACACTTGAAAACATATTCATGCCCCCCCTCTACCTACCGCTAAATTTTAACAGAAAACACACTCACACTACATAAAGAAAAAAAACAGACAAAAACTTCAAATAATCGAAGCTTTATATATCAAACAAAAAAACCTACCTTAAACAATATAAACTTCGAATCAAGTCAACATGTACTCAATGCCTATAATTTCCCGCCTATCCCCTTCCACTATTCCCCTCCCCTTCTCATAAACTCGGACCCCCTCCCACAAAATCTCTACTGCATCGTTCATTCGACTACTACCAATTTCTACAACATCCCCCTACCAATTGTTACTACCTCCCACTACCAATTCCTACGCTACTGCTCATTTTCTTTAAAAACGAGACACGGAACATACCATCAGTTTCCTACCTGAAGATGGCAAATCGAATTGCCGAAAGCGCTCGTAGAGACACCTTTGGTGGACTGCTACACCAGTTCCACCCTGACACCAAAAAGATGGCCAGAAAATTAGAAACGATCAAACAAAAACTCGTCCGACAAGAATCGTCAGTACAGTTTAACGAAACTGGAAAAAAGAAAAAATGCTGCCAAAATACACTTATATATATATATATATATAGATATATAATACGTTAATCCACAGACACGTGTTTATAGGTTTCACCTCTCATCAGTGTGGCTACACTTTAACAGCTACCTCTAGCCGGGATCGAGACCTGACTGAATTTTCGTCTGCCAAGTCTCTTACCAATATGGCTATTAGCGGCTGTCAAATTTAGAAGAATATTTAATTTGATACATTTCTAAGCGGAAATGAATTCACTAGAGTCCTCTAACTTTGTAAACAAAGTGACGTTAGCTATACGCCAGACGGTGAATTTACAATTAAATCCCTATTTAGAGAACTCAACAAGTTTTTACATTGATAATATCTGCGTTATATTTATAACTAAAGAGTGCTTCATATCCTGCATTTAGATCTAAGTGAGGGTAGCGTAGACATGGAGTCAACGGCGCTTGGTTACCGACAGTTTCTCACCTATGCGATTTTCAAACTAAACCTGGTTTGAAAATCAATGAAAACCAAGTTACCAAGCACCGTTGACTTTGTATTCACGCTACCATAATTTAGATATCTATGATCTCAACAATATTGAGCACTATTTAGTTATAACAATCTATATTATGAATATAGCGCTAATACTCTTGGGAAAGGTATGTATCCGACTATTCTTCCTCCAGTCATGGAATAGTAGGGCAGACTAGGCTCTTTAACCTTGGTTAGGTAACCAGTCTAGGAAAAGGAACAATCTGAATTCAAACAAGTTTAAGACATTGACCTCGTGTCACATCTATACACACACACACACACACATATATATATATATATATATATATATATATGTGTGTGTGTGTGTGTGTGTGTGTGTGTGTGTATTTAGGCAGCATTTTTTCTTGTAGGCATATATTGTGAAATAATGCAGCCATTTTCTGTCTGAAAGTTTTGTCCTTTGTTTTTTCGTATTGTCTGGAAAGGGTAGTTGTGGTTACACCAATGTATATATTTTCGTTAGAAACCACAACTACCCTTTCCAGACGGCTTACAATGCACCTTACAGACAATAGCTCAATAGCCCAACATCTAAAATCACACATCTTGTCCCAATAATAAATTCCGGAAAATACTTAATGATAACACTACCATTATAGAAACATAATCATGTAAACAATGACTAAAAATCTTAGAAGCACTGCATATTAGACACAAAATCCAAAACTAAACAAAATAAACTTTGATAATAGCACCACATTCTAAAATGCCTATAATTACTTAAAATTATAATAGCAAAAGTATAATAATAATGACAATAATAATAATAACACTAATAATAACAACAACAATAATAAACACAACCTATATAAATGGAAAATGGAATAGCCCATTGTTGTACGGTTTCAAAATACCTGAAAATGGCCCACGATAGGGCAGAAAGTACTTGGTTTATGACATATGGCAAATACATCAGCCAATTTTCACCTGAAATTACAAAAATAATCCGGCAATACGAAAAAACAAAGGAAAAAATTTGCAGACAGAAAATGGCTGCATTATTTAACAATATACATATATATATATATATATATATATATATATATATATATATATATATATTATTATCAATATTTTATATGTATATGTATATACGGGTTTCGGCATCCGGCAGTTAGCATTAACTTTCATGAGGGCCAGGTTAGCTCAGTCGGTAGAGCGTTCGGCTAGAAACCACAAGGTTCTAGTTCGATACCTGCCCTCGCCAACTCAGCTATGAGTAGCACAGGGATCTGTGCGGTAAAGTCAGGAGCTGATGGTAAGAGTGGCGCTCCACCTCAGATACTAAAATAATCTCCTTGGTCTAGCGCTATTGAAAAGGGGATAGACTCCCTCGCTATCTGGCTGATACCGACATTAGGCCGCCCCGACCGACTTATATGTATATATATATATGTGTGTGTGTGTGTGTGTGTGCGTACATGCAAATGTTGAGTGTCCATACATCTATCATGCTCACACATGCGCGTGGACACACACACACACGCACACACACACACACACACACAGCTGCTATTCATATTCATGTTTACATAATCTCGCATAGTCTCGTATAATCTCGTATTCACACATCAACACACATCTAAACAGCAAATTACTTGTACACACAGCGTAAAACATGCGCACGATTTTACAGCTATATCGGTTGTGGGTGGCAGGGTTGGTCGTGCATATGAATGAACTGGGGGTAGGAAACGGGTGGCTGATGGTTGTGGAATCGGGTGGCATGAGGCGGTCTGGGGCGGGGGGTTCTGTACTTCATCTCGTCAACAACGGTATCAGTAGAGCTGTTGTGTCAAGGGTATGTGCACAGACGAATGAAATAATAGGTAAATAAATCACGGCTGACATCCTATTGCATTGGACTGCAGTCGGTGGAACAGGATGCTGAAGCACCCCATGATCACGGCACGCACTGGAATCAAATAAAATTTTTACAAGAACGGCTAGAAGGAAGGGAGGGAGGGAGGAATGGAGGGAGGAAGAAAGGAACAGGAGACGACCCAAGAAGAGAGGAAGTATCGAGGAAAGAAGAAAGATAAATTAAGATAAATGAATTTCGATTGAAGGAAAAAACAAAGAAAGAATGAAGGTGAAATAAAGAAGAAAGAAATCAGATAATCGTTTATTGATTGAGAAAGAAAGAAAGAAAGAAAGAAGAAAGAAGAAGAAAGAAAAATCAAGAGAGAATATCAAGAAAACAGAAATAAAGAGAAGAAAAAATTCAAGAAGATTTAAAAAAGAACCAGAATAAGAGAGAGAATTAAAAAAAAGAATCGTTTATTGATTGAGAAAGAAAGAAAGAAAGAAAGAAAGAAAAGAAAGAAAGAAAGAAAGATAAGAAAAATTTCAAGAGAGAATATAAAAAGAGCAAAAATCGTTTATTGATTGAGAATGAAAGAAAAAAAGAAAGAAAGAAATAAGAGAAGAAAAATTAAAGAGAGAATTAAAAAAAAGAACCAAAATTGTTTATTGATTGAGAATGAAAGAAAGGAAGAAAGGAAGAAAGAAAGAAGAGAAGAAAGAATTCAAGAGAGAATAAAAAAAAAACAAAATCGTTTATTGATTGAGAATGAAAGAAAAAAGAAAGAAAGAAAGAAAGAGAAGAAAAATTCAAGAGAGAATATAAAAAGAGCAAAAAATCGTTTATTGATTGAATGAAGAAAAAAAAGAAAAGAAAGAGAAAGAAAGAATTCAAGAGAGAATAAAAAAAAAAGAATCAAATCGTTTATTGATTGAGAAGAAAGAAAGAAGAAAGAAAGAAAGAAAGAGAAAAAAAATTAAAGAGAGAATAAAAAAATCAAAATCGTTTATTGATTGAGAAAGAAAGAAAGAAAGAAAGAAAGAAAGAAAGAAAGAAAGAAAGAAGAAGAAAAATTAAGAGAGAAGAAAAAAAAGAATCAAAATCGTTTATTGAGAAGAAAAAAGAAAGAAAAGAAAGAAAGAAAGAAAGAGAAGAAAAAATTAAAGATAGATAAAAAAACAACATCGTTTATTGATTGAGAATGAAAGAAAAAGAGAGAGAAATCGAAGGAAAAAATTCAAGAGAGAATTAAAAAAGAATCAAGGTTAGAAGGGTATGTTAGATTTTACGGCTGGTCAAATCTTGTTGGGTCATTTTTATACCGGATACTTTTTTCTGTTTTCATTATAAAGAAAAAAAGGGAAGAAAAGGTACACGCTCCACAGAAAAATATACTTACAAAGAAAGAAAGAACAAAAGAGGAGGAATCTATATATAGAGAGGGGGAACGCGGAAGCGATAACGCTAATTCTGTTTCAATCGAACGTAATAAAAAGATGAAAAGAAGGAAAGAAAGAAAAACAGAGTGAAGAGTTGAATAAAGATTATTACACTTTTTACATATTGAATATTTGCAATAGCTCTTAAGTAAACATATGAAACGTAATAATTGAATTATCATAATGTTGTATACCCACAGGCCCTACTAGTAAAGAATATAATCCTATGTGCTGCATTGTCTATGTCTTAACAAAAGAATCATCATCATCATCATCATGACGTGCCGACAGCAAGGATTCCTTTGGCTCTCTCTTTCTCTCTTTGGCCATCCGTCCCTATCAGCCATCGCTCTTGGTTAGTCAGAATGCTTTTGTTTGGGATTTTTTCCGTCCATCCTCCATGTTTTCATTCGAATTGTAGACAAAGTTCATTCTTATTTGGAGGCGCGTGGTGTAATGGTTAATGGCGTAGAAAATGGACACGGTGAGACGAGTTCAAATCCTTGGCGCGGCTGTTTGCATTTAACATAGCACTCATTCATTGGCATTTCAGTCTCGGAAGAATATAATGTAGTTTTTGTGCCCCTGAAGTTACAGCGCCTCTGTGACTGTATAGTCCAATGTTTTCTCGACCACAGATGTCGCATGTGAATTCTCTCCCTGAAGATGTGAATCCAACTATTCTCCTATCAGCTATGGGTAAAAAGTAGGGTTCTCTGGGAACTTTAAGATTGGTATGGCAACCGGTCAACGAAAACTACTTTGAGGACTCCTCTTCGTTTGTTCGCGACTGAAGAATCCTGAATTCATTAAAAATGTTTGTTGAATCCAATACAAATAATTTAACTCTGTTAGGCTCAAGTATCAACGCAATCTTACGAGGATCAAATGGGAATTCAAATACAAGTGTTGGTTGGTGTTTTAATAATAATTCTCTTGAACGATATATATATATATATATATATATATATATGTGTGTGTGTGTGTGTGTGTGTGTTGTGTGTGTCTGTGTGTGTGTAAGGCAATCCAAATTACTTTTTTAAGGGATGATTCTATTTGGGATCTTCAAAATCTCACTGTGCAACCATATTGTAAGCTCTTGTAGGTGCAAACATATACTCATTCAAGGATTTTTATAAACCCCTAAAAAGAGCTCAACGTATTGTAATCAATAAATTAGATTTTATATATATATATATATATATATATATATATATATATATATATAAGTAAAGAAATAAGAAAAGACTTAGAGATTTAACATTATAGTCTATTTCAGGGAGCTTAGACAAAGTGTCTAACTCTCCCGACTCATCAGATGCGAATCCGCATCCATATCGGAACCGCTCGAAAGGAAACTGGCGCAAAAGTGTCAAAGTTAGGGTGGCCCAGAAAAAACAGAACCCAAATTATTTATTATCGAGCGGTTCCAATATGGGGGATCGGTTTACGATAAACTTATACGGGGAACTGAGCACCACCGAAAACTCGAAAAATAAATAACTTTTAAATTAAAAACAAAAATTTTAGATGGGAGAGTTCTGAAAGTTCAGGTCCGCCGGTTTCTTTATTTAATGACAACCTACTTGGGTTACTTAGTGCCAAAACTATCTTTCTAGAAGAACAAGAGACGTACGAGTTTTTTTAACCGCAACAACTTTAATATACGCTACCGGAGCTGGAATTGCCGCGGCTGCTGGCACCAGACTTATCCTCCGGTTGGTCCTCGTTAACGGATTTGAAGTGTACTCATTCCGATCGCGGGGCCTCGACAGAGTCCCGCGTCGTTATTTTTCGTCACTACCTCCCCGTGCCGGGAGTGGGTAATTTGCGCGCCTGCTGCCTTCCTTGGATGTGGTAGCCGTTTCGCATGCTCCCTCTCGAATCGAACCCGATTCCCCGTTACCCCACTCTCTCTCTCTCTCTCTCTCTCTCTACCCTAACAGTGCTACACCCCTCTCTCTCTCTCTCTCTCCTGCTACACCCCTATAATCTCCCCTCTCTCTCCCCCCCTCTCTCTATTATATACCCGATGTTTATAAGGGCTATATAACAGTGCTACACCCCCTATAATCTCCCCCTCTCTCCCCCTCTCTCTCTATTATATACCCGATGTTTATAAGGGCTATATAACAGTGCTACACCCCCTATAATCTCCCCTCTCTCCCCCCTCTCTCTCTCTATTATATACCCGATGTTTATAAGGGCTATATAACAGTGCTACACCCCCTATAATCTCCCCTCTCTCTCCCCCTCTCTCTCTCTTATATACCCGATGTTTATAAGGGCTATATAACAGTGCCATAAACCCCTATAATCTCCCCCCTCTCTCTCTCTCTCTTTTCTCTACTATACCCGATGTTTATAGGGCTATATAGCACAATTCCTCGGCTGGTGCTCTTCCGACTTATTTAAAATTGTACGCTATCAGTTCTTGTTGATAGTAAACATTAGGACAGAGCTGAGAATGAAATGGATTGACCTTCGGTGTTAAAAGAATTGGCGGGAAAATGGTGGCCGTGACCAGAATTTGAACTCTGTCATTTACGGCTTAACTACCAACTGAGCAAATGCGCAAATGAGGAGGTGGAAAGAAGACCAGTAAAATAAATAAATAGATAGATAAAAAATTTAAAAAAACAATGAGAAAAAAAAAACCCCACAAACAAAGAGAAAACAAAACAAATAAGCCAGCAAATAAATTCAATTCCTTTTAAACTGTACTTTCTATTCAATTAATGATGAATTGAATTTCTCCTTGAGCGAAATGGCCAATCATTTAGCAACTCATCGTCTTTCGCTTTTTTTTTTACTCAAAACAAAAAAAAAAAACAAAAAAGCCAAAAAAATAAAGGATCATAATAAAATTACAATACGAATAAAGATTATTCTTTCTAGGGTCGGGACTAAAATATTAGGGGTGGAAGGTGGGGGTTACAGAATTCAATCAAGTGAACATTTTTTTTTTAAATTTCTGTTGAATTGCCGATTTATTCTTTTCTTATTTATCAAGTAAATAGCGAATGGAAGATTAAGCGATGATGTTGGGGTCATCCAAAAAGAAGTAAGATTGATGCGCAGTTTGAACGAAAATAAATCCCTCATGACAGAAGTAATAATTTTAGAAAAAGTATTGAAAAAAAAATAAAAGGAAATAATAGACGCCATTATATGTTGGATCCTTGTGGCTTTCATCATCATTATTTTCATCATTATCATCATTATCAACATTCTATTAGCTTCTTCATCTTTTATCATTTTTTTTTTTCGCACTTCATCTCTCTCCCATTTTTGCTTCCCGTCTTCTTTTGTTTTTTTCTTTCACTTCTTATCTCCTTTTTGTCTTTAGTCTTTTTTTTTTTTTTTTTTTCATCTTCGGAATCTCCTTGTGGCTTCCATCATCATCATTATCAATATTATCATCATTATCATCATCATTATCAACTTTATATTTTCTTCTTCATCTTTCTACGTTCTTTTTCGCACTTCATCTATATCCAATCTTTCTTCTGCGTCTTCTTTTTTTTTCTTTCTTTTTTTTCCTCTTCTAACCATTTTGGTCTGTTTCTCTTTCTTTCCACTCCGGAATCTCCTTGTGGATCATCACCCTCATCATCATCACATCATCATCATCATCATAATCGTCATCATCATCATCATCATCATTCTATTTTCTTCTTCATCTTTCTACGTTCTTTTTCGCACTTCATCTATATCCAATCTTTCTTCCACGTCTTCTTTTTTTTTTTCTTCCTCTTCTAACCATTTTGGTCTGTTTCTCTTTCTTTCCACTCCGGAATCTCCTTGTGGACATCATCACCCTCATCATCATCATCATCATCATCATCATATCGTCATCATCATCATCATCATCATTCTATTTTCTTCTTCATCTTTCTACGTTCTTTTCGCACTTCATCTATATCCAATCTTTCTTCCACGTCTTCTTTTTTTTTCTTCATCTTCTAACCATTTTGGTCTGTTTCTCTTTCTTTCCTCTCCGGAATCTCCTTGTGGATATATCATCATCATCATCATCATCATCATCATCATCATCATTCGATTTCTTCATCTTTCTTTTTTTTTTTTTCTTTTTTTTTTTCGCACTTCGTATCTATCCCATTTTTCTTCCACGGCTTCTTGTGTTTTCTCTTCCTCTTTTAACCCTTTTTTTCTCCTTTTATTTTATATCTCTCAAAATTCTGTTTTTTTTTTTTTCATATAGCAAGACCAATATCCCGATGTGGCACTGCATCTATGATAAAAAAAGATGTTTCTATTATCATTTCACATACGTTGTACATTATTTGTACCAAAAAATTTGATATTTGCTCAGAACCGAAGCTACAACATCAGGTAAAATTTTGCAAATCAGAAATCATTAATAACTTAAAATTGTTTAACTCCAATCTCCAATTTTTTTTCCACATCTTTTTTTTTTCAATTTTTTTTTATTCCTGTTTCCCTTTTGTTATCTTCTTTTTCTTTCTTCTTTAGTATCTCTTTGTGGCTCTCATCATGGTTATCATTATCATCTATATATCAATGCTCTTGTTCCTTAATCTCCGACCGTTATCATCTTGCAACAGAGAGGCTGGATAAAAATGAGATCGTCCAAATCGGCCAAGATTAAATGCAAAAATGTAAATCCTGATTACCTGATGTCGCTTATTCGCCGGATTCTTATTTCTTAGTGTCGTCACTTCAGCTAAATAATGAATTATTCAGTTCTTATTATAAAGAAAAAGGGAAGGAAAAGGACATGCGATACAGGAAAAATATAAGAAAGATAATATATATGTGTGTGTGTGTATTTGTGTGTGTGTGTGTGTGTATTTGTGTGTGTGTGTCTGTGTGTGCGTTGAAAGGTAAATGAAAATGAAATGTTGTATGGATGAAAATTATTTATGGAAATGTCGACACGTGTTTCGACCAAGAGTTTGTGCTTGTATACATTATACTTTATTTAGTATTATTCTAAATACAAAATAAAATAAAATAAAAATAATAGAGAAACATAGAATTTAAATATACAAAAAGCAGTCTTCTTCAGGGCAAGGTATTTT
Organism: Doryteuthis pealeii; assembly: GCA_023376005.1. Taxonomy (NCBI): domain Eukaryota; kingdom Metazoa; phylum Mollusca; class Cephalopoda; order Myopsida; family Loliginidae; genus Doryteuthis; species Doryteuthis pealeii. The sequence goes on along the minus strand of CM042143.1, from coordinate 9,180,644 downwards.
TTTTTAAATATCAAAATATCTTGCCTTGGAGACCGCTTTTTGTATACTTAAATTATATTTTTTTCTATTATTATTATTATTATTATTATTATTATTATTATTATTATCATTATTATTATTATTATTATTATTTAATATTATATATAATATTAAAATAATAATAATAAGTAGGATACAATTTACATTTTCTTTCCATTTATCTTTCAACATGATTGTCGGATTCACTTTAATTTTTCTCACTTTGGGGTGGATTCTAGTTTATCCACATATCATCTGGTAGTATAGTCAAATTTTAATCTCTTTCACAGTTTCGTAGGAAATGGATTCAGCGACACGAGTTCAAATCCTGTACTAGGCTATTTGCATCCAAGTCCATGTCTATAACCTTGCTGATGAGATCTAATAGGTCGAAATGTACATTCAGGGATTGACATTTTCTCGATTCGTTTAGCCTTACATTTGAACATATATGTCCGCCTAAATTCATTAATTATTAACTAATTAATTTTCAAAATTAGGTATGACTTCAATTAAGCACATCTCCTCCAAAAATTGTCGGCTTAAAGCCATATAAAAATAAACACATTTGTTTGTTTACTTAACCTCATATATATATATAAATATATATATGTGCGTGTGTGTGTGTGTGTGTGTGTGACAATTATCCTGAAGATCCTTTTCTGTGAAACCTAGGTTGTTAACTTCTGTTAATTTCTGTCACTACTTAAGTTCCCTAAATCAACTATACGGGCTTTTGAACTTCGGTTCGGCAACCGGTCTAGAAGGAAAACTCTGAATTCAAACCTGTTAAACTTCGCTTAATGAATTGACCTCATGTCACATCCTGCTCGTGTGAAGGGGTTGGTATACACACACACACACACACACACACATATATATATATATATATATATATATGTGTGTGTGTGTGTGTGTGTTAATAAAAGGAAGTGAATCCGACGGTATATAGTATAATAAAAAATTGAAAAAAACACAGGTTTAAATGAGTTAAGTGGTGAGTTTATTGGCCGATGCTGCAGTGTTTGGATCTATTAATTAGATCATCTTCAGGGCTTTTGTTGGTATGTGGAAAGTGATAAAAACGCGCAACCACACATTCATAAACACATAAAAAATGCACAATGTGTTTTTCGATACAAAAACTTACACATTCTAATACTCACACCGCAAAAAAGAATATTTGACGTCATATTTCATTTTTTTTTTCAACGTTCTTTTTTCTCAGACTTCAAATTTTAAACAGACCGATAAACAAGGACAATTACTCGCCTTTCTCCTTATTTTGAGATAAAAAATTTTTAATCCCCTTCCACATACCAACAAAAGCCCTGAAGATGATCTAATTAAAAGATCGAAACACTGCAGAGTCGGCCAATAAACTCACCACTTAACTCATTTAAACCTGTGTTTTTTCAATTTTGTATTATACTACATATATATATATATTATATAATATATTATATATATTATATATATATATATATATATCATTTATGTTAAGAAAGCAATTACAATGCGTATAAAAATAAAATAATGTTCAGACTAATTGCTTTCTTAACATAAATAAATAATAATATACTTAATAATGCTTCAAGCAAATTATCAAATACTATTATATATAATATATATATATATATATATATATATATATATATATATATATATAAACAGAGAGGGAGGGAACTCAAAACTCAGGTATATTATGAAACAGAATAATCGAAAACTGCAATGGGAGCTATTGAGCATTTGATGACCACTATAGAAGCATCGATTTATCAAACTGTTACAAATAACACTTAATAGTGTTACTTTTGTTGAATAAGAAATTTGTTTTGTATTTTATTTAACTTTCTTCTTACGCTTCTTTTTGCTGCTGCTGCTGCTGCTACTGCTGCTGCTGCTGCTGCTGCTGCTGTTTGTTGTTGTTGTTGTTGTTGTTGTTCCCTTTGTTTGCTTTTTTTTGCCATCTCCATCGGAAGAGACAAAAGATCAATTCTTCGTTCTGTTTGTTTTTTCAATTGAAATTTAATTCATCAAATGGATTTGTTTGCATTTATTTGGCGTTGGGGCTGAGATTATGGTGATTCGATTTTGTAATCAGTTATATATACATCGTCTGGTTATTAAGTGATAAATTGAGGGGGAGAGACAAACAGACAGACAGAGTAATGGGAAGGGGATTGGGATGAATGTAAATACTTATATGCACAGATAGATACATGTATAGAGAGATAGATATGTGGATCGGCTGATACCGACAATAGGCTACTCTGCTAACAAATTATACACACACACACACACACACACACACACACATATATATATATATATATATATATATATTATATATATATAGATAGATAGATAGATTGAGATAGATAGATTGAGATAGATAGATAAATAAACAGACTGAGATAGAAAGATGGTTATATATAGTCTAAGATAGATAGATAGATAGATAGATAGATAGATAAGGGTAAGAATTTTGGTAATATAATCTTTAAAATAAAGGGATGACACTCTCAAAAAATGACAAAAAAATTATTACATACATACATACATATATATATATATATATATAATACACACGCACAGATATATATATATATATAATATATATATATATATATATATATATAGTTAGATAGATAGATAGACCGCCCTGTCGGTGGGGCGTTAGAATGCACCAACTGCACCTCTGCAGAGGGGTAAGACTCCCCTAATGGGGCCACCTGTTGGCCGTGGGTGGCGACCCGTGATGCTTAAGGATAGAGCCCAGGTGGATAAGCAGTTCATGACATGCAATACTCCACTTTGGCCCTATCTTGGGCTAGACGGGCGGTCGGAGAGGCCCCTCCGATCAATCGGCTGGTCACGTCAAGCCCTAGCACCTATATGATTTTCCCAACCCTATTGCCCTTATGGCAAGCCCCAACCCCTTTTATCATATGGGTGCTAGAAGGCGGTGGCTGTGGGTCTACATGTCCTGGAATGACGTTAAACTCTATCTGATGGTGAGGTTCCAGTTTTGGAGGTTTTGGGGAATGTGAAGCACCCCTTCATCACCATTGCTCCCTGGTCCACTCTGACCCGGATTGGTAGTACCTGTTAGGGTCCCATCTATGGGTTAAATAGAAAAATGTATTTATAAAAAAATTGTATTATCCATTAAGAATTGATTTATTTCAAAACTTTATCGGCATTAAATGACCCACTGAGGTTGATATGCCGTAAAACAAAACCAAACAAAAGATAGATAGATAGATAGATAGATAAGGGTAAGCATTTGAGTAATATAATCTTTAAAAGAAAGGGATGACACTCACAAAATAAAATGACAAATTTGTAGCGGAGTGATTGCAGTCGGCCCTAATGAATTACAAAGAACCCTGAAGAAGGCCGGAGGGTACAACAGATGAAAATTTGTGTTTCACAATAAAGATGAGAACAACAGCCCGTAAAATCAAAATAACACATATCAAGTCGGACTCGGGAACCTTCTCGAACTCGGGAACCCCTCTTCGAACTCGGAACCTTCTCTTCCAACTCGGAAACCTTCCTGTCGTAATCGGGAGACTTCACGAACTTCGAAACTTAACCTTTATTCAATCCATGGGGGTAGACTCTTGTGTAGATAACAATAAAGATGAGGAAAATAGTCCGAATGATCCAAATAGTCCAAATTATCAAGCCTCATCCAAAAATTCAAAGAAATTATACATATCAAGCCCCATCTAAAAAATCGAGACAAATAGAATGGTAAACATTTTTTATCGTAAAATTAAATGTCAGAAGAATGGAAAATTGTCGCATCCCAAAAGATCTTTTGTATAGCGAATTAGTAAAAGATTCCCGATCGGTTCTCGATCGATAGGTAGACCAGGTCTACGATTTAAAGATTTCTGCGGGAGAGACATGTGGATATACCACATTGACACAAACACGTGAAGGGTAGATACAAAAATCGAGGGGCTTGGCACCTTAACGTTAAGCAAGGCACGAAGAGGGATGAGGCAGAGAGGAGAGGCAGCAAGGAGAGCCAGAAGGAGTGAGAAAAGACAGCAGCCCCAGAAAGCATCACAATTTGCGTGCACTCGGTACACCGAAAACTGTCACTCGGAAATTGGCCTGCAGAGTCATTTGCGCCGATGCAGATAATATTCATTTATTTTTTTGGACACTACGCCATCATCCTTAGTGGACAGAAAGGTGCCAATAAACTTCAAATACTATTTCTCTGAATTTTTGGTATGAGGCTTAATGATTACTCCAGCTATGGTTAGCGGAATGAGAACAGGATACTCCCATGGACTGAATAAATGGTTAGGTTCAAAGTTCCGTGATGGCTCCCGATTACGACAAGAAGGTTCCCCATTACGACAAGGAGGTTTCCGAGTTCGAAAAGAAGGTTCCCGAGTCCGAGATGATTCCCGAATCCGAAAAGGTTCCAGAGTCTGACAAGAAATACCCGAAGAAGGTCGGAGGGCACATCGACCGAAACGTTGTACGGATAGCAATGAAGATGAGGACAATAGTCCGAACAATACAAATAATACTAACAGAATAAATCGTTGCTAAGTTCTTTGATAAGAGCCATGCCGGATTGGCTTTAGAATATACCAACTGCACCTCTGCAAAGAGGGGTAAGACCCCCCCCCAATGAGGCCACCTGTTGGTCGAGGGTGGTGACCCGTAATGCTTAAGGATGGAATCCTGGCGGATGAGCAGTTCAGCTTGCAACACTCCACTTAGACCCTTACTTAGGCTAGACGGGCGGTCGAAGAGGCCCCCACCGATCAATCGGCTGGTCATGTCAAGCCCTAGCACCTATATGATTGCCACGACCCTATTACCCTTATGGCAAGCCCCAACTAGATTTCGAATAGTACCTAGGATGCCTTTGTTTTTTTTGTTTTTTTTTTGTGGGGGGTTGCGTTCAAAAACCAATAGATCATTTTGTGGGACCCTGTATAAATAGAGACAAAGATGCGGGCACACCTCTCAGTAAGCCCCAAGTTTTATATCTCTGCTTGCAAATAGCGGTTTGCAAGTCGTTTCTATTCGGATAGAGACCCGTACTTACGTCCATGACTTTGGTCATGTGTGGACGTGAGTACACGTGGATGCAGAATATCTCTTTCCGTGTGCATGTGTTGCCAGTACAGCCGGTGTCGAATAACAGCAGAGGAAGGGGTTTTGATTTCGCCCGTTCTTTACAGCCGTGAGAACGATTTTCTTTGCGCGCGGCCGATACCCCGGTGAAAAATTCGGTCATTTCCCCAAGCAACTCCATTTGTGGACGTAATACCACGATCAACAGTTTGCGAAATGAAATTCAAAATTACAAATCTTAATTTTAATCTCTTGTAAATCAGTACACACACACACGCACACATACACACACACACACACACACATTGATTCACTAATTACGCAAATATTGCATAGCTCTCTTTAAATGGATAGAGCACTCATTGCAGCGTAATATGTTTATATCACTAAATTCCCTTTCTAAAACGTGAGTGTCGCTAGCACAGAGCTAAGACCTCTCACTGACTACAAATAGGTCAATTTAAGATCCTAGACTGAAGCAGTCTGCCTCGCACTGGTGAGCCGAGAAACGGCGAAACAGAACTGTATGTGGATGGTAATATATAGTTCAATATATATATATAATATATATATATATATTATATATATTATATATACTTTGGGTGGGCGGGTACCAAGTTTCTTGGTACAAGATGATTCTAGGCGGGTCCTAATTCTCTACCAGTAGTTTGTTGTAGAGTTCAGGTTCCGTATGAGAGCTCAATGTTTAATTATTGTAAACAGAGCAAAGTTATACCATGGTATTTAAGGCCTTTTATTCCCAATATATATATATATATATATATAGTATATTTTGGCAGTAAGTTATTTTTTAGGCCGGTATTATTAAACAACACGGAACATTTCTTTTTCATGATCTTGATTTGTATCTTTTCCAGTCTTCTGGCTATCTTTCTAATGTCAGGATCCAGTTGAAATAGGATTTTTTCAATACTATCAGCGAGCGCTTTCGACTATTTCTTCAGTCGTCATCACGGGGGGGGGGGTAATGTTTTGGTGTTAGTTCTTTTTTTCGTTTTATTGTCTTTTATCTATTTGATTTTTAAATTAGAAGAGTCTATTATTTTTTTAAAAAGAAGGTTGTATGATGACGACTGAAGAAACAGTCGAAAGCGCTCGGGCTGATAGTATGGGAAGAATCCTATTTCAACTGGATCCTAACATTAGAAAGATAGCCAGACAACTGGAAAATATATATAGCTTAGCTGGAGGGAGGATAGCCGGATTAATACCTTTCCCAAGTGTATTACCGCTATATGAAATTCAAACAATCTCATCCAGTATTTGAATTCGTCTCACCGAGTCTATTTCCTACCATGACAACCATTATACTTCGCGCTACTTACTTCTTTATATATATATATATATATATATATATATATATATATATATTACCAGAAGGCTAATTAATTTGTATCTAACTGTAACCCAGGAAAAAAGATATATCCAAGCGAGAGTTCTTATTACAGCAATAAACTTAAAGTGCACAAAACTAGATAATAAAGAATGATAATTTTGGGGAGTCTGCGTTCGCACTGAAGGTCATTTTTTTTAAAAATTATCCGAATTCTCTATGTAACGGATATAACTCCGGAGTGGAAATTATGATTCACCATAATTTACTAAATAGAAGCACCAATATAATCATGGACCGCTGTCCTATTACAACTGGAAGCCACAATAGATTTGCAGGTTGTCTTGTTTTATTGAATACACAAAAAATAAAAAATAAAAAAACCCAAGAAAATTCGATATATATTGCCAGAGAGACTTTATGAAATTTTATTGCTCAATGTATATATATATTGCAATCCGTTGACAGTGGAGTTTTAATTGAAATGACTTAATTATATAATTCATAAAGTACATGAAATTTTCAAGTTAATATTAATATCATCATCATAATCATCATCCTCATCTTCAAGTTTTGCTTATCTCTCTCTCTCTCTCTTCTCTCTCTCTCTCTCTCTCTTCTCTCTCTCTCTTTCACACACACACACACACACACACACCATCTGTTCTTTATCGTCATCGTTTCTAGCAAGTCCTCAATTCGGCATCCAGTCTCCTCACACAGCTGATGTATGTAAATCATTGCTCGTCAACGAACACTGGTGTGTCAATACATGGGAGTCCATAAGAGAACGTCACTTAAGAGTTCGTCCTTACTCATCCAATAATTTCCCAGTAAGTCTTGTCAGTCTAACTTTATTGAATCAATAATCAGATTAACTGATTATAAGAATACGTAAAAAAAATCAGACCGCCCATAAATAAGTACACCCTAATCTTTTTTGGAAAAGAAAAGAAATAAAAGTTAAATATTAGAGAATAAAAGAATTAGGAAAGAAGAAAGAAAGAAAGAAAGAAAGAAGAAAGATTTTAAGGAGAAAAAATTGAAAATTAAAAGTGCTAAATAAAAGGAAAGAAGGAAAAAGTATTTAAAAATAAAAGAAAGAAAAAGCATAAGGAAATAAAAGAAAGAAAATGAGATTGAGGAAAGAAAGAAAGAAAGAAGAAGAAAGAAAGAAAGAAAAGAAAACGGAAGGAAGGAAAAATTAAGAAATTTAAAATTTTTAAATAAATTTTAAAAAAAACAAGAAAATAAATAAAAGTTTAAAATTAGAGAAAGAAATACAACATTTAAGAAAGAAAGAAAGAAAGAAAGAAAGAAAGAAAGATTTAAGGAAAAAAAGCGAAACAAAGAAATGAATTAATTTCAATTGTACCTTCATGTACAAATGCCCCATCTTACGAGGTTTTCGAGTTAAGCGTTCTCAACGGTCGATTTTTTGCTTTGTGTTGTAAGTTAAAAATTGAGACACGAGTAAGGTTCACAATTGATTATGTTGATAAGTTCACTAAAAACATTTGAGTTTCCAAATTTATAACACCTAAGAAAAATATCATTTATAAAAATTAACATTAAAATATATTACAGCACATAATTCATTACATTCTATTTTATTATGTTCTCAGTCGGTAGAGTGTTCGGCTGGGAACCTCAAGGTTCCTGGTTCGATACCGGTCCTCGCCAACTCAGCGTATGAGTAGCACAGGCATCTGTGCGGTAAAGTGAGGAGCTGAACGTAGGTGAGTCGATCTGCCTCAGACGCTAAAAAACAATTTCCTTGGTCTAGCGCTAGTGAAAAGGAGATAGACTCCATCGCTGTTTGGTTGATACAGACTCTAGGTCTACCCGATGACTTTACTTTTTTACTTTTTATACAATATTGTGCTATTTTAATTTTATGTTGAGAGATAGAATTTGGGATATAAGTGAGAGTCAGAGACGTTTAGTTATGTTAATAAGTTCACGAAAACATTCAAACTTCCAAATTTATTACGTCAAAGAAAAATATTGCTTATAAAATAAAACATTAAAACATATTACAGCACACAATTCATGACATTCTATTTTATTATGTTTTTATACAATACACTCCTATTTTTCTTATTCAAAAACGTAAAAAAAAAAGAATTAGGATGTTTGGTTGGGGTTGGAACGGATAAATGGCATTTCAGTTTATTTTTAATGGGGAAAATTGATTTGATATACGAGGAAAATGAGTTACGGGCTGAACGAATTAAATTCCCTAGTCAAGGTACCATTGTGAGGGCTGGAACGGATTAATGACATTTCAGTTTATTTCAATTGGGAAAATTGATTTTATATACGAGGAAAATGAGTTACGGGCTGAACGAATTAAATTCATAAGTCAAGGTACCATTGTGAGGGCTGGAACGGATTAATGACATTTCAGTTTATTTCAATTGGGAAAATTGATTTAATATACGAGAAAATGAGTTACGGGCTGAACGAATTAAATTCATAAGTCAAGGTACCATTGTGAGGGTTGGAACGGATTAATGGTATTTCAGTTTAATTCAATGGGGAAAATTGATTTTATATACGAGGAAAATGAGTTACGGGCTGAACGAATTAAATTCATAAGTCAAGGTACCATTGTGAGGGCTGGAACGGATTAATGACATTTCAGTTTATTTCAATTGGGAAATTGATTTGATATACGAGAAAATGAGTTACGGGCTGAACGAATTAAATTCCTAAGTCAAGGTAAAATTGTGAGGGTTGGAACGGATTAATGGTATTTCAGTTTAATTCAATGGGACAAATTGATTTGATATACGAGGAAAATGAGTTACGGGCTGAACGAATTAAATTTTTAAGTCAAGGTACCATTGTGAGGTTTGGAACGGATTAATGGTATTTCAGTTTAATTTAATTGGGAAAATTGATTTGATATACGAGAAAATTGAGTTACGGGCTGAACGAATTAAATTTTTAAGTCAAGGTACCATTGTGAGGGTTGGAACGGGTTAATGGTATTTCAGTTTAATTCAATTGGAAAATTGATTTAATATACGAGGAAATTGAGTTACGGACTGAACGAATCAAATTCGTAAATCAAAGTAACACTGTATATTCTTTTTTTTTTGTATTGTGCTTTGTAATGAAATGAGAAAAATTCGTTCCGTGTGGTTTGAATAATCACACAGTTGAGAAACGATTTAATAACAATTCAGTTTATTTCAGTGTTAAATAATGATTTGACATACGAAGAAATTGTGTCACGAGCAAAACAAATTAAACTCGTATGTCAGGGTAGCGTTGTATATGTTTTTTTGTATTTTGCTTCGTAATGAACTGAGAAACATTCGCTCCGTATGGTTTGAATAATCGTGTCGGCAAGAAACGGATTAATGACATTTCAGTTTATTTCAATGGTGAAAATTGATCTGACATACGAGGAAATTGAGTTATGAGGAAAAAGAATTAGATTCGTATGTCAAGGTAGCACTGTATATGTTTTTCTGTAATGTTTTTCGCTTCGTAATGAAACGATTAGATGCGAAAAGTCAACTGCTTTTTTTTACATTTGTCGTAAATTATAGACTAATCAAAAGTCGAGATTTGCTTACAAAACATTATATCAAATTTTATGGCCGTTTTATGAATAAAAGTATTAACATTGAGAAATTTAGTTTAAACATAAATAATAAGAGGACCGTCTTTGCTACTTTATTTCTCATTATAGCTGTCCTTATATCTATTTCAATCATTCTTTTGTCAAAGGTTTCAGTTCAGTTAGACGTAACTGTTTATGTAGTCCGTGATATCAGGAACAGGATCTATTAACAAATAGAAGAATCATTCATTTAATATGGCAATTATATATATGCATATATATATATATATAGAGATAGATAGATAGATAGATAGATAGATAGATTACTCGGGTATTCCCGCTAGAATATATATATATATATATATATATATATATATATATATATATATATAATATATATATATATTATATATATATATATATATATATATATATATATTAGCGGGAAAACCCAGTGTTACCTGAGTAGTATATCATATATATATATATATATATATATATATATATGTGTGTGTGTGTGTGTGTGTGTGTGTGTGTGTGTGTGCGTTTGTCTGTGTATGTCTGTGTAATAAAATAAAAAATGATTTGTAAATTGCTGATGTTAATTTGATAAATTAGTCGGGTAACACAACATATTCCCTCAAGAATATATATATATATATAAGTCATCCACAGACACCTTGTTTCGACGTTTCACGTCTCTTCAGTGTGGCTAGGCAGCAACTACCCTGACTAGGAGCGAAACCCGCTTGACTTTTCCTCAGCTCTCGGTCATTTGACAGATGCCGTTAAGGTGTTTATATTATTAAATACATGCGTTGTGTTATACATTGCATGATCACCAGAGAAATCTAGTCTGTAAACAACAAACGATCATTGCTTTGTGCTGGTAGTGAAAGTTCATTTAAGTCACCGCTAGAGAGCTCGACTGGGTTTTGGGAGTATATAATAAGTCATCCTAAGACACCGTAATTTGACGTTTCACGTCACTTCAGTGTGGCTAGACACAGCAACTTCCCTCTCTCTCTCTCTCTCTCTCCTCTCTATATATATATATATATATATATATATATATATAATATATATACTTGCTGGAAAACCCGGTGCTATTGTTATATACCCACCTTATCTGCTGCGTATATAATGGGGAGGAGAGATATCTTACAGGGGTTCTATTTCGTCAACCGGCCATCTTATTTGGGGTTTATTCTTTTTTCTGGTCGATACAGCTTCTGTTCTGCTGGGCTTGGTCGTCTGTGCTCATTTTTTTTGTTTTTAATAATGAAGCAAAATTTGATTTATTTTTCAGAGACGATTTTATAGAGAAACTGACTGTTACCAAGGACCGTTGACTTTATGTATACACTACCCTACCATAGATATATATGCTCTATCACTGATATTGATTACGCTTTACTTAGAAATATAGAAAACTATATAATCAATACTAGCAACAGAAAACACCCTCCGGGCGTCGTAAAAATTAATTTTTGAAAGACATTGCCTGAGAGGGTGGGAGTTAAAAATTCAATGTCAGAAGGTTTGTATCATAAGTAAACAAAATCCTCATATTTATTAAAGGAGTAAAAAAATAAATAAAACAATTTGAAATGAAAATTGAGCCCCGTCCCTCTCAAATAAAATGTTGTGTGCATGTAATAATCAAACAATTATTTTAAATATTTTCCACATCAATTTTATACAAAATCGTAGGTATTTATTTATTTGTAAACTTTTTAGTTAACTTCTTGTTACTGTAAAAAAATAAAGGGACGAGAGTAAAAAACAATTTTTAAAATTGCTTACTCAAATTTTGGGTGTATATAACATAAGAATATTGTGACGTAAGCTGTGACGTAGAGCTATGACGTAGTTTTTGTTACAGACAGAAATACAGATAATCTCTATTATTAATAGAGATATATTTACACACACACACACACACACACATATATATATTATATATATATATGTGTGTGTGTGTGTGTGTGTGTGTTTCCCACCAATAGCGGGTGGAACACTTTGGAGAAGATTTTGCTGACGACTGCCGACTAGCTTAAAGGCAACGCTCTCTTATACAATGGGTGGAGCACTCTCCGCTTTTATATATTTACATATTCGTAAATATATATACAGTAAAGTCAATAAATAAGTACTCCCAAACCTTTTTCTGAAAAACTGAGTTTAAATGTATTTGACTTAGGTATATGTAATCTCTCTCTGTCTCTCTGTCTGTCTGTCTGTCTGTCTGTCTGTCTCACACGCACACGCACACACACAGACATATATGTATTTATGTATATATATATATGTATATATATATATATATACACACACACATATACACACATATATATATGGACTTGTCGACCCGGGTTCAAATCCTAGACAAGGCTGTTTGCATTTCACATAGCGCTAATACCCTTGGGAAAGGAATGAATCCATATATTCTCCCCCCAGCTATGGGTTAAATAGTAGGGCAGACTGGGCTCTTTAACCTTGGGTAGGTTACCAGTATAGGTGAGGGAAAACTCTGAATTTAAAATTCCTGAGGTCAGTCGCTTATTGGGTTTGTGGCATTCCTTGTGCACCAATTCTTTCCTATCGACTGTGCCAAAAAGTGCCGATGGTCCACCACTATAAACAATTTTTCTTAATTATTATATGTATATATGAGAATAAAATATTTTAAAAATATAACAATTTTAAATATTATTATCTTTAGTTCAAAAAGTTTTTTGTTTTTTAAAATATTATCAGGGAATTTAACATCCATTAAAAGATAAACTTATTGGACTAACAACAATTAAACATACTTTCACCATAAAATATCTTTATTATAGTCACTCTGCGTTCTGAACATGCGTGCTTAAAGTTTACACTGTTGCGTTCGTGTGGTCTGAGTTCGAACCTCATTGCGCTGTCTTTACAGTGAAAATATGGCCGCTCCCCTAATAGTATGCTCTGAGGAAGTGGGCAAATTTTTCAGGTCGGAGTGTCAGAGGTTGATATGCATCGTAAGCTTTTAGCACAATACAGGGACTGTGCACTATCGCCTAGAAGTGTTAAGGAATGGATAAAGAACTTTAAAAGCCAGACAAGCGAGATGAACGAAGAAGGAGCAGGACGCCCATCAACCTCCACCATTGATGGGAAGATTCAGCAAATACGAGACATGGTATGGAGATCCGGAGAGTTATCAATGGTTTATCTAGTTCTTTGCCGATTAGTCATGGTTCTGCCTATCAAATCATCCACGATGAGTTCGGCTTCCATAAAACAAGAGTGCGGATAATTTTTGATTCACCCTGATATATATATTTACCAACCCCTCCGCCCGAGCAGGATGTGATACAAGGTCAATTTCTTAAGCGGAGTTTAACAGGTTTTAATTCAGAGTTTTCCTTCTTTTAGACTGGTTGCCTAAACAAGGTTAAAGAGCCTAATCTGTCCTACTATTTACCCATAACTGGAAGGAGTGTGGGTGGATTCATACCTTTCCCAATGATATTAGCACTATATGAAATGCAAACCGCCTCGTCTAAGATTTGAACTCGCGTTGACGAGTCCATTTACTAGAACACCACACGCCTCCATACACACATGCGTAACAACATTCTTCCACCAGATTAATCATTTGAAAGTCATTGCATAAGATTTTCTTAGCTAACTGCTACACCAATTTTGATTCTACTGGCCTCATCAGTTACCAGCAAGTCTGCACCAGAATTTGAATGCCTTTTCTTTTTTTTTTTTAGAATATTCCTTCGTGAGGCTAACAATACATTATGCACTCTCAGCATCAAGACAAGGAAATTAACCCTGAAATAGGCCCCTTAGAATTTGACAATTCACGAATCTGCACGGAGTTCAAAGAGTATAATGATAAAATACGCGTCAAGACAGGAGACTTAATCTCTTAAATACCGGTATTCTTCAACATCTCGGCCGCTACTAAGACCAGCAGTACGGCTACTATTTCTTGCTGATGGGTGATAATTCCACTTCTACGCCCTCAAGGACTAATACAGCCGCTGCCATGCTCGGCGTTGCAGTAATTACCCGCCTGTCTCGTGTTGAGTGGGCTTGGTTAAGGTCTTTAGCTGAAGAAAGCCATCAATCATAAAGTCTTGTGTAAGTCTACAACAGCATCAGGCCGCGGTTTGCAGAGGTTGTTGGTGACTCGCCGACAAGGTTAGAGAGCGAGAGGGGTCTTTACAAAAATGGTCAGTTGTCGTTAGATTACTGAGTCGTTGACAATTCTGATCGATCATCATTATGTATTCTACTCGCTGATCTTAGTGTCAAGTTTTTGGAGCCGGTGGTAGCGGTGATGGGAGGGAGGGGAGAGCGAGAGAGCGAGAGAGCGAGGGAGCGAGAGAGCGGGGGAGTTAGGACTGAGCGATGGAGCGATGGAGCGAGTGAGCGAGCGAGGGAGACGTAGGGCTTCGGCATATGGATGCGAGAGGAAGGAGACACCGAGACCCCGACCGACCCTCCGGAGATGGATTGGGAGACAAATATAGGTGAGTAGGGGTCTGAATTTCTTTTTTTCTTTTTTTTGTTTTTTTAGGGGTGGGGTTTAGATAGAGATAGAGAAAGAACGAGAGAGCGAGCGAGTGAGTGAGAGAGAGAGAAAGAGCGAGAGAGAGAGAGGGGGGGAGGGAAGAGGCTGGACGAGGGTGATGCTCGTCGGGATGAATGTCTGGTTTGTCATAGGCACGACTGATGGTCGGAAAGTAGAAGGGAAGAAATAGGAAATCGAGAGGGATATTAGCGCAAAATGATGCAGGATAGAAGAGTCAACGGTGAGGGCAAGGGTTGATGCGACCAGGATGAAAAAAGTAAATGGCGACAATTAGGAATATATATATATATATATATATATATATATATATATATATATATATATATGAGTATAGATAAAAGGATATGAAAACAACACAATATGCTGTTAAAGTGAAAACATTTTATATCACATTCATAGCTAATATTGAACAATATTTCGATTTATAAAAATCATCTTCAGAGCTTGTTTTTTTACTCCGGCTTATCGAGAGCGGAGACGAAAATAATATGAATTCAAAACGAAAATATTGTTCAATATTAGCTATGAATATAATATAAAATGTTTTCACTTTAACAGCATATTGTGTTGCTTTCATATCCTTTTGTCTATACTCATACCGTCGGATTCATTTCCTTTCTCTTAATTATATATATATATATATATATATATATATATATATATATATATATATATATATAATACTAATAAGAATATGCTCCCTTCAGGCATAAGTACTTAAGTTTTAATGTTATCAAATTAGAAAAGCTAACGAAATTAAATAGCAACGTATATAAAAAGATCACACTTATTTTAAGCATATTCTATATAAAATTATTCATATGATTAATTTTAATACGTTGGAGAATAAAACAGTAAATTACAGATCAATAACACAAAGTAATTATTTATTAATCTCAGTTTTGTTAAAACCAGTATGCAAATTAACCAAACCATATATTATGTAAACCTTTATTTCTTAGTGATATATAATACACATTGCAGGATTTAAAACACTAATAACATGGGCTGTTTTGAGGCAAATCTTACTCAGATTTTCATAGAGACGTCGTTGGTAAATTAAATTTATTCTATGTATTAATGATTTTGATTATAAATTAAATACTCTTTGGTAAACACGCGATTCCTGGGGTATTGTGTTGTAAACTGTGACGTAGTTTCGGTTACAGAAATTTATCTCATAAGGACACAGGCAAATGAACATACATTAGCATATGAATACGAACAAATTAGACACAGGAAGGTGGAATGATTTGGTAATATAAAAATTATATTTGGTTTCTTTTTTTAGTGGCATATAAACATTCGTAGATTTTTTAATCTTAATACCATCCTTGTAGAATAATAGCAGAGGTAGTATTCAACCCATTGCTAGGGGATGGGGGGGATCATACATTTCCCAATGGTATTAGTTCGAAAGTAAACGTAATAGTGCCACTGAAATTCGAAAACACGTTTATTATGATATCGCAGAACATTAGCCACTACTCCACGGGGAATCCCCAAGAAAGGAATGAGCATCCAAAGTCGGATTTTTTTAGACTCACATCTCGCCTTAGTGGAAATTATGCAATCGTTTTAACTTGATTTCATAACGTCTCAATCATTGGCATTTCAGTCTCGGAAGACTATGATAAAGATTTTATGTGCCCCTGAAGTTATAGCGCCCCCGTTTGAAAAACATTCTCGACCACAGATTTTGCATTTGAAGTCTGTCCCTGAAGATGTTGATGTTCCGATGCTTTGTTGCCGCTGGACCTCTTAGCTTCGTCGTGTTGTGTCAAGGTGACTTCTGACATGTACAGTCTGTATGGAGATTCTGCCGCCACCGAAGGCGGTCTTGAGCCAAATTTTCCCAGCTGGAAGGGGCAATGCCAAAGCGCCTGAGATCATTCTTGCAGACATCCTTGAATCGCAGCTGGGGGCGACCAATCTGTCTTTTACCTGACGTAAGCTCTCCGTAGAGGATGTCTTTCGGGATTCGTCCATCATCTATCCGACGTACATGACCCAACCATCGGAGACGACGTTTTAACTTGATTTCATAATGCCTCAATAGTGAATAATAAAATCCGGTTATTTTCTGTTATGTTTTTAACATACAGATAAAATATGAAGTATTAGAATGATAGTGCAAGACTAGGTTGTTATAAAATTAACAAGGTTTTATTCAAGACAAGGTAGAAACGGCTTCTACTCTCAAGCGACTTAATCAGTATCTCCAACGCTGCGTTCCAAACATAAACAAACGTAAACAAACGCCATTCACAAGTAAGATGGCGGAGAACTAACTTCCGGCTTTGGCAAATCAAAGGGGAGCAACTCTATTTTTGTTTTAAGTCTATTTTTGTCAGGTGTTCCTAACACTTTCATTTATTCATTCTTCTTTCTTTCTTTCTTTCTTTCTTAAATCTCGTTTTCCTTCTTTTATTTTTTAATACTTTTTTCAGCTCTTTTCTTCTTCTGTTTCACTTTTAACTTTAAAAAAATTTCCTTCTTTTAAATTTTTCTTTCTTTCTTTCTTTCTTAAATCTTGTCTTTCTTTCTCTAATTTTGAACTTGTATTTCTTTTCTTTTCTTTCGTTTCGATTTTAAATTTCTAAGCTATGTTTTTCTTTCTTTCATTCATTCATTCTTTCTTTTCTAAATCTCGTTTTTCTTCTTTTAATTTATAATACTTTTTTTCTATTCCTTCCTTCTTTTGTTTCTCTTTTAATTTTCTAAAATATTTTCCTTCTTTTAATTTTTTTCTTTATTTTTTTCTTTCTTTCTTTCTTAAATTTTAACTTTCTCTAATTAAACTTTTATTTCTTCTTTTCTTCTTTGTTTCACTTTTAATTTTCTTTATTCTTTCTTTCTCTCTTTCTTTATTTATTTCTTAAATCTCATTTTTCTTTCTTTTATTTCTAAATACTTTTTCGTTCATTTTCTTTTGTTTCGCTTTTAATCTTCAAAATTTTTTCTTCCTTTGAATTACCCATCTAAAAAAATTCCACCAATTTTGGTTTTCATATTATAATTCCTCTCGGATATTTTTTCTGTATACTTGTTACATAATTTATGAGCAGTCATAATTAATGAACGTACCTTTTATTAAAATTTAAAGCCGTTAACTTAAAATAACGGGGCCCCATGGAAAATTACCAGTGAGGGTTATTAGACTTTAACCCCTTAAATGGCGTGCGATTGGACGCGTAGGAATAGTTTCTAGTTTAGAACAGATTCGACCCGGTTTTCAAGGAACATAGACATTGTTTGCCAGCTCCCGGGTCTATCTCTCCCTGTGGCGGAATCATGGGCTAAGAACTAAAACTTTATCAAGAAACACCAAGTCTTGTTATTAATTGAATGTTAAGACAATAACCAGCCCAGCCCAAGTAGAATCGACAAAGAAGAGGAAAACCTACAGAGCGGCCAGCTGCTCTTTCGATGCTTTCTGCACCCATGTTATGTTCCTTTGACCCGTAGAACTGAGATCGATGTAGCTTGGTCGGAGTGTCTTTGTGACGGGTTGAGAAATTAGTGCAATTAAAATAACACACCGTTAACAATAACAACTGCCTTTATTCATATATATTAAATGAGTATATTTTGCACACTAGGTCGGATAGAAAAGACACGATGGGGAGCTTTGTCTGGCGTTGTGTTTTATGTGAGTTAGTTCTTTATGGAATTATACTTAGCGGCAAGGTCTATTTCTTCTAGTGGCAATTTTCTTATTTCAGCAATCCTGAATTCCCCGTGGCCCGGTGATAAACTTCGTTCCTAGCGGTTCGGTCTCCTACTATGCCGGGAGAAAAGACACAATGAAGAGCTTTGTCTGGCGTTGTTTTTATGTGGAGTTAGATTTTTATGGAATTATTTTTAGCAGCAAGAAAGTCAACCAGATAACATGGCGGCCGAAGAACTAGACGAATTAGATGACCTAGACGAAGAATCAGCAGAAGCAATAATTAACAAGTCAGTAAGAAGAAGTTACAAGTAAGAACTATGGAGCAAGTAACCAATAAGCACCCCAAATCATCAACTCCATGAAAGGTTCATATTTAACTCTACACCGGTAGTTACGCTTTCCAATATTTGAAAATAAACAAACAGACATTTTTGCAATTAATTCTATCTGAAAAAACAAATTTTACAAATTGTGTGATACTATTTCTGAACGACATTCTTTTATTCAAATAAGCATAAATTTTTTGTAAATAAAACTGTATTTTTATTCAATAAACATAATTGCATTTCTCTTCTGATTAAGTAAAAACTATTTTAGTATAAAAACGTCTTTCGTCTTTTTTAAATCATCGTAAGTGTTGAAAAGTATTCAAAAATTTGTGATTAAAAAGTATTTATTTAAAAAAGATTTTGCTATTGAATTTTAATTTTATTACATGTACCAACCATCTATTTATTTAATTTATTGAGAGTTCAACA